>JAVIAB010000125.1:83828884-84181384 GCA_032433765.1 Megaustenia siamemsis | reverse complement strand
TGCCTCACTTTATTGCTCCCTTCGTTATTCCGGCCAGAAAATTGTTCTCAGCTTAGTCTAATCGATTCTCTCCCCTGGCAGAGACACCTCGCGCTGTCCTTGTACATTAGCTTCCCTTCCACGGGTTGGGCAAGGTCGACGAGTAAGTAACCAAGACCTTGGGGTGGCGACTTCCTGTCTCGTTGTCACAGTACAAAGGTACAGGGCTACATTTTCCGAGCTTAGGTGCGAGGGCTACTCACTCCCACTGATATGAGTTCTGGTAATGCTCTTTCTACCTTGTTATTTGTGTAGAGAGATTGTCAACAATCAAGATGCTGTCTTAAAGGTCAAGTAGAGGTCATAGTAGCCTAAGGCATTACTGATTTTTGGTAGTGGATTTTAGAAATTGGGGGGGGGGGAGGCGGGGTAGGATTAGCTCATGGGGGGAGGGGGTGATTTTATGACTCTCTTGGTGTAGCTGTGCGACTCTGTGGGTGTGGTTTTATGACTCTTTGGGTGTGGTTTTATGACTCTGTGGGTGTGGTTTTATGACTTTGTGGGTGTGGCTTTATGACTCTGTGGGTGTGGTTTTATGACTTTGTGGGTGTGGCTTTATGACTCTGCAGGTGTGGCTTTATGACTCTGTGGGTGTGGCTTTATGACTCTCTAGATGTGGCTTTATAACACAGTATAAGTGACTGCTATGCAGAAAGAGAAAACAGCTCGTAATTTCATAGCAAGTATAAATGACAAGAATTCTAGAACATAAACTTGTAGAGATATCGAGTTATGTAGTTCTAGTTCGTGTAATGTCATAGGATGAACAAGTGCTTTCATGTCTCTCTCTTCTTCTCGTTTCATTCAAACACACAACATCTCTGTGTAGTCTCTCTCTCTCTCTCACACACACACTCTCTCTCACTCTCTCTCTCACTCTCTCTCTCACTCTCTCTCTCTCTGTCTGCACGAACAATAACCTAATTCAATATTTGTCAAGCGAGCGCTTCTACTGAGACCGTAGATGCCACGACATCATCAGTGTGGATCAAGCCCAAAGAACCAACTTAAGACCTACAGTCAAAGAGAGAAGACTGAGAATGTATCACATGATCTGCAGGATTCGCTGTGAGCATTTCACACGATACAGTAGCAGGTAGTATAAGATAAGGAACACGATACAGTAGCAGGTAGAAGAAGATAAGACAGCACGATACAGTAGCAGGTAGTATAAGATAAGACAGCACGATACAGTAGCAGGTAGTATAAGATACGGCAACACGATACAGTAGCAGGTAGTATAAGATAAGACAGCACGATACAGTAGCAGGTAGTATAAGATAAGGCAACACGATACAGTAGCAGGTAGTATAAGATAAGGCAACACGATACAGTAGCAGGTAGTATAAGATAAGGAACACGATACAGTAGCAGGTAGTATAAGATAAGGAACACGATACAGTAGCAGGTAGTATAAGATAAGGAACACGATACAGTAGCAGGTAGTATAAGATAAGACAACACGATACAGTAGCAGGTAGTATAAGATAAGGAACACGATACAGTAGCAGGTAGTATAAGATAAGGAACACTATACAGTAGCAGGTAGTATAAGATAAGGAACACGATACAGTATCAGGTAGTATAAGATAAGGCAACACGATACAGTAGCAGGTAGTATAAGATAAGGCAACACGATACAGTAGCAGGTAGTATAAGATAAGACAGCACGATACAGTAGCAGGTAGTATAAGATAAGGCAACACGATACAGTAGCGGTAGTATAAGATAAGGCAACACGATGCAGTAGCAGGTAGTATAAGATAAGGCAACACGATACAGTAGCAGGTAGTATAAGATAAGGCAACACGATACAGTAGCAGGTAGTATAAAATAAGGAACACGATACAGTAGCAGGTAGTATAAGATAAGGAACACGATACAGTAGCAGGTAGTATAAGATAAGGAACACGATACAGTAGCAGGTAGTATAAGATAAGGCAACACGATACAGTAGCAGGTAGTATAAGATAAGCAACACGATACAGTAGCAGGTAGTATAAGATAAGGCAACACGATACAGTAGCAGGTAGTATAAGATAAGGCAACACGATACAGTAGCAGGTAGTATAAGATAAGGCAACACGATACAGTAGCAGGTAGTATAAGGTAAGACAGCACGATACAGTAGCAGGTAGTACAAGATAAGGCAACACGATACAGAAGCAGGTAGTATAAGATAAGGCAACACGATACAGTAGCAGGTAGTATAAGATAAGACAGCACGATACAGTAGCAGGTAGTATAAGATAAGACAGCACGATACAGTAGCAGGTAGTATAAGATAAGGCAACACGATACAGGAGCAGGTAGTATAAGATAAGGCAACACGATACAGTAGCAGGTAGTATAAGATAAGACAGCACGATACAGTAGCAGGTAGTATAAGATAAGGCAACACGATACAGAAGCAGGTAGTATAAGATAAGGCAACACGATACAGTAGCAGGTAGTATAAGATAAGGCAACACGATACAGAAGCAGGTAGTATAAGATAAGACAGCACGATACAGTAGCAGGTAGTATAAGATAAGGCAACACGATACAGAAGCAGGTAGTATAAGATAAGGCAACACGATACAGTAGCAGGTAGTATAAGATAAGGCAACACGATACAGTAGCAGGTAGTATAAGATAAGGCAACACGATACAGTAGAAGGAAGTATAAGATAAGGCAACACGATACAGTAGCAGGTAGTATAAGATAAGGCAACACGATACAGTAGCAGGTAGTATAAGATAAGGCAACACGATACAGTAGCAGGTAGTATAAGATAAGGCAACACGATACAGTAGCAGGTAGTATAAGATAAGGCAACACGATACAGTAGCAGGTAGTATAAGATAAGGCAACACGATACAGAAGCAGGTAGTATAAGATAAGGCAACACGATACAGTAGCAGGTAGTATAAGATAAGGCAACACGATACAGTAGCAGGTAGTATAAGATAAGGCAACACGATACAGTAGCAGGAAGTATAAGATAAGACAACACGATACAGTAGCAGGTAGAAGAAGATAAGACAGCACGATACAGTAGCAGGTAGAAGAAGATAAGACAGCACGATACAGTAGCAGGTAGAAGAAGATAAGACAGCACGATACAGTAGCAGGTAGAAGAAGATAATACAGCACGATACATGGCGAAATAGGCGACGGAGGACAAAATGAGAAGATACTGAACAATTTATGGTTATGACGTGCAGACAGTCAATAACGGGATTGTTACACCATAGGAGAGTGTGACGTGGAGACAGTCAATAACGGAATTGTTACACAATAGGAGAATATGACGTGGAGACAGTCAATAACGGGATTGTTACACAATAGGAGAGTGTGACGTGGAGACAGTCAATAACGGGATTGTTACACAATAGGAGAGTGTGACGTGGAGACAGTCAATAACGGGATGTTACACAATAGGAGAATATGACGTGGAGACAGTCAATAACGGGATTGTTACACAATAGGAGAGTGTGACGTGGAGACAGTCAATAACGGGATTGTTACACAATAGGAGAATATGACGTGGAGGCAGTCAATAACGGGATTGTTACACAATAGGAGAGTGTGACGTGGAGACAGTCAATAACGGGATTGTTACGCAATAGGAGAGTATCTATCTATCTATCTTTCGTTCGCCTGAAGTATTGTCTATATCTGCAATGTCGTTTCCTGTATAAATTTTACTGTCTTTTGTAATTCTTGCAGTGGCCCATATAGTTTTGTCTGTAGTGTTGTATCTATGGGCCAATGGATTTTCCTCAGTCTACTATATTCAGTGCAGTCTTGAAGTATGTGTTCAGCAGTCTGGGGTGCCTGTCCACATGTACAAGTAGTTGATGTGCCGATCTTGAATTTTGTATACATGTGACTATGGAGTCGATTGTGTCCTGTTCTTAGGCGTATAATGATAACTTGTTCATATCTATTCATATTATGAAAGGCATCCTGATTTGGGGCTTGTGGTCCTCTGATTGATTTGATTATCTGTTTCTTATGATGGTATGTAACTGGTGTATCTAGTTGTGTGCCTGTTGAACCTTCTTTGCCAACTGATCTGCTTTCTCATTTCCTGGTATTCCACAGTGAGACGGATCCACTGCAGGGCAACCCTGTGGTGCTTGCAGAGTTCAGTCAATAAGGTCTGCTGATGTGGTAATTTTCTGGATTGTAGTGCCTGGAGTACTGATCTTGCATCTGTCAAAAACACTACAGGCTGTGGGCTAAGATTACTGTTCAGCAGTTTTTCTATTGCCAACTTTATTGCTTGTATTTCCGCATCATAATTGTGACAATATTTCCCTGTTGCTATTTTATTCATATCCCTAGTGTTATTTGGGTACTCTATATATGCACCTGCTCCCCCATTCTTTACTGCATTCTGTGCTGATCCATCTGTGTACACACGAATCCATAGGTCTTGTGGGTATTCTTCATCCAGGAAACTGAGAGCTATTGTTTTTCGCTGTAGACTATTTTGTTCCTCTTTGTCAACTATTCCTTTCACTTCTGTCCGTATTTGAACTGATAATCCTGATTCATCTGTCCAGGGAGTCTGTTCTGGTATGGGCAGAAGGGGTTTAACAACTCTTGGCATGTCTGGTGTTTGTCTACTAATACGCTTGGCTTGGTGGATAAAGCTGCTTCTCTTAAGTCGTCCCAATGCAAGATTTTGGAATCTGTCCTTCATTGGATGTCTCGGCATGCATACAAATTTTTCTGCCTGTATCAGCACCTTTGTGTCTCTCCGTTCTCTCAGTGCTGGTATCCTCCACAATTTCTCCATCTCCAATGTTGGTGTTGATTTCATTGCTCCTGTGATGACCCTAAGTGCCTGGTTTTGTACTTTATCCAGTTCTTGCAATGTGGTGTTTGATGCTGAGCACCATGCGGATGATCCATATTCTAAATGTGGGTGTATACTCTGTTGGTAAACTTTACTGAGTATTTTCCCACTCTCACCCCATGTGGTTCCACACAATTTTCTTAGAATAGCCAATTTCCTCCTTGCTTTTTGGGTTGCCTTATTTATCTGCTGTTTCCAAGATAGTTTGTTATCAAATGTAACTCCGAGATATGTAGCTTGTATGTCTTCTTTCACAGGCTCATTGTTTATGTAGATGGCTCCTGCTTTTTGTTTTGGGGAGAGTGTGAAAAGTGTAGTACTGCATTTGTCTGTATTGATGCTGATACACCATCTATTTGTCCATGAATTCAGTGCATTCATAACTCTTTGTAGCAATTTGGAGGCCACTGTTGCATACTCCTCTGTGCACCACATTACCAAGTCATCTGCATACATTGCCACTTTGATGCCATATGGTAGTTCAGTAACTAGGTCATTGATGTAGATCAGAAAAAGTGTTGGAGATAGTACCCCTCCTTGTGGAACGCCCTGGCGCAATAAGACCTTCTTACTCTTAAGACCATCCAGTTGCACTCTGGCTCTCCTTTTATGCAGGTATGCTTTGACCCATTTGTACATCCTGCCATTTACTCCATAATTTCTCAGTTTCTTCAAAAGCCCTTCCTTCCATACCTTATCAAATGCTTTCTTTAGGTCTATCCATGCTGCTAGTACCAGTTTCTTTTCTTGAAACGCATCTTCAATTTCCTGGGAAAGATAGGTTGCCTGATCTTCGGTAGAGTAACACTGTCTAAAGCCTGCTTGTTGTGGGACAAGGAGATTTTCACTTTCCAGGTACCACTGCAGTCTGAGATTGATTATACGTTCCATTGTTTTACACAAACAGCTTGTAAGGCTGATTGGTCTATAGCTGGATGTCATTGAACCATCTTTTCCTGGCTTTAGTAATGGTATCATAATTGCTTCTCTCCATGCCTGTGGCACTCTACCTGTGATCCAGCAAATGTTGTAGATCTGCAGTAGTTTTGCTTTAGCTGCAGTTCCCAAGTTCTTAATCATTTCATTGGACACTCCATCATTGCCTGGTGACTTTTTTCATTTTTAATTTGGATATTGCCAGCTCTAGCTCTCTTTGTGTAATGGGTGTTTCCATTACTTCATGTGTGGTCTCTTCTTGTCTTGCATTTTGTTGTTTTAAACGGATCTCTTGTCGTTTTTCTAGGCTAATTTCAATATTATTGTTATTTGCAAAGGAGTCTGCAAAGTAATTTGCTGCTTGTTTACCTGTTAGAATGTTTCCATCCTTCTTCAGTGTAATTTTGGTGTTCCTTTCTGTACCCTCATCATTCAGCTGTTTTACAAGCTTCCACACTTTTCTTGTGTCTCGTTCAAGATTCAAGGACTCTGTTTTCTCTTTCCAGCTTCTCCGTCTGGCTTGTAGTTTAGCCCGTTGAAATTGGGCTTTAGCATGCTGGTAGTTGTTGTGGTGTTCTTGGCAAGGGTTATTTTCTGCTTGCTTTCGAGATGTTTCCATGTCATTGTGCAGTTCCTCTAGTTCACTACTCCAGTATGGTTTGTAGTGTTTCCGTGCCCCTCTAGGTATTGTTTCACTGGCAGCTTGTATTATTAGTCTACTGAATTCATCAACTATTTTGTTGATGCCTCTATCTGTATTTATATCTTTAGTCAGTACACTGGTGTAGTGTTGATACATTTTCCAGTCTGCCTTTTTGTAATTCCAACTGGATAGAGTGCTGCTCTCCCTGATGGCCTCATTTTGCACCACTAAAAAGACTGGTCGGTGGTCGCTGCCTCCAAGTTGTTTCCCAACAATTCGTGTGATATTCCAATCCAGGTCTGGTGAATGGAAAGCAAGGTCTGGTGTAGATGTGGTATGCCATGATCTGGAGTAGAATGTTGGTGGATCTGTTGCCTGGTTTAATAGTATAAGCCCATTGTCATCCTGCCAATTTTCAAGCTCTTCACCTCTCATGTCCATTTGTACCTAGCCCCAGCTCTGTGAGTGGCTGTTAAAGTCTCCACATACAATTATTCTTTCTTTTAATGTAATTGTGTCTAGTGCTAGTGGTCGGTCACTCGGACAGTAATAGTTAAGTAGATGGAAGTCTGTATTTCCTGTCCTGAGGTGCAATATTTGATATTCCGCCCCATCCATATACACTTCAATCTGACATGCATTAATGTTGTTCCTTACAAGAGTCAGTATTCCACCCTTTTGTCTATTTATTCTGTCAGATCGGTAGCACTGGTATCCCCTAATCTTCAAGGCTATGTCGTTGTTTAGATGGGTTTCCTGCAAACAGCATATGCTTATTTGTTCTTCATGCAGGATATTTTCTAATTCTATCTTTTTACTGTACCCATCTCTTTTGCTGTTGATGCCTTCAGCATTCCAGTGCATTATTTTTAGTGGTCTTATTTTGGATTGGCCAGTAGCTCTATTCTCTCGCCCCCTGACTCCACAGAGCGGTTGAGAAGGACATCCAGTAATAGAGGTTGGGCCCTTTCGAGGCTTAGGGCCCGGCGCTGCACCTGCCTGAGTGCCCATCACAGGGCGAGTGCCATATCGATTTGCGGTTATAGACATACTTCCATATGCGTTGAGTGCGTGGCATCCTGATTGTTGTGCGCCTTTTGGCTGGTTGCCTCCGACTTCAGCACTTGAACTTGCTAGAGCAGACTGTGGTCTTGCTCGGTTGTAGGAAGGCCTGGCCAGTCTTAGTTTTCAGTCCCTGGTGACTGTTAAGCCCCATCCCCACGACAAGGAGCTGGCCTTGATGAGGATAGGAGAGTATGAAGTGGGAGACAGTCAATAACGGGATTGTTACACAATAGGAGAGTGTGACGTGGAGACAGTCAATAACGGGATTGTTACACAATAGGAGAGTGTGACGTGGAGACAGTCAATAACGGGATTGTTACACAATAGGAGAGTGTGACGTGGAGACAGTCAATAACGGGATTGTTACACAATAGGAGAGTGTGACGTGGAGACAGTCAATAACGGGATTGTTACACAATAGGAGAGTGTGACGTGGAGACAGTCAATAACGGGATTGTTACACAATAGGAGAGTGTGACGTGGAGACAGTCAATAACGGGATTGTTACACAATAGGAGAGTGTGACGTGGAGACAGTCAATAACGGGATTGTTACACAATAGGAGAGTCTGACGTGGAGACAGTAAAACACGTGACTGTAGCATAATACTGACTCTAGGGTAGGGCACTGGGTAAAGTCATTATCGTCTACGCCAGACGCTGAAGATCCGAGGTTCGTTTCTTTTCTTTCAGAAGTAAGTGGTCCGATGTGCTTACATAACAATATTCTGTTAGTGTCTAACTGTGTTGGGACTGTTCCTTAACTGTGTTGGGACTGTTCCTTCACTTAAACTTGCCGGTTACTGATGTTATGAGCGATTGAGAGAAATCATTGGGACATTCAACTAACCAAACTTTGATCTGTTTCAAGGGACTGTGAGGGGAGACAATTGTAGGACCAAGGAGGTGTCTTTGTAGGATGAATGCCCTTTGTTGAGTGCGGGAAGAGATAGGAAGGTCCCACACTCTGAGAGGGTCCTACACGATCGAGATTGTGTCTGACCGTGGGCACACAGAGAGGATTGAGAGAGATCGAACGGATAACAATGAAATGCAAGATAACAATCAGAGAGAGAGAGAGAGAGAGAGAGAAACAATGGCAGGTGGAGGTGCACGATTTGAAAGACTTTGGGACCAAGTGAAAGTGTGTATACGAAACACGATCCGTAGGAGTTGTATAGAGTTGATCGTGACAGTGTGTTCAACCAGCGGTGATACACGTTGATCGTGACAGTGTGTTCAACCAGCGGTGGTGCACGTTGATCGTGACAGTGTGTTCAACTAGCGGTGGTGCACGTTGATCGTGCCAGTGTGCTCAACCAGCGGTGATGCACGTTGATCGTGCCAGTGTGCTCAACCAGCGGTGATACACGTTGATCGTGCCAGTGTGTTCAACCAGCGGTGATACACGTTGATCGTGCCAGTGTGCTCAACCAGCGGTGATACACGTTGATCGTGCCAGTGTGTTCAACCAGCGGTGATACACGTTGATCGTGCCAGTGTGTTCAACCAGCGGTGATGCACGTTGATCGTGCCAGTGTGTTCAACCAGCGGTGATACACGTTGATCGTGCCAGTGTGTTCAACCAGCGGTGATACACGTTGATCGTGCCAGTGTGCTCAACCAGCGGTGATACACGTTGATCATGCCAGTGTGCTCAACCAGCGGTGATACACGTTGATCGTGCCAGCGTGTTCAACCAGCGGTGATGCACGTTGATCGTGCCAGTGTGTTCAACCAGCGGTGATACACGATGATCGTGTCAGTGTGCTCAACCAGCGGTGATACACGTTGATCGTGCCAGTGTGTTCAACCAGCGGTGATACACGTTGATCGTGCCAGTGTGTTCAACCAGCGGTGGTGCACGTTGATCGTGTCAGTGTGCTCAACCAGCGGTGATACACGTTGATCGTGCCAGTGTGTTCAACCAGCGGTGGTGCACGTTGATCGTGTCAGTGTGCTCAACCAGCGGTGATACACGTTGATCGTGCCAGTGTGCTCAACCTTCCGTGGTGCACGTTATACGTGTCAGTGTGTGTGTGTTTAACCAGCCGTGTTGCCACAACTACACAGTATTAGGCAGTAACATATGTGGTGTGGTGGAATAAAACATCACAGACATAAAGTAATAAGATTGCTCCAACATGACATACACAAAGTAATGATGTTGCTCAAACATGACATACATAAAGTAATGATATTGCTCAAACATGACATACATAAAGTAATGATTTTGCTCAAACATGACATACATAAAGTAATTATATTGCTTCAACATGACAGACATAAAGTAATGATATTGCTCAAACATGACAGACATAAAGTAATGATATTGCTCAAACATGACATACATAAAGTAATGATATTACTCAAACATGACATACATAAAGTAATGATATTGCTCAAACATGACAGACATAAAGTAATGATATTGCTCCAACATGACATACATAAAGTAATGATTTTGCTCCAACATGACAGACATAAAGTAATGATATTGCTCAAACATGACATACATAAAGTAATGATATTGCTTCAACATGACAGACATAAAGTAATGCTATTGCTCAAACATGACAGACATAAATTAATGATATTGCTCAAACATGACATACATAAAGTAATGATATTACTCAAACATGACATTCATAAAGTAATGATATTACTCAAACATGACATACATAAAGTAATGATATTGCTCATACATGACATACATAAAGTAATGATATTGCTTCAACATGATAGACATAAAGTAATGATATTGCTCAAACATGACATACATAAAGTAATAATATTACTCAAACATGACATACATAAAGTAATGATATTGCTTCAACATGATAGACATAAAGTAATGATATTACTCAAACATGACATACATAAAGTAATGATATTGCTCATACATGACATACATAAAGTAATGATATTACTTCAACATGATAGACATAAAGTAATGATATTGCTCAAACATGACAGACATAAAGTAATGATATTGCTCAAACATGACAGACATAAAGTAATGATACTGCTCAAACATGACAGACATAAAGTAATGATATTGCTCCAACATGACAGACATAAAGTAATGATATTGCTCCAACATGACGTACACAAAATAATGATATTGCTCAAACATGACATACATAAAGTAATGATATTGCTCCAACATGACATACATAATGTAACGATTTCTCTCCAACATGATATACATAAAGTAATGATATTGCTCATACATGACATACATAAAGTAATGATATTGCTTCAACATGATAGACATAAAGTAATGATATTGCTCAAACATGACATACATAAAGTAATGATATTACTCAAACATGACATACATAAAGTAATGATATTGCTTCAACATGATAGACATAAAGTAATGATATTACTCAAACATGACATACATAAAGTAATTATATTACTCAAACATGACATACATAAAGTAAAGATATTGCTCATACATGACAGACATAAAGTAATGAGATTGCTCCAACTTGACATACATAAAGTAATGATATTTCTCCAACATGACAGACATAATGTAATGATATTGCTCCAACATGACATACATAAAGTAATGCTATTGCTCAAGCATGACAGACATAAAGTAATGATATTTCTGCAACATGATAGCCTTAAAGTAATGATTTTGCTCCAACATGACAGACATAAAGTAATGCTATTGCTCAAGTATGACAGACATAAAGTAATTATATTTCTGCAACACGGCATACATAATGTAATGATATTGCTTCAATATGACAGACATAAAGTAATGATATTGCTTCAACATGACAGACATAAAGTAATGATATTGCTGCAACATGATAGACATAAAGTAATGATATTTCTGCTACATGACATACATAAAGTAATGCTATTGCTCAAGCATGACAGACATAAAGTAATGATATTTCTGCAACATGATAGCCATAAAGTAATGATTTTGCTCCAACATGACAGACATAAAGTAATGCTATTGCTCAAGTATGACAGACATAAAGTAATTATATTTCTGCAACACGGCATACATAATGTAATGATATTGCTTCAATATGACAGACATAAAGTAATGATATTGCTTCAACATGACAGACATAAAGTAATGATATTGCTGCAACATGACAGACATAAAGTAATGATATTTCTGCAACATGACAGACATAAAGTAATGATATTTCTGCAACATGACAGACATAAAGTAATGATATTTCTGCAACATGACAGACATAAAGTAATGATATTTCTGCAACATGACAGACATAAAGTAATGATATTTCTGCAACATGACAGACATAAAGTAATGATATTTCTGCAACATGACAGACATAAAGTAATGATATTTCTGCAACATGACAGACATAAAGTAATGATATTTCTGCAACATGACAGACATAAAGTAATGATATTTCTGCAACATGACAGACATAAAGTAATGATATTTCTGCAACATGACAGACATAAAGTAATGATATTTCTGCAACATGACAGACATAAAGTAATGAAATTGCTCTCTTTTTGACGAAATTTACACTTCTTCTGTTGGCTGGTCCCCACACAAAACTTCTTGTCACTTCCATCGTTTCATGACTGGTCTAATACAACCTGGAAGTCTCAGGTTCAACGGATCGTGGCTCGTCAACAAATATACACCCCCCCCCTCCCCCAAGCCTCACCCAGCAACAAAATTCTTCTTTTATATTTTCTCAGATTTCTTCTCATTTATTTTCTTGCTCTTCTCTTCTGCGTTTCCTCTTCTTATTTTCCATATTTATTTCCATGTCTCCTTCTACACAATCATCATATACCCTTTTTTCTTTCTCTTTTCCTCTACTTTATGATCTTGTGTATTGTTTCCTTTCTTTTCCCTTCTCATTTCTTTGTCCTTATTATCGTCAGAGTCTTTATTCTACTCATTTCCCTCTTCTTCTTTGTCCGACCCACTCCTCAGAAATGTGTCAAACGTCTCTGTCTGACTGACTCTGTTTATGTCCATTATTTACGTCCATATATCAAGATTGGTTCTATGACACTGTATAAGACTTGATCACTGTCAGGGTGGCTTGCAGGAAAAGTGGTTCTTTCTTTGGGGAAAAAACACTTTGTCAGGGCATCTAATATAGAGATGTTGGCTTGCTACCACATACTCCATATCCCTTTGTCAGGGGATCTAATATAGAGATGTTGGCTAGCTACCACATACTCCATATCCCTTTGTCAGGGCATCTAATATAGAGATGTTGGCTAGCTACCACATACTCCATATCCCTTTGTCAGGGCATCTAATATAGAGATGTTGGCTAGCTACCACATACTCCATATCCCTTTGTCAGGGGATCTAATATAGAGATGTTGGCTAGCTACCACATACTCCATATCCCTTTGTCAGGGCATATAATATAGAGATGTTGGCTAGCTACCACATACTCCATATCCCTTTGTCAGGGCATCTAATATAGAGATGTTGGCTAGCTACCACATACTCCATATCCCTTTGTCAGGGCATCTAATATAGAGATGTTGGCTAGCTACCACATACTCCATATCCCTTTGTCAGGGCATCTAATATAGAGATGTTGGCTAGCTACCACATACTCCATATCCCTTTGTCAGGGGATCTAATATAGAGATGTTGGCTAGCTACCACATACTCCATATCCCTTTGTCAGGGCATATAATATAGAGATGTTGGCTAGCTACCACATACTCCATATCCCTTTGTCAGGGCATCTAATATAGAGATGTTGGCTAGCTACCACATACTCCATATCCCTTTGTCAGGGGATCTAATATAGAGATGTTGGCTAGCTACCACATACTCCATATCCCTTTGTCAGGGCATATAATATAGAGATGTTGGCTAGCTACCACATACTCCATATCCCTTTGTCAGGGCATCTAATATAGAGATGTTGGCTAGCTACCACATACTCCATATCCCTTTGTCAGGGGATCTAATATAGAGATGTTGGCTAGCTACCACATACTCCATATCCCTTTGTCAGGGCATATAATATAGAGATGTTGGCTAGCTACCACATACTCCATATCCCTTTGTCAGGGCATCTAATATAGAGATGTTGGCTAGCTACCACATACTCCATATCCCTTTGTCAGGGGATCTAATATAGAGATGTTGGCTAGCTACCACATACTCCATATCCCTTTGTCAGGGCATATAATATAGAGATGTTGGCTAGCTACCACATACTCCATATCCCTTTGTCAGGGCATCTAATATAGAGATGTTGGCTAGCTACCACATACTCCATAACCCTTTGTCAGGGCATATAATATAGAGATGTTGGCTAGCTACTACACACTCCATATCCCTTTGTCAGGGCATCTCATCTCCAGATGTTGACCAGCTACCACACACACCATTTCCATCTTTCTACTCGTCAGCCGGTGACTCGTCCATATGTTTAACGTCTTGCCTGTCAGCTAAAAATAAATGCATCTGTTTGTACAAACATCTCATTGTTTTGTTCATCTCTCGTCCGCCATATTCTTCCCAGTCATCTATTCCCCTGCCCCCATATGTGTCTGCCCGGCTCTCTAGATATTATTTTTCAAAGTCTCCCTCTCTCTCTCTGTTTTTCTCTTACTCTCTGTATAAAAAAAATGTAAAGTAAAGAGCCCCCGTCACGCCAAGTGGCGTATAGGGAATATGGTGTTAGTGACCATAAATTGTACAGACCTTCGGCACATGATTTTTGGGGTAATGTGGTCGGTATTACGCCCGTGCCGCTTCACCTTCCCAGAAAAAAATCCGGTACCCATTAAAGGCTGGATGAACCCGGAAACCGTCGGTTGGGATCGAAACCTACCCCTTGTCCTTTGTAGTCCAATTCACTAACCACTGAGCTATCGTGGCTCCCTTACTCTCAGTATCCCCCCTTCTATCTCTCTCTCACTCTCTATAACCCTTTCCATCTCACTAACTTTCCCTCTATCTACCTCTCTCTCTCTCTCTCTATCTATCTAATTTTCCCTCTCTTTAACTATTCCTCTCGCGAACTTCCCATCTATCTCCATCTCTCTCTCTCTTTAACTTTCCCTCTTTCTAACTTTCCCTCTTTCTAACTTTCCCTTATCTCTCTAACTCCCCCCCCCTCTCTCTCTCTCTCAACTGGACACTACCATTCAATGCTCGTTTCTCTAAAACCGTCTTTATTTCATATCCGATTACACAATAAAATAAAAACAAATCTTGATTTCCTACAGCTTCGCCCGATACTACCTCTATCATCAGGAGAACTCCCATTCCCAATGTGACCCCATCTCTTCAATCGGAAAGCATATTCTTCCATGTTTCCATTCCCCGGAAGGCAATAAATATTTCAACATTTAATCAAACGTAATTAAAGATATGTCTTCCAGGTCGTGATATTTTCCTTGAAAATCGAATACGGAAAGGAAATCGCGAGTTGTCAAAAGGAGCTTTGAATTCGATCTTGACACCCTCAAACACTCCGTCGATACTCTTCCTTGTCGTCAACCTTCACCTTCTCTCTATCCTGTCTTCCACTCTGCTTCTCTCTCGTTCACTGTATGGACACTGTCATGATTCCTTCACGTGAGCTTCCACTAAGGGAATGGCCTCGTGACGTCATCATTTTCTTAAATCAAATAGTTCGGCAATTGACGGGATAAAGATTTCACTAAAACACTTTTGTTTGTTATTGGATTGGGCAGTAGGCGGGGCTTGTTTGATATTGGTTTGGGCAGTAGGCGGGGCTTGTTTGTTATTGGATTGGGCCGTAGGCAGGGCTTGTTTGATATTGGATTGGGCAGTAGGCGGGGCTTGTTTGTTATAGGATTGGGCAGTAGGCGGGCTTGTTTGATATTGGATTGGGCAGTAGGCGGGGCTTGTTTGATATTGGATTGGGCAGTAGGAGGGGCTTGTTTGATATTGGATTGGGCAATAGGCGGGACTTGTTTGTTATTGGATTGGGCAGTAGGCGGGGCTTGTTAAATGGATTGGGCAATAGGCGGGACGTGTTTGTTATTGGATTGGTCAGTAGGCAGGGCTTGTTTTTTATTGGAATGGGCAGTAGGCAGGGCTTGTTTGTTATTGGATTGGGCAGTAACGGGGCTTGTTTGTTATTGGATTGGGCAGTAGGCATGACTTGTTTGTTATTGGATTGGGAAGTAGGTATGGGCTTGTTTGTCATTGGATTGTACAGTAGGCAGGGTTTGTTTGTTATTGGATTGGGCAGTAGGCAAGGCTTGTTTGTTATTGCATTGGACAGTAGGCAGGGCTTGTTTGCTATTGGATTGGGCTGTAGGCAAGGCTTGTTTATTATTGGATTGGGCGATAGGCAGGGGTTGTTTGTTATTGGATTGGACAGTAGGCAGGGCTTGTTTGTTATTGGATTGGACAGTAGGCAGGGCTTGTTTGTTATTGGATTGGGCAGTAGGCAGGGTTTGTTTGTTATTGGATTGGGCAGTAGGCTGGGCTTGTTTGTTACTTGATTGGGCAGTAGGCAGGGCTTGTTTGTTATTGGATTGGACAGTAGGCACGGCTTTCTTGTTATTGGATTGACAGTAGGCACATCTTTCTTGTTATTGGATTGGACAGTAGGCATGGCTTGCCTGTTATTGGATAGGACAGTAGGCGGGGTTTGTTTGTTATTGGATTGGACAGTAGGCACGGCTTTCTTGTTATTGGATTGGACAGTAGGCACGTCTTTCTTGTTATTGGATTGGACAGTAGGCAGGGCTTGCCTGTTATTGGATAGGACTGTAGGCGGGGTTTGCTTCTTACATGCTCGGACAGTAGGCGGGTTTTTTTTTGTTATAGGCAAGGACAGTAGGTGGGGTTTAAATTTTATTGGATCCCACAGTAAGGAGGGCTTGTTTGTTATAGGATCGGACAGTAGGCGGGGCTTGTTTGTTATTAGATCGAGCAGTAGGCGGGGTTTGCTTTTTATTGGAAAAAGACAGTGGTCGGAGTATGTTTATTATTGATTTGGACAGTAGGCGGGGTTTGTTTGTTATTGGATCTAACAGTAGGAAGAGGCTTGTTTGGTATTGGATCAGAAAGTAGGCGGGGCGTGTTTGTTATTGGAAAAAGACAGTGGTCGGGGGTATGTTTGTTATTGGTTCGGACAGTAGGCGAAGTTTGTTTGTTATTGTATCAGACAATAGACGGGGCTTGTTTTTTATAGGCTCGGACAGTAGGCGGGGGTTGTTTGTTATTGGATCAGACAGTAGGCGGGGCTTGTTTTTTATAGGCTCGGGCAGTAGGCGGGGTTTGTTTGTTATTGGTTCCTACAGTAGACGGGGTTTATTTGTTATAGGTTCCGAAGTAGACGAGGTTTATTCATTATAGGTTCCCACAATAGGAAGGGGTTTATTTGTTATAGGTTCCCACAGTAGGCGGAGTTTGTTTGTTATAGGTTCCCACGGTAGGCATGGCTTGTTTGTTATTGCACTGGACAGTAGGAAGGGGCTTGTTTGTTATTGGATCAGAAAGTAGGCGGGGTGTGTTTGTTGTTGGAAAAAGACAGTGGTCGGGGTTTGTTTGTTATAGGCTCCCACAGTAGATGGGGTTTGTTTGTTATAGACTCCCACAGTAGGCGGAGTTTATTTTTTATATCTTCCCACAGTAGGCGGAGTTTGTTATTGGTTCCCACAGTAGACGGGGATGGTTTGTTATAGGTTCCCACAGTAAGCTGGGTTGTTTGTTTGATTCCGCATTAGGATTTGTTTGTTTGTTGTTTGATTGCACAGTAGGATCAACTGTTTTTATTGGATCCAACAGTCACGTGATGCTCATTCTCAAAGAAAACTTTGTTTGGAAGAAGGTACATGAAGTTACAGCGACACAGTCTCTCCACCAGCCACAGACACTATAAGTTCTCAATTTTTCCAAAAGCCAGAAATATACAAATGTGTCAAACTCTCGACGGGCCACCGACAGCAAAAGTTAACAAATTCTCCACGGACCACCGATAGCAAAAGTTAACAAACTCTCCACGGACCACCGATAGCAAAAGTTAACAAACTCTCGTGGAACATGTTACTTTCTGTATAATGCCAGGAGAAACGTGGGACGTGTCACCTTTTTGTGTGATGAGAAGAGTAAAGTGGGGCATGTCACCATGTATGATGAAAGATAAAAGTGGGGCATGTCACGCTGTATGATAATAAGAGAAAAGTGGGGCATGTCACCTTGTATGATGAGAAGAGAAAAGTGGGGCATGTCACCTTGTACGATGAGAAGAGAAAAGTGGGGCATGTCACCTTGTATGATGTAAGATAAAAGTGGGGCATGTCACGCTGTATGATAAGAAGAGAAAAGTGGGGCATGTCACCTTGTATGATGAGAAGAGAAAAGTGGGGCATGTCACCTTGTACGATGAGAAGAGAAAAGTGGGGCATGTCACCTTGTATGATGAGAAGAAAAAAGTTGGGCATGTCACCTTGTTCGATGAGAAGAGAAAAGTGGGGCTTGTCACCTTGTATGATGCGAAAAGAAAAGTGGGGCGTGTCACCTTGTTTGATGAGAAGAGAAAAGAGGGGCATGTCACCTTGTATGATGAGAAGAGAAACATGGGGATGGCATCTTGTATGATGAGAAGAGAAACGTGGGGCGTGTCACCTTGTATGATGAGAAGAGAAACATGGGGTATGTCACCTCGATCTTGGATTGGACAATACGCCGGAGTTTGTTTGTTCTTGAATCTGGCAGTAGGCGTGGCTTGTTTGTTATTGGATCGACTATAAGACAGGATTTGTTTGTTATTGTCTCGGACAGTAGGCGGGGTTTGTTTGTTATTGGGTCGGACAGTAGGCTGGGTTTGTTTGTTATTGGATCCTACAGTAGGCGGGGTTTGTTTGTTATTGGTTCTCACATTAGGCGAGGTTTGTTTGTTATTGGTTCCCACAGTACACATAGTTTTTTTTGTTACTGGTTGCCTTAGTAGGTGGGACTTGTTTGTTATAGGCTCCGACAGTAGTCGGGGTTTGTTTGTTTTTGGATCCCACAGTAAGCGAGGTTTGTTTATTAGTGGATCCCAAA
The DNA here is from genome assembly GCA_032433765.1 of Megaustenia siamemsis. Lineage (NCBI taxonomy): Eukaryota > Metazoa > Mollusca > Gastropoda > Stylommatophora > Ariophantidae > Megaustenia > Megaustenia siamemsis. The sequence goes on along the minus strand of JAVIAB010000125.1, from coordinate 84,162,820 downwards.
GTAGTCGGGGTTTGTTTGTTACTGGATCCCACAGTAGACGATGTTTGTTTGTTATTGGATCGCTCAGTAGGTGTTACTTGTTAGTTATAGGCTCGGAGGGCAGGCGGGGTTTGTTTGTTAGTGGATCCCACAGTAGGCGGTGCTTGTTTGTTATTGGAACCCAATGTAAGCGGGGTGTGTTTGTTATTGGATCCCTCATTAGGCGGGGTCTTTTTGTTATTGGATCCCTCATTAGGCGGGGTCTTTTTGTTATTGGATCCCTCATTAGGCGGGGTCTTTTTGTTATTGGATCCCTCATTAGGTGGGGTCTCTTTGTTATTGGATCCCACATTAGGCGAGGTCTTTTTGTTATTGGATCCCACATTAGGCGAGGTTTGCTTGTTATTGGATCCCACATTAGGCGGGGTTTGATTGTTATTGCATCAAATATCAGGCGGGGTTTTCTTGTTATTGTATGCCACAGTAGGTGGGGTCTTTTTGTTATTGGATCCCACAGTTGACGCGGTCTTTTTGTTATTGGATCCCTCGCTAGGCGGGGTTTGTTTGTTTGTTTTTGGATCCCTCGGTAGGCGGGGTTTGCTTGTTTTTGGATCTCATATTAGGCGGGGTTTGATTGTTATTGGATACCATATCAAGTGGGGTTTGCTTGTTATTGGATCCAACATTAGGCGGGATTTGTTTTTTTGGATCCCTCAGTAGGCGCGGTTAGTTTTGTTTTTGTATCCCACAGTTTGCGGTATTTGTTTGTTTTTGGATCCCAGAGTAAGCGAGGTTTGTTTATTAGTGGATCCCAAAGTAGAAGGGGTTTGTTTGTTATTGGATCGGACAGTAAACTGGGTTTGTTTGTTATTGGATCCCACAGTTGGCGGGGTTTGTTTATTATTGTATCAGAAAGTAGGCGGGCTTTGTTTGTTATTGAACCTACCAGTAGACGGGGTTTTTTGTTTTTGTCTCGAACAGTAAACGAAGGTTTATTTCTTTTTGGATCGGACTGTAGGCGTGGTTTGTTTGTTGTTGGATCAGAAAGTAGACGGAGTTTGTTTGTTATTGGATCTAACAGTAGGCGGGGTTTGTTTGTTATTTGATCAAACGATAGGCGGGGCTTGTTTGTTATAGGCTCGGACAGTAGGCAATGGTTGTTGATTATTGGATCGAACTGTAGGCAGGGTTTGTTTGTTAATGGTTCTCACAGCAGGAAAGGGTTTGCTTGTAATTGTCTCAGACAGTAAGCGTAGGTGTTTGTTATGGGATCGGACACTAGACGGGGTTTTTTAAAAAAATATTGTATCGGACAGTGAGGCAGCATTTCTTTGTTATATTTCCCACAGTAGGCTGGGTTTATTTGTTGTTTGATTCCACAGTAGGCTGGGTTTATTTGTTGTTTGATTCCACAGTAGGCTGGGTTTATTTGTTGTTTGATTCCACAGTAGGCTGGGTTTATTTGTTGTTTGATTCCACAGTAGGCTGGGTTTATTTGTTGTTTGATTCCACAGAAGGTGCTGTTTGTTTGTTGTTTGATTCCACAGAAGGCGCTGTTTGTTTGTTGTTTTATTCCACAGTAGGTGGAACTGTTTTTATAGGATCCAACAGTCACGTGATGCTCATTTACAAGGAAAACTTTGTTTGGAAGAAGGTACATGACAGTAATAGCGGGACAGTCTCTCCACCAGCCACAGACACTATAAGTTCTCAATTTTTCCAAGAGCCACAAATATAACAATGTTTTAAACTCTAAAAGGGTCACCGATAGCAAAAGTTAATAAACTCTCCACGGGCCACCAATAGCAAAAATTAACAAACTCTCCACGGGCCACCGATAGCAAAAGTTAACAATCTCTCATGAAACATGTTACTCTCTGTATGATGCCAGGAGAAACGTTGGGCGTGTCACCTTGTATGATGAGAAGAGAAAAGTGGGCGTGTCACCTTGTATGATGAGAAGAGAAACATGGGGCATATCACCTTGTTTGATGAGAAGAGAAACATGGGGCATGTCACCTTGTATGATGAGAAGAGAAAAGTGGAACATGTCACCTTGTATGATAAGAAGTGAAAAGTGGGGCATGTCACCTTGTATGCTAAGAAGAGAAAAGTGGGGCATGTCACCTTGTATGATAAGAAGAGAAAAGTGGGGAATGTCACCTTGTATGATGAGAAGAGAAAAGTGGGGCATGTCACCTTGTATGATAAGAAGAGAAAAGTGGGGCATGTCACCTTGTATGATAAGAAGAGAAAAGTGGGGCATGTCACCTTGTATGATGAGAAGAGAAAAGTTGGACTTGTCACCTTGTATGATAAAAAGAGAAAAGTGGGGCATGTCACCTTGTATGATGAGAAGAGAAAAGTGGGGCATGTCACCTTGTATGATAAGAAAGAAAAGTGGGGCATGTCACCTTGTATGATAAGAAGAGAAAAGTGGGGCATGTCACCATGTATGATGAGAAGAGAAAAGTGGGGCATGTCACCTTGTATGATGAGAAGAGAGAAGTGGGGCATGTCACCTTGTATGATAAGAAGAGAAAAGTGGGGCATGTCACCTTGTATGATGAGAAGAGAAAAGTTGGACTTGTCACCTTGTATGATAAGAAGAGAAAAGTTGGACTTGTCACCTTGTATGATAAGAAGAGAAAAGTTGGACTTGTCACCTTGCATGATAAGAAGAGAAAAGTTGGACTTGTCACCTTGTATGATAAGAAGAGAAAAGTTGGGCTTGTCACCTTGTATGATAAGAAGAGAAAAGTGGGGCTTGTCACCTTGTATAATGAGAAGAGAAAAGTGGGGCATGTCACCTTGTATGATGAGAAGAGAGAAGTGGGGCATGCCACCTTGTATGATGAGAAGAGAGAAGTGGGGCATGTCACCTTGTATAAAGAGAAGAGAAAAGTGGGGCATGTCACCTTGTATGATGAGAAGAGAAAAGTGGGGCATGTCACCTTGTATGATGAGAAGAGAGAAATGGGGCATGTCACCTTGTATGATGAGAAGAGAAAAGTGGGGCATGTCACCTTGTATGATGAGAAGAGAGAAATGGGGCATGTCACCTTGTATGATGAGAAGAGAGAAGTGGGGCATGTCACCTTGTATGATGTGAAGGAAAAAGTTGGGCATGTCACCTTGTATGATGAGAAGAGAGAAGTGGGGCATGTCTCCTTGTATGATGAGAAGAGAAACGTGTGAAATGTCACCTCGTGTGATGACAAGAGAATTTTGGGACATGTCACCTGTATTCGTGAGGTACGAGGACATTTGAAATCGATAAGAGAGGACTTTCTTCTTTAAGTCAAAGATTGAGCGGGCACATATCAGGTAGGTGTAAATACAAAGAGATGGCTCTCACTGATCACATCTTAAATGGGCCAGAAGATGGCGAGGACTTCATATTAGCTACATGTTTGTCTTGTTGTACATTAAAGTTCGTTTTTAGGGTCCTAGGACAGGGTGACTGAAAATTGTCTCCGTGTAAACGGCTGCATTATGGGAGGATGGAGAAATAGGAAGGACTGGTGAATGGAAGACACACACATATGGATCAAGAGGAAGGACTGATGAATGGAAGACACACACACAAATGGATCAAGGAGAAGGACTGGTGAATGGAAGACACACACACACACACACATATGGATCAAGGGAAAGGACTGGTGAATGGAAGACACACACACACACACAAATGGATCAAGGAGAAGGACTGGTGAATGAAAGACACACACACACACACACACACATATGGATCAAGGGAAAGGACTGGTGAATGGAAGACACACACACAAATGGATCAAGGAGAAGGACTGGTGAATGGAAGACACACACACACACAAGTGGATCAAGGAAAAGGACTGGTGAATGGAAGACACACACCCATATGGATCTAGGGGAAGGACTGGTGTACATGGGGCACACAAGAATTGATGAATGGGAAGGACTGACGCATGGAGGGCACACAAGAATGGATGAATGGGAAGGACTGATGTATGGAGGACACACAAGAATGGATGAATGGGAAGGACTGATGTATGGAGGACACACAAGAATGGATGAATGGGAAGGACTGATGTATGGAGGACGCACAAGAATGGATGAATGGGAAGGACTGGTGTATGGAGGACGCACAAGAATGGATGAATGGAAAGGAATGATGTATGGAGGACACACAAGAATGGATGAATGGGAAGGACTAGTGTATGGAGGACACACAAGAATGGATGAACGGGAAGGATTAATGTATGGAGGACACACAAGAATGGATGAATGGAAAGGACTGATGTATGGAGGACACACAAGAATGGATGAATGGAAAGGACTGATGTATGGAGGACACACAAGAATGAATGAATGGGAAGGACTGATGTATGGAGGACACACAAGAATGGATGAATGGGAAGGACTGATGTATGGAGGACACACAAGAATGGATGAACGGGAAGGACTGATGTATGGAGGACACACAAGAATGGATGAACGGGAAGGACTGATGTATGGAGGACACACAAGAATGGGATCATATTGATCCGCTCCATCTTGACGGCTCTGGGACCTGTTATTTACCTTAAACTCTGTACAATCGTGTCGGAGCTTCGATTTCTGCGCACACATTTCCATCTATTTGTTCATGTGTGTGCCTGTGTGTATGTGTGGTATGTGCGTAATAGTGTGTTTAATTATGTGTCCGTATTTGCACATATGTTTGTTACCGTGTGAGAGTGTGTGTAGTAACATTTAGTTGTTACAATAGAGTGGCAGACTTGATAGAGTGAGCAAGCAGATTTGGTGCCCAAAGGCAGGGATTGGTTCAACTGAAGTCATTCTGATGATAGAGGGATGTAGTTCTTGTGATGGAGGGAAGACATTCTGGTGATGGAGGGAAGTCATTCTGGTGATATAGGGAAGTCATTCTGGTGATAGAGGGAAGTCATTCTGGTGATAGAGGGAAGTTATTCTGGTGATAGAGGGAAGTCATTCTGGTGATAGAGGGAAGTCATTCTGGTGATAGAGGGAAGTCATTCTGGTGATAGAGGGAAGTCATTCTGGTGATAGAGGGAAGTCATTCGGGGATAGAGGGAAGTCATTCGGGGATAGCGGCATTTTATTCTGGTCATAGAGGGAAGTCATTCTGGTGATAGAGGGAAGTTGTTCTGGTGATAGAGGGAAGTTATTCTGGTGATAGAAGGAAGTTATTCTGGTGATAGAGGGAAGTTATTCTGGTGATAGAAGGAAGTTATTCTGGTGATAGAGGGAAGTTATTCTGGTGATAGAAGGAAGTTATTCTGGTGATAGAAGGAAGTTATTCTGGTGATAGAGGGAAGTTATTCTGGTGATAGAAGGAAGTTATTCTGGTGATAGAGGGAAGTTATTCTGGTGATAGAAGGAAGTTATTCTGGTGATAGAGGGAAGTTATTCTGGTGATAGAAGGAAGTTATTCTGGTGATAGAGGGAAGTTATTCTGGTGATAGAAGGAAGTTATTTAAGGTGATAGAGGGAAGTTATTCTGGTGATAGAGGGAAGTTATTCTGGTGATAGAGGGAAGTTATTCTGGTGATAGAGGGAAGTCATTCGGGGGATAGCGGCATTTTATTCTGGTGATAGAGGGAAGTTATTCTGGTGATAGAGGGAAGTTATTCTGGTGATAGAAGGAAGTTATTCTGGTGATAGAGGGAAGTTATTCTGGTGATAGAAGGAAGTTATTTAAGGTGATAGAGGGAAGTTATTCTGGTGATAGAGGGAAGTTATTCTGGTGATAGAGGGAAGTTATTCTGGTGATAGAAGGAAGTTATTCTGGTGATAGAGGGAAGTTATTCTGGTGATAGAAGGAAGTTATTCTGGTGATAGAAGGAAGTTATTTAAGGTGATAGAGGGAAGTTATTCTGGTGATAGAAGGAAGTTATTCTGGTGATAGAGGGAAGTTATTCTGGTGATAGAAGGAAGTTATTCTGGTGATAGAAGGAAGTTATTTAAGGTGATAGAGGGAAGTTATTCTGGTGATAGAGGGAAGTTATTCTGGTGATAGAGGGAAGTTATTCTGGTGATAGAGGGAAGTTATTCTGGTGATAGAGGGAAGTTATTTAAGGTGATAGAGGGAAGTTATTCTGGTTATAGAGGGAAGTTATTCTGGTGATAGAAGGAAGTTATTTAAGGTGATAGAGGGAAGTTATTCTGGTGATAGAGGGAAGTTATTCTGGTGATAGAGGGAAGTTATTCTGGTGATAGAAGGAAGTTATTCTGGTGATAGAGGGAAGTTATTCTGGTGATAGAAGGAAGTTATTCTGGTGATAGAAGGAAGTTATTTAAGGTGATAGAGGGAAGTTATTCTGGTGATAGAAGGAAGTTATTCTGGTGATAGAGGGAAGTTATTCTGGTGATAGAAGGAAGTTATTCTGGTGATAGAAGGAAGTTATTTAAGGTGATAGAGGGAAGTTATTCTGGTGATAGAGGGAAGTTATTCTGGTGATAGAGGGAAGTTATTCTGGTGATAGAGGGAAGTTATTCTGGTGATAGAGGGAAGTTATTTAAGGTGATAGAGGGAAGTTATTCTGGTTATAGAGGGAAGTTATTCTGGTGATAGAAGGAAGTTATTTAAGGTGATAGAGGGAAGTTATTCTGGTTATAGAGGGAAGTTATTCTGGTGATAGAAGGAAGTTATTTAAGGTGATAGAGGGAAGTTATTTAAGGTGATAGAGGGAAGTTATTCTGGTTATAGAGGGAAGTTATTCTGGTGATAGAAGGAAGTTATTTAAGGTGATAGAGGGAAGTTATTCCGGTTATAGAGGGAAGTTATTCTGGTGATAGAAGGAAGTTATTCTGGTGATAGAAGGAAGTTATTCTGGTGATAGAGGGAAGTTATTCTGGTGATAGAGGGAAGTTATTCTGGTGATAGAAGGAAGTTATTCTGGTGATAGAGGGAAGTTATTCTGGTGATAGAGGGAAGTTATTCTGGTGATAGAGGGAAGTTATTCTGGTGATAGAGGGAAGTTATTCTGGTGATAGAGGGAAGTTATTCTGGTGATAGAAGGAAGTTATTCTGGTGATAGAGGGAAGTTATTCTGGTGATAGAGGGAAGTCATTCTGGTGATAGAGGGAAGTTATTCTGGTGATAGAAGGAAGTCATTCTGGTGATAGAGGGAAGTTATTCTGGTGATAGAGGGAAGTTATTCTGGTGATAGAGGGAAGTTATTCTGGTGATAGAGGGAAGTTATTCTGGTGATAGAGGGAAGTTATTCTGGTGATAGAAGGAAGTTATTCTGGTGATAGAGGGAAGTTATTCTGGTGATAGAGGGAAGTTATTCTGGTGATAGAAGGAAGTCATTCTTGTGATAGAGGGAAGTTATTCTGGTGATAGAGGGAAGTTATTCTGGTGATAGAGGGAAGTTATTCTGGTGATAGAGGGAAGTTATTCTGGTGATAGAGGGAAGTTATTCTGGTGATAGAAGGAAGTTATTCTGGTGATAGAGGGAAGTTATTCTGGTGATAGAGGGAAGTTATTCTGGTGATAGAAGGAAGTTATTCTGGTGATAGAAGGAAGTTATTCTGGTGATAGAGGGAAGTTATTCTGGTGATAGAGGGAAGTTATTCTGGTGATAGAAGGAAGTTTTTCTGGTGATAGAGGGAAGTTATTCTGGTGATAGAGGGAAGTTATTCTGGTGATAGAAGGAAGTTATTCTGGTGATAGAAGGAAGTTATTCTGGTGATAGAGGGAAGTTATTCTGGTGATAGAAGGAAGTTATTCTGGTGATAGAGGGAAGTTATTCTGGTGATAGAGGGAAGTTATTCTGGTGATAGAAGGAAGTTATTCTGGTGATAGAAGGAAGTTATTCTGGTGATAGAGGGAAGTTATTCTGGTGATAGAGGGAAGTTATTCTGGTGATAGAGGGAAGTCATTCGGGGGATAGCGGCATTTTATTCTGGTGATAGAGTGAAGTGATTCTGGTCATAGAGGGAAGTTGTTCTGATGATAGAGGGAAGTCATTATGGTGATAGGGGGAAATCATTCTGGTGATAGAGGGAAGTCATTCTGGTGATAGAGGGAAGTTATTCAAGGTGATAGAGGGAAATCATTCTGATGATATAGGAAGTCATTCTGATGATAGAGGGAAGTCATTCTGGTGATAGAGGGAAGTTATTTAAGGTGATAGAAGGAGGTTATTCCGGTTATAGAGGGAAGTTATTCTGATGATAGAAGTAAGTTATTCTGGTGATAGAGGGAAGACATTATGGTGATAGAGGGAAGTTATTCTGGTGATAGAAGGAAGTTATTCTGGTGATAGAAGGAAGTTATTCTGGTGATAGAGGGAAGTCATTATGGTGATAGAGGGAAGTTATTCTGGTGATAGAGGGAAGTTATTCTGGTGATAGAAGGAAGTTATTCTGGTGATAGAAGGAAGTTATTCTGGTGATAGAGGGAAGACGTTATGGTGATAGAGGGAAGTTATTCTGGTGATAGAAGGAAGTTATTCTGGTGATAGAAGGAAGTTATTCTGGTGATAGAGGGAAGTCGATCTGATGATGGAGGGAAGTCATTCTGGTGATGGAGGGAAGTCATTCTGGTGATAGAAGAAGTCATTCTGATGATAGAGGGATGTAGTTCTTGTGATGGAGGGAAGACATTCTGGTGATGGAGGGAAGTCATTCTGGTGATATAGGGAAGTCATTCTGGTGATATAGGGAAGTCATTCTGGTGATAGAGGGAAGTCATTCTGGTGATATAGGGAAGTCATTCTGGTGATATAGGGAAGTCATTCTGGTGATAGAGGGAAGTCATTCTGGTGATAGAGGGAAGTTATTCTGGTGATAGAGGGAAGTTATTCTGGTGATAGAGGGAAGTCATTCTGATGATAGAGGGAAGTCATTCTGATGATAGAGGGAAGTTATTCTGGTGATAGAGGGAAGTCATTCTGGTGATAGAGGGAAGTCATTCTGATGATAGAGGGAAGTCATTCTGATGATAGAGGGAAGTTATTCTGATGATAGAGGGAAGTCATTCTGGTGATAGAGGGAAGTTATTCTGGTGATAGAGGGAAGTCATTCTGGTGATAGAGGGAAGTTATTCTGGTGATAGAGGGAAGTTATTCTGGTGATAGAGGGAAGTCATTCGGGGATAGCGGCATTTTATTCTGGTGATATAGGGAAGTCATTCTGGTGATATAGGGAAGTCATTCTGGTGATATAGGGAAGTTATTCTGGTCATAGAGGGAAGTCATTCTGATGATAGAGGGAAGTCATTATGGTGATAGGGGGAAGTCATTCTGGTGATAGAGGGAAGTCATTCTGGTGATAGAGGGAAGTTATTCAAGGTGATAGAGGGAAATCATTCTGATGATATAGGGAAGTCATTCTGATGATAGAGGGATGTCATTCTGGTGATAGAGGGAAGTTATTTAAGGTGATAGAGGGAAGTCATTCTGATGATAGAGGGAAGTCATTCTGATGATAGAGGGAAGTTATTCTGATGATAGATGGAAGTCATTCTTATGATAGAGGGAAGTCATTCTGATGATAGAGTGAAGTCATTCTGATGATAGAGGGAAGTTAATCTGATGATAGAGGGAAGTCGTTCTGGTGATAGTGGGAAGTCATTCTGATGCTAGAGGGAAGTCATTCTGATGATAGAGGTAAGTCATTCTGATGATAGAGGGAAGTCATTCTGATGATAGAGGGAAGTTATTCTGATGATAGAGGGAAGACATTCTGATGATAGAGTTAAGTCATTCTGATGATAGAGGGAAGTTAATCTGATGATAGTGGAAAGTCGTTCTGAAGATAGAGTGAAGTTACATCATTCTGATGATAGAGGGAAGTCATTCTGATGATAGAGGTATGTCATTCTGATGATAGAGGGAAGACATTCTGATGATAGAGGGAAGTCATTCTGATGATAGAGGGAAGACATTCTGATGATAGAGTTAAGTCATTCTGATGATAAAGGGAAGTTAATCTGATGATAGTGGGAAGTCGTTCTGATGATAGAGTGAAGTTACTCTGATGATAGAGGGGGGTTATTCTGGTGATAGAGGCGAAGTCAATCTGATTATAGTGGGAAGTCATTCTGATTATACTGGGAAGTCATTCTGATTATAGTGGGAAGTCATTCTGATGGTAGAGGGAAGTGATTCTGATGATAGTGAGAAGTTATTCTTGTGATAGTGGGAAGTCATTCTGGTTATAGAGGGAAGTCATTCTGATTATAGTGTGAAGTCATTCTGATGATAGTGGGAAGTTATTCTGATGATAGTGGGAAGTCATTCTGATGGTAGTGGGAAGTCATTCTGATGATAGTGGGAAGTCATTCTTGCGATAAGGGAAAGACATTCTTGTGATAGTGGAAAGTCATTCTGATGATAGTGGGAAGTCATTCTTGCGATAAGGGAAAGACATTCTTGTGATAGTGGGAAGTCATTCTTGCGATAAGGGAAAGACATTCTTGTGATAGTGGGAAGTCATTCTGATGATAGTGGGAAGTCATTCTTGCGATAAGGGAAAGACATTCTTGTGATAGTGTGAAGTCATTCTGATGATAGTGGGAAGTCATTCTGATGATAGTGGGAAGTTATTCTGATGATAGTGGGAAGTCATTCTGATGGTAGTGGGAAGTCATTCTGATGATAGTGGGAAGTCATTCTTGCGATAAGGGAAAGACATTCTTGTGATAGTGGGAAGTCATTCTGATGATAGTGGGAAGTCATTCTGATGATAGTGGGAAGTCATTCTGATGATAGTAGGAAATCATTCTTCTGATAGTGGGAAGTCATTCTGATGATAGTAGGAAATCATTCTTCTGATAGTGGGAAGTCTTTCTTCTGATATTGGGAAGTCATTCTTGTGATAGTGGGAAGTCATTCTTGTGATAGTGGGAAGTCATTCTTGTGATAGTGGGAAGTCATTATTGTGATAGTGGGGAGTCATTCTGATGATAGTGGGAAGTCATTCTTGTGATAGTGGGAAGTCATTCTGATGATAGTGGGAAGTCATTCTTGTGATAGTGGGAAGTCATTCTTGTGATAGTGGGAAGTCATTATTGTCATAGTTTGAAGTCATTCTGATGATAGTGGGAAGTCATTCTGATTATAGTGGGAAGTCATTCTGATGATAGAGGGAAGTCATTCTGATGATAGTGGGAAGTCATTCTGATGATAGTGGGAAGTCATTCTTGCGATAAGGGAAAGACATTCTTGTGATAGTGGGAAGTCATTCTGATGATAGTGGGAAGTCATTGTGATTATAGTAGGAAGTCATTCTGATTATAGTGGGAAGTCATTCTGATTATAGTGGGAAGTCATTCTAATTATAGTGGGGAGTCATTCTGATTATAGATGGAAGTCATTCTTGTGATAGTGGGAAGTCATTTTGATTATAGTGGGAAATCATTCTTGTGATGATGGGAAGTCATTATTGTGATAGTGGGGAGTCATTCTTGTGATAGTGGGAAGTCATTCTTGTGACAGTCGGAAGTCATTCTTGTGATAGTGGGAAGTCATTCTTGTGGTAGTGGGAAGTCATTATTGTGATAGTGGGGAGTCATTCTTGTGATAGTGGGAAGTCATTTTGATGATAGTGCGAAGTCATTCTTGTGATAGTGGGAAGTCATTCTGATGATAGAGGGAAGTCATTCTGTGATATTGGGAAGTCATTCTGATGATAGTGGGATGTCATTCTGATTTTAGTGTGAAGTCATTCTGATTATAGTGGGAAGTCATTCTGTGATAGTGGGAAGTCATTCTGTGATAGTGGGAAGTCATTCTGATGATAGTGGGAAGTCATTCTGTGATAGTGGGAAGTCATTCTGTGATAGTGGGAAGTCATTCTGATGATAGTGGGAAGTCATTCTGATGATAGTGGGAAATCATTCTGATGATAGTGGGAAGTCATTCTGATGATAGTGGGAAATCATTCTGATGATAGTGGGAAGTCATTCTGATGATAGTGGGAAGTCATTCTGATTATAGTGGGAAGTCATTCTGATGATAGTGGGAAATCATTCTGATGATAGTGGGAAATCATTCTGATGATAGTGGGAAGTCATTCTGTGATAGTGGGAAGTCATTCTGATGATAGTGGGAAGTCATTCTGTGATAGTGGGAAGTCATTCTGTGATAGTGGGAAGTCATTCTGATGATAGTGGGAAGTCATTCTGATGATAGTGGGAAATCATTCTGATGATAGTGGGAAGTCATTCTGATGATAGTGGGAAATCATTCTGATGATAGTGGGAAGTCATTCTGATGATAGTGGGAAGTCATTCTGATTATAGTGGGAAGTCATTCTGATGATAGTGGGAAATCATTCTGATGATAGTGGGAAATCATTCTGATGATAGTGGGAAGTCATTCTGATGATAGTGGGAAATCATTCTGATGATAGTGGGAAGTCATTCTGATGATAGTGGGAAGTCATTCTGATTATAGTGGGAAGTCATTCTGATGATAGTGGGAAGTCATTCTGATTATAGCGGGAAATTCTGATTATAGTGGAAAGTCATTCTTCTGATAGTGGGAAGTTATTCTGATGATAGTGTGAAGTCATTCTGATTATAGTGGGAAGTCATTTTTGATTGTGGGAATTCATTCTTGTGATAGAGGGAAGTCATTCTGATGATAGTGGGAAGTCATTCTGATTATAGTGGTTAAAGCTGAGGTCGTGGTTAATGCTGAGCTCAACGGTCTCATCTGCGATAACACCAATGAGAAAGATGCAGTCATCTATACAACGGATCTGAAAGACGGCACGAAAGAAGTGCATGGGCATTTACAGCACGCTCAGCAGGCAGAATAACCAAGGAAGACAGTGGTGCATACGCCATGACCACGAGTAGCATGACATGGAGGTGATGGCAGTGACCAAGGCATTCAAATGGTTAGAGTCACAAGACTACATCCACGCATGTATACTGAGTGATTCGATGAGCATGATAAAAAAAAGTGGAGGCGGGCTTTCTACGTCTGCGATGGGTAGAGTCGTTGCAGAAATCTAAAATATGTAAGGTCACCTTTGTCTATGTCCCTGGACATGCGGGAGTACGGGGAAATGAGAGAGCAGACAGGTTGGCTAGCTGCGCTGTCGTTGAGGACAGGCAACCAATGGTTCGGGAGGACATCATCAATGCACTCCGAGATGTGGGAAGAGCACAGGACTTCGACAAACAGATCAACGTCACTTCTACGGATGATGGAAATGGGAGTTAAGATGGGCACAGCCAGAAATGAGAAACTTGGTGGCCGTGTAAGAAGACTTATCAACCAACATAGAACTGGAGTCGTCAGTCGCTGGACACTGAGGGAATTGTTGAGGAGGGGATCTGAGCACCTATGGACATGTTCGGAGTGCAATGGTGATGACCGTAAATAACTCAATAACTCAATAACTCAATAACTCAATAACTCTTGTGATTGTGGGAAGTCATTCTGATGATAGAGGGAAGTCATTCTGGTGATAGAGTGAGGTCATTCTGGTGATAGAGAGTGAGGTCATTCTGGTGATATTGGGTAGTCATTCTGGTGATAGAGGGAAGTCATTCTGGTGATAGAGGGAAGTCATTCGTGATAGAGGGAAGTCATTCTTGTGATAGTGAGAAGTCATTCTGATGATAGAGGGAAGTCATTCTGATGATAGTGGGAAGTCATTCTTGTGATAGTGAGAAGTCATTCTGATGATAGAGGGAAGTCATTCTGATGATAGAGGGAAGTCATTCGTGACAGAGGGAAGTCATTCTTGTGATAGTGAGAAGTCATTCTTGTGATAGTGAGAAGTCATTCTTGTGATAGTGAGAAGTCATTCTTGTGATAGTGAGAAGTCATTCTTGTGATAGTGAGAAGTCATTCTTGTGATAGTGAGAAGTCATTCTTGTGATAGTGAGAAGTCATTCTGATGATAGAGGGAAGTCATTCTGATGATAGAGGGAAGTCATTCTTGTGATAGTGAGAAGTTATTCTGATGATAGAGGGAAGTCATTCTTGTGATAGTGAGAAGTCATTCTGATGATAGAGGGAAGTCATTCGTGACAGAGGGAAGTCATTCTTGTGATAGTGAGAAGTCATTCTGATGATAGAGGGAAGTCATTCTGGTGATAGAGGGAAGTCATTCGTGATAGAGGGAAGTCATTCTGATGATAGAGGGAAGTCATTCTGATGATAGAGGGAAGTCATTATGATTATGTGGGATTATGTGACGGGATGAGGTTTGTAATGATGTGACCAGGGAATATTCATGACAAGTGAACATTTGTGATAGGTGAATATGTATTACCGGAAATAATTGTGATAAATGAACATTAGTGACAGCTAAATATCTGTGATGATTAAAAATGTGTGACATGTGAATATCTTGTAAAGAGTTTTTATTTGACACTTTGTTGAATAGAAGACTTGCTATCTTCTTATTTGAAGTTGTAAATATACTATAATCTCTTTCGTCAGGGCGGGTAATTTTACCTGCTACTGTATGCAGTAAACAGTAGAACCCGTGGCTCCCCTGCTGCCTTGCAGTTAAGCTCGGGAGAATAAAAGGCTAAGGGCGGGTACCCCGAAGTAAAACAACCCCACTGCCTTGTGGGTGAGACTTTTTAGTTAAAGGCTAGCGGAGCCAACCGTAAACAAACCTACGGAAGGCAACAGAAAACCACCGTTGTAACTTCTTTGTATAATCATGAGTCGTCACAACAATAGAAATAACGACAACAACGTTAAGGTGGATTCCAATGGAAAACCCTCGTTCGGTAGGGGACATCATGTGCTACAGGTGATACCCGATCTCTCTCTCTCTGCGATCAGGACTCAGTCAGAGTAGGATTCCAGACTCCCACATGAAGTCAGCTGTCAGGTTAAGTGTGTTGATCGCCCCCCACAGACAGAACGTCACATTTAGAGTCTGCCAGATCCACTCTGACTGAACACTCGTTAATACGTTGCACTGTGTTTCTGCGCCAGTGGCCCAGTGCATCCGATTTCAGCCAGCATTTTTTTCAGGTTTGCTTTCCTTAGCCTTTGATTGTCCCCAATCTTCCTGCAAGGCAGCAGATTGTCTTTTCTGTAGGGGGATTCTGCCCTTAGATGGTCTGCCCTCCCAGGTTTACGAGCACCATCTGCCCGAGTCACTAGAGGTGACTAACACAGACATGCACACGCAAAGATATGAGATGTGAATAACACAGACATGTACACAGCGATACGAGCCATGACTAACACCGACACACATCAAGATATATGACACATGACTAACATAGACATGCACATAAAGATATGAGATATGACTGACTTAGACATGCACACACAAAGATATGCCACATACCTAACATAAACATACACACAAAGATATAAGATATGACTAACATAGGTATGCACACACAAAGATATGAGATGTGACTTACATAGCCATGCACACACAAGAATATGAGATGTGACAGACACAGACATGTACGTACAAAGATATGAGATATGACTAACATAAACATGCAAACAAAGATATGAGATATCCCTAACCCAGACATGCACACACAAATATATGACACATGACTAACACAGATACACACTAAGTTATGATATATTACTAAACTCAGACGCACATAAAGATAAGATCGTCATCAAGCTACTATAAGCAAAATAAAGATAAAACAAACTCTAAAGATAGGTACTTGGAATGTGAGAACACTCATGCAGAAGGGTAAACTAGAAAACATCATACAAGAAATGAAAAGAATGGGTTTACAATTACTGGAACTTTGCGAGATGAGATACACCGGATCAGGTGAGATGTATTCTGGTAAACATAAAATAACCTATTCTGGAGGTACTGAACACCAAAGAGGAGTAGGTATCATCTTGGATGCAGAAAGAGTAAGAACAGTGAAAGGCTGTTACCCAATATCTGACAGAGTCCTTTTAGTGAAATTGAATGGAAAGCCAACAGACATAAATCTTTTTCAAGTTTATGCACTAACAGCAGACAGTCTAGAGGAAACATTTGATAAATTTTACAACGAGTTAAATGAGACACTTCATAAATGCAAACCACTTGAAAACACCATAGTTCTAGGGGATTTTAACGCAAAAGTAGGAAAAGCAAGAGTTGAGGAAGTAGTTAGTCATTATGGCTTAGGCAAGAGGAATGAAAAAGGTGAGAACCTTATTGACTGGGCAAGAACACACAACATGATGATAGGAAACACCTGGTTTAAGCAACATCCAAGACGTCTGTGGACATGGAAAAGCCCATGGGACAACGCACGTAATCAATTTGATTATATAATGATAAGCAATAGATTTAGAAACAGTCTGGTGTGTGAAAACTAGACCAGGGGCAGATTGCAATAGTGATCATGTACCAGTTGTGGGAAAGCTTAGAGTAAAATTAAAAACAACAAAACGAGAATCAGTTAATATCAAATTAAATTTAGATTTGCTCAAATCAGACAAGAGGTTAAAAGACAAATATAAAATCACAATTCAGAACCGGTACAATACAATAGAGAAGATACAAAGCATCGATGAACAGTGGGAAATGCTAAAAGAATCAATGCAACAAACATCAAAAGAGTTCATACCACTTGTGAGGTCCAATTCAAGAAAGAAATGAATGACAGATGACATTTTGCAGCTAATGGATACAAGAAGAATAAATAAAGAAAATAAAGATGAGTATAAGAGATTAAATAAAGAAATTGTAGCAAAATGCAATGAAGCAAAAGAAGCATGGCTAAAAGAGAGATGCAAAGAGATTGAAATGCAACAAAAAGGAGATGCTAAAGCTATATGCAAACAAATTGAGGAATTAACAGGAAGAAAAACGCAATAAGAAACTGGATGTCTAAGATCAAAGGAAGGAGAACTGTTGATTGATCAAGAAAACATAAGGGAACGATGGACAGAATACATTAAAGATCTTTATAATGATGAACGAACGGAAGTAAATATTAAGGATAATGGAGAAGGACCAGAAATACTCAGAGAAGAAGTGGAAGAAGCCTTGCGCAATATGAAAGCAGGCAAAGCTCCTGGACCAGATAATATAACTAAAGAAGAGATTGAAGCCATGGGTGATTTTGGAATAGGAATAATAACTAAAATATTGAATGATATCTACAACAGCGGATATATACCAGACGACATGCTCAAATCAATATTCATAGCCCTACCAAAGAAATCGGGTGCGATTGAATGCGACGATCATCGCGCAATAAGCCTTATGAGTCATATGACTAAGATATTACTAAGAATCATCATGCGAAGAGTGCGAAACAAAATCAGTCCAGACATTAGCGATGAACAGTGTGGTTTTGTTAGAGATAAAGGAACAAGCAATGCCATTTATATCTAAAGATCTTTAGTAGAAAGAGCCATAGAGGTGAACACAGATCTATACCTATGTTTCATAGATTACACCAAGGCATTTGACAAAGTAAAGCACCAAGAAATAATCACAATTTCAGAAAGCATAAACGTAGACAGCAAAGATCTAAGAATATTAAGAACATGTACTGGCAACAAACAGCAGCCATAAGAACTGGAAACCAAATTATAATGTTTCAACAAATAAAACAGGGTGTTAGACAAGGTTGTGTGCTGTCACCAGATTTGTTTAATATTTATAGTGAGATTATTTTAAGATCCATAAGGGGCATGCCTGCAATAACAATCGGAGGTAATAATATAAATAATCTAAGGTATGCTGATGATACAGTCTTAATCGCTAAGAGTGAAAATGAGTTACAAGAAATGTTGGACATTATAGTGAAAGAAAGCAAAAATAAAGAACTCAGCCTTAATAGCAAAAAGACAGAGGTAATGGTAACAACAAAGAAAAAGACATCACCTCAGTGCAAAATAAAGACAAGTGGAACAATATTAAAACAGGTAAATGAATTTAAATATTTGGGAACTTTGTTAACCTCAGACGGAAGATGTACAAAAGAGGTGAGATGCAGAATGGCTCAGGCAAAAGAAGCTTTCCAAAAAATGGGAAGATACTGTGCAATCCATTTTTGACAATAGAAACAAGAAAAAGAGTTCTTAAATGTTACGTAGAGCCAGTCTTAACATATTGATACGAATCATGGACAATAGGACAACAGACAAGAAAATCACTGGAGTCTGTAGAAATGTGGTTTTACAGAAGAATGTTGAGAGCACCATGGACAGCTAAGAAGAGTAATGAAGATGTTCTGAGAGAGAGGTCAAAGCAAAGAGAGAGCTAATTCCCAATATTTTGAAGAAACAATCATCATTTTTTGGCCATGTAATGAGAAGAGAACGAATATGTTGTAACAACTTGAAAAATTGAGGGACGAAGAGATAGAGGGAAGCAAAGAGAAAAAATAACAGACAGCTTAAGAAAATGGCTTGGCAGAAGGTCAACTACATAAATGATAAATAGCTGCCGAAATCAAAAGTTGTGGAGAGATATGATCACCTACGCCAGCAGGCCCTGAACTTGATGATGATGATAATCTCTTTCATGCCGCGCTTGATCGTACTTCATATAGGCCGATCATCTTTCTGGAATTCTTACAAACATCTATTTTAGACAGCCAAACAAACTCTATGGTGTTCCATCACATGAAAACATATTTATTGACTTCCTATTAGTACAGTGAGCCGCGATAGCTCAGTGGTTAGTGAACTGGACTACAAAGGACAAGAGGTAGAGTTCCATCCCAACCAACGGCTTCTGGTTTCACCCTGCACTTATGTGGGTACCAGATTTTTTTTTTCTGGGAAAGTAAAGCGGCACGGGCGTAATACCGACCACATTACCTCAAAAATCATGTGCTGAAGGTCTGCAAAATTTATGGTCACTAACACCATATTCCCGATACGCCACTTGGCGTGACGGGGGCTCTTTACTTATTTTTATTATTACATTCCTATAGTCACAATTTATGTTCTCACATAATAAAGTACAGTCATAAATATTATAATCAAACTATAGGGCGGACGGGAGCTGCGATAGCTCAGTGGTTAGTGAACTGGACTTCAAAGGACAAGAGGTAGGGTTCCATCCCAACAGACGGCTTCCGTTTCACCCAGCCTTTAATGGGTACCGGATTTTTTCTGGGAAAGTAAAGCGGCAGGGGCGTAATACCGACCACATTACCCAAAAAATCATGTGCCGAAGGTCTGTAAAATTTATGGTCACTAAGACCATATTCCCTATACGCCATTTGACGTGACGGGGGTACATTATTTTATTTTTTTTTTTTTGATTGAGCGGTCTGCATAACCATCGGACTCACATATTCCCGGAATTAGTAAATCAAAGATCACATTTCTAGATTTATAAACACTAGTCCTGTTGTGGACTGACTACATGTACTGTTTATTAATTTCTCATTTACTAATAATCGTAGCATTACTAATTGCTTTCTGCTAATTATTGCTCGTGCTAATCTGTGCTTATCTCTACCTTTCTCTGCTAAACTCTAAGGTTTGTGTCTCTGTTCGTTGTTGCTCGCTTCTCCTATCTTCTATCTGCTCTTCTTTTAATTGGGTGTGAATCTTTTTTAAATCGCTGGACACTCCTTTCACCCGCCTTAGTGTCTGGTAATATATTGAATTTAAATATTTCTTTGCAACCACATCTTAATGTTTACCCTTTGTCTGTCCGCCCACACAGTCTTGTAATGTTGACCTACAGTTTACTTTATTAATTACACCCATCATAGATACACCTGGGTGTCCGTTATTAAGTGCAATATCGCTTTCCACGTTCATAATCTGTGGCACGGGAATATTTGTGACACCATAGAGACAAGATGTAATACTTTGAATGTTATAGAGACCATATTTAATACTTTGAATGTTATAGAGACAAGATTTAATACTTTGATTGTTATAGAGACATGATTTAATACTTTGAATGTTATAGAGACAAGATTTAATACTTTGATTATGATAAAGACACGATTTAATACTTTGATTGTTATAAAGACAAGATTTAATATATTCACTGATGCAGAGACAAGATTTAATACTTTGATTGTTATAGAGACAAGATTTAATATATTCACTGATGCAGAGACAAGATTTAATACTTTGATTATTATAAAGACAAGATTTAATACTTTGATTGTTATAAAGACAAGATTTAATACATTCACTGATGCAGAGACAAGATTTAATACTTTGATTGTTATAGAGACAAGATTTAATACATTCGCTGTTGCAGAGACAAGATTTAATACTTTGAATGTTTGTATTTTTCCTGCAGAGATCCT
This sequence comes from Megaustenia siamemsis, assembly GCA_032433765.1. Lineage (NCBI taxonomy): Eukaryota > Metazoa > Mollusca > Gastropoda > Stylommatophora > Ariophantidae > Megaustenia > Megaustenia siamemsis. The sequence continues at coordinate 84,142,629 of JAVIAB010000125.1, read as the reverse complement.
AAGAGCTCGTCACAAATCTGCTGAATATTTGCCAGTAAAAAGAGAAAATCAGAGCGATCTCTTAGAAGGAAGGCGAGCTATCAATATTTGATGCCAGCACTGACAGTCAGACACGAGGCAAAGACAGACGACAGTTCTCCAGGCTCGGTTCCAACTGACATGGCGCTGTGAAGCGACAACTGGTACACGGAGTTCCACGGTTTGTACATGCCATTTTGTTGGCACCCACATCAAAGCTTTGCTATTTTCTTCCTGTAACGAGGATTTATTGTTATCTAGTGCCTGCCGTGACTGCAGTACATGACGTTGTTGACAGGCTCGTGTCTGCGCCGTGCCACAGAGATTTGAAACGTCCTACATGCGATAAGTTCTATCACTTACGAACGTCTTCAGGATACATGAGAAGTAAATTTCCCACGTACATTCAATGACTGGTATGTAAACGTTTCTGTTAGTTCTGACATCAGCTGCAGTTTCTTCTCTGATAAATGTGAACCATTTCTCTTCCTTCTTATAAATCTATAAATACTAAACACTTAAATCAGTTATAAATCTATAAATAAGAAAGACTTAAAATCAGTTTATAAATCTATAAATACTAAACACTTAAATCAGTTATAAATCTATAAATACGGAAGACTTAAATCAGTTTATAAATATGTATATTTTCGTGTTTATTTACATACATTTATTTGCACACTTTTATAAGATTTAGATTTCTTGTTTCTATATTTATACAAACTGAGGTTGTAATGCACTGAGTGACATAGTTTTCACTCTTTTTTAGCTGTTATTAATAAATTCACGTGTTTTCGTGTCTGCTACATTTCATAAGGCGCAAGTCAAAGATATTTATTCTTCTTCTTCCTTCCATCATCTTCTTTTCTTCTTTCCACGGTCTACCAGAAACACGTTCAAAGTTAACTTATTTTGTTAACTTATTTTGTGGACACCCCCCCTCCCCCTAGAACGTTTCTATGTCGAGCCCTTGTCTGTTCTCACAGTTCTATCTTCTCTCTGCCTCCTCCCTTGAGCATAAGAAGCTGTCGCGAGGCACTCTCAGCTAACTTCTGCTGTCTTTCTCCATCTCTTTATCCTGCTGCTATTTACCTCCTGTGTTATTGATATAGACACGAAAATGTCGTCTACTGTGTCGACATTGAAGTCCATTTTCCGTGTGTTCTTCTCGTTAGTTTATTTGTACTTCCTTAAGTTGATACCACCATTAATGACTGAGATATTTATAGACGCACTTAACTGTTCATGGACAAGGAGGCTCCTTATGTTTTGTGTGTGTGTGTGTGTGTGTATGTGATATCGTTGCATTTAGAAGTGTGTCTTATATTATTAGGGACACTGATGTAGAAACATACTTGATATGTGCACAGATGGCGCTGACGTCACAGTGATGCGTCAGTTCAAAGTGGCAAAGAGGTGTATACATACCTGCATGTTTACATCTAGCAACAAGCAAGTATCGATGGAGTAGACAACATGATAGGAGAATGCTGCGCTGTGCTGCACTACTAGTAATAGGAACGTTTTCCCGAGGACTTGTGACTTGATCAGCGATGACGTCACTTGTGTGGCTATACACTCTGGTGCTGCTCTCTGCCCCTGTTGGTGCCGACTACGAAAGCCACCACAACCCGCATGAATCCTTGTCCAATGCTACGATATCGACATTGGCTGCAACAATTACAGGTGACATCATCATTGGTGGCTTATTTCCGGTCCACGACAAGGGCGTGAGAGCCTGCGGAAGCATCAACCTTGACCGTGGGATTGAGCGACTAGAAGCCATGTTGTTTACCATCGATGAAATCAATAACGACTCGAGCATCTTGCCTGGGATCAAGCTCGGAGCTTCTGCCTTCGACACGTGTGGCCGCGCTCCTTACGCCTTGGAACAATCTTTGGAATTTATTCGAGCGTCCATCACATCTCTAGATCCCACAGAGTTTTACTGTCCAGATGGGTCAAAAGCTTCGGCCAAACAGGTCCCCACAGCCGTAGCAGGTGTCGTGGGCGGTTCCTACAGCACCGTCTCTATCCAAGTGGCTAATCTACTTAGGCTCTTCAAGATTCCTCAGATCAGCTACGCATCAACATCCGCTGCGTTAAGTGATAAAACAAGATACGACTATTTCGTTCGGACAGTGCCCCCGGACACGCTACAGGCAAGGGCATTAGTGGACATTGTTGTTGAGTTTAACTGGACCTACGTGTCGATCGTCCATTCCGAGGGCGAATATGGCGAGTCCGGAACTGACTTCTTTAAGCAAGAAGCGAAGTCTAAAAATATTTGCATCGCTGTTGACATTGAGATCAGTCGCGCCGCCAGCAACGCAGTCTACGACCAGGTCATCAAAGAGCTTCAAGAGAAACCAGAAGCCGTCGTTGTCATAGTCTTCGTCCGCATTGAAGATGCTACAGGCATTCTGAGTGCAGCCTCCAGAAGGAACCTCACAGGTAAATTTATCTGGGTCGCCAGTGACGCCTGGGGCAACCGGTTTGCTCCAGTCAAGAACAACCCGCTAGTTGCCCAAGGGGCAATAACCCTGGAGCTTCAATCATCTCCCATTTTAAAGTTTGAACAATATTTTTTAAATTTAAATCCGAGAACAAACCGACGCAATCCGTGGTTCATAGAATACTGGGAAGAGGAGCACAGCTGTGTCTGGGACAGGGCGGTCCCTTCTTCACAAGAATCACGAAATAGGGCGGCCAAACCTTGCAGGGGAAACGAGCGACTTAATAGGAAGGTCACGTCACAGGAGAGTAAAGTTCAGTTCATATACGACGCTGTTTATGCGTTCGCCCATGCCCTCCACAAGATGCACCAAGATCTGTGTCCCGATGATGCTGGCGTTTGTAAGAAGATGGAGAAGATTGACGGAGAGAAACTCTTAAGGGAATACTTGCTGAACGTCTCCTTTGATGGTGAGTACATTCGTTTATCTTGTCTTGTTGTGGCTTTGATGGTCACAAACTTTCTTTATCTTGTATGTTCTCTTGTTCTTGGCTTTGATGGTCACACACTTTCTTTATCTTGTATGTTCTCTTGTTCTTGACTTTGATGGTCACACACTTTCTTTATCTTGTATGTTCTCTTGTTGTTGACTTTGATGGTCACTCACTTTCTTTATCTTATATGTTCTCTTGTTCTTCATTTTGATGGTCACGCACTTTCTTTATCTTGTATGTTCTCTTGTTCTTGATTTTGATGGTCACGCACTTTCTTTATCTTGTATGTTCTCTTGTTGTTGGCTTTGATGGTCACACACTTTCTTTATCTTGTATGTTCTCTTGTTGTTGACTTTGATGGTTACACACTTTCTTTATCTTGTATGTTCTCTTGTTGTTGGCTTTGATGGTCACACACTTTATTTATCTTGTATGTTCTCTTGTTGTTGACTTTGATGGTTACACACTTTCTTTATCTTGTATGTTCTCTTGTTGTTGACTTTGAAGGTTACACACTTTATTTATCTTGTATGTTCTCTTGTTGTTGACTTTGATGGTTACACACTTTCTTTATCTTGTATGTTCTCTTGTTGTTGACTTTGAAGGTTACACACTTTCTTTATCTTGTATGTTCTCTTGTTGTTGACTTTGATGGTTACACACTTTCTTTATCTTGTATGTTCTCTTGTTATTGACTTTGAAGGTTACACACTTTCTTTATCTTGTATGTTCTCTTGTTGTTGACTTTGATGGTTACACACTTTCTTTATCTTGTATGTTCTCTTGTTGTTGACTTTGATACCAGGTGAGGTTTGGGATGAACTAGTGTGTATGTGTGTATGTGTGTGTGCATGTGTGTGTTTGTGTGTGTGTGTGTGTGCGTGCGTGTGTGTGTGTAAAATGGAATGTTCCAGAATAAACTAAAAGGTGGTTATGGTAGTGTCAAGGTTTGAGTGCTCACCTCACGTTGGAACAGAGTCTGGTTTCATTATCATTGAGTGCCGTCTCCGCATCGAAGGCTGGCTACCATGGAGCGCCATTCCGCTCCGTCCCTTGCTTTGATAATAACAGGTTGTCATAGGCCGACTTGTCCATATTTTCATGTTACTCGTCCATGTTAGTCTTGTGTTTTACTTTCCAAGATGTTATTTTGAGTAACTAGTTTGATAACAGAATAACTGACCAAAGACAACGGTTTTTAATACATTCTGTGATGGAACTTTCAGTTTAATATAACAGGGAAGATATTATCTCAGGCGTGAACCGGCGTGATTCGTCACAAATTTGAAGCTGGCCAGCCCAACTTGGATTATCTCCACACTTTTGTTTTTAGTGACCATGACCTTAAGTTAGCGGAATCGTGTGCCTGGGGATGACGGTGCCGGATAGTGACACGTTCAGAATGAAAAACGAACATTGGCAGCAGAAGTTGTGGCTATGTGCCGCAGTCCGGACTCAGTAAAAAAAAAAAGCAGTAAAGAGCCCCGTCACGCCAAGTGGCGTATAGGGAATATGATGTTAGTGACCATAAATTTTACAGACCTTCAGCACATGATTTTGAGGTAATGTGGTCAGTACTACGCCCGCGCCGTTTTACTTTCCCATAAAAATCCGGTACCCATTTACGGCTGGATGAACCCGGAAACCGTCGGTTGGGATCGAACCCTGCCCCTTGTCCTTTGTAGTCCTGTTCACTAACTACTGAGCTATTGTGGCTCCCAGCCCGGACTCAGCTTGCAAGCAAACATCGGGCCATCATTAAATTATATGACACATTTCCATGAATCTCTGCGGGAACTACGTAGAAGGTCTGCTGAGATAGTTGCGTAAAGCTGTCGATTAGAATAGAAGTATAGAAGGTGGATGGTCAGGACATGAAAGACAAACTGCAGAATTATGTCGGAAAGAGGTCTTGGTAACAGAGGGGAAGGGGTTAGATAAAGAGAGACATGTGGCTGGGAGAGGGAGAGAGATAAAGAAAAGCAATTTGGTTCAGAGAAGGGAGGGAGGATAGTAAAGAAAGAAATTAGGTTCAGAGAGAGGGAGGAAGGTAAAGGAAGAAATTAGGTTCAGAGAGAGGAAGAAGGTAGAGGAAAACATTTGGTTCAGAGAGAGGGAAGGAGGAAGGTAGAGGAGGAAAATTGGTTCAGAGAGGAGAGTGAGGATGGTAGAGGAAGAAATTTGGTTCAGATAGGGGAGGGAGGAAGGTAGAGGAAGAAATTTGGTTCAGAGAGCGGAGGGAGGAAGGTAGAGGAAGAAATTTGGTTCAGAGAGGGGAGGGAGGAAGGTAAAGGAAGAAATTTGGTTCAGAGAGGGGAGGGAGGAAGATAAAAGAAGAAATTTGGTTCAGAGAGGGGAGGGAGGAAGGTAGAGGAAGAAATTTGGTTCAGAGAGGAGAGCGAGGAAGGTAGCGGAAGAAATTTGGTTAGATAGATAGATAGGTAGATAGACAGACAGACAGACAGACAGACAGATAGATAGGTAGATAGGTAGGTAGGTAGGTAGGTAGATAGATAGATAGATAGATAGATAGATAGATAGATAGATAGATAGATAGATAGATAGATAGATAGATAGATAGATAGATAGATAGATAGATAGATAGATAGATAGATAGATAGATAGACAGACAGACAGACAGACAGATAGATAGATAGATAGATAGATAGATAGATAGATAGATAGATAGATAGATAGATAGATAGATAGATAGATAGATAGATAGATAGATAGATAGATAGATAGATAGATAGATAGATAGATAGATAGATAGATAGATAGATAGCTAGATAGATAGATAGATAGATAGATAGATAGATAGATAGATAGATAGATAGATAGATAGATAGATAGATAGATAGATAGATAGATAGATAGATTTATTAATTACTGTTGTAAATGATGTTGAAAAGATAGACAGACAGAAGGACAGATGGATGTGGTATGGCAGGTTGGATGGACACATAAAAGGGAGAAGAAATTGGCTCGGGAAGAAAAGATTGTTGCTATTTTGGTAGCTAATGTTGAACCATTAGTGGGAGGCTTCAGACGGAAGTGACGTTTATGGTCTGATAGGGTTAGTGCTTTCGTAGCTCGCGCTGGCTCACTCCTCTTTGGTTCGCTTATTGTTCCTGTGTCGTCGACAATATCAACTGGAGATGTGTGCTGTCTGAGACCTGAATGTGTCTTTCAGATGTCTTCATTGTGTAAATGAAGTGTGTCTTTCAGATGTCTTCATTGTGTAAATGAAGTGTGTCTTTCTGATGTCTTCATTGTGTAAATGAAGTGGGTATTTCTGTGTGTCTTCATTGTGTAAATGAAGTGTGTCTTTCTGTGTTTCTTCATTGTGTAAATGAAGTGTGTCTTTCTGTGTGTCTTCATTGTGTAAATTAAGTGTGTATTCCTGATGTCTTCATTGTGTAAATGAAGTGTGTATTTCTGATGTCTTCATTGTGTAAATGAAGTGTGTCTTTCTGTGTGTCTTCATTGTGTAAATGAAGTGTGTCTTTCTGTGTGTCTTCATTGTGTAAATGAAGTGTGTCTTTCTGTGTGTCTTCATTGTGTAAATGAAGTGTGTCTTTCTGATGTCTTCATTGTGTAAATAAAGTGTGTCTTTTTGTGTGTCTTTATTGTGTAAGTGAAGTGTGTCTTTCTGTGTGTCATCATTGTGTAAGTGAAGTGTGTCTTTATGATGTGTGACTTCATTGTGTAAGTGAAGTGTGTGTTAATGATGTGTGACTTCATTTTGTAAGTGAAGTGTGTCTTTCTGTGTGTCTTCATTGTGTAAGTGAAGGGTGTCGTTCTGATGTATTCAATGTGTAAGTGAAGTGTGTCTTTCTGTGTGTCTTCATTGTGTAAGTGAAGCGTGTCTTTCTGTGTGTCTTTATTGTGTAAGTGAAGTGTGTCTTTATGATGTGTGACTTCATTGTGTAAGTGAAGTGTGTCTTTATGATGTGTGACTTCATTGTGTAAGTGAAGTGTGTCTGTATGATGTGTGACTTCACTTTGTAAGTGAAGTGTGTCTTTATGATGTGTGACTTCATTGTGTAAGTGAAGTGTATCTTTATGATGTGTCTTCATTGTGTAAGTGAAGTGTTTCTTTATGATGTGTGACTTCATTGTGTAAGTGAAGTGTGTCTTTATGATGTGTGACTTCATTGTGTAAGTGAAGTGTGTCTTTATGATGTGACCTCATTGTGTAAGTGAAGTGTGTCTTTATGATGTGCCTTCATTGTGTAAGTGATGTGTGTCTTCATTGTGTAAGTGAAGTGTGTCTTTCTGTGTGTCTTCATTGTGTAAATGAAGTGTGTCGTTCTGATGTATTCAATGTGTAAGTGAAGTGTGTCTTTCTGTGTGTCTTCATTGTGTAAGTGAAGCGTGTCTTTCTGTGTGTCTTCATTGTGTAAGTGAAGTGTGTCTTTATGATGTGTGACTACATTGTGTAAGTGAAGTGTGTCTTTATGATGTGTGACTTAATTTTGTAAGTGAAGTGTGTCTTTCTATGTGTCTTCATTGTGTAAGTGAAGTGTGTCTTTATGATGTGTGACTTCATTGTGTAAGTGAAGTGTATCTTTATGATGTGTCTTCTATGTGTAAGTGAAGTGTTTCTTTATGATGTGTGACTTCATTTTGTAAGTGAAGTGTGTCTTTATGATGTGACTTCATTGTGTAAGTGAAGTGTGTCTTTATGATGTGCCTTCATTGTGCAAGTGAAGTGTGTCTTCATTGTGTAAGTGAAGTGTGTCTTTCTATGTGTCTTCATTTTGTACGTGAAGTGTGTCTTTCTGTGTGTCTTCAGTGTCGTTCTGATGTATTCAATGTGTAAGTGAAGTGTGTCATTCTGTGTGTCTTCATTGTGTAAGTAAAGTGTGTCTTTCTGTGTGTCTTCATTGTGTAAGTGAAGTGTGTCATTCTGATGTATTCAATGTGTAAGAGAAGTGTGTCATTCTGTGTGTCTTCGTTGTGTAAGTAAAGTGTGTCTTTCTGTGTCTTCATTGTGTAAGTGAAGTGTGTTATTCTGATGTATTCAATGTTTAAGTGAAGTGTGTCATTCTGATGTGTGTCTTCATTGTGTAAGTGAAGTGTGTCTTTCTCTGTGTCTTCATTGTGTAAGTGAAGTGTGTCGCTCTGACGTTTTCAATGTGTAAGTGAAGTGTGCCATTCTGATGTGTGACTTCATTGTGTAAGTGAAGTGTGTCTTTCTGTGTGTCTTCATTGTGTAAGTGAAGTGTGTCTTTTTGATGTGTGACTTCATTGTGTAAGTGAAGTGTGTCTTTATGATGTGTGACTTCATTTTGTAAGTGAAGTGTGTCTTTCTATGTGTCTTCATTGTGTAAGTGAAGTGTGTCTGTATGATGTGTGACTTCATTGTGTAAGTGAAGTGTATCTTTATGATGTGTCTTCTATGTGTAAGTGAAGTGTTTCTTTATGATGTGTGACTTCATTTTGTAAGTGAAGTGTGTCTTTATGATGTGACTTCATTGTGTAAGTGAAGTGTGTCTTTATGATGTGCCTTCATTGTGTAAGTGAAGTGTGTCTTCATTGTGTAAGTGAAGTGTGTCTTTCTATGTGTCTTCATTTTGTACGTGAAGTGTGCCTTTCTGTGTGTCTTCAGTGTCGTTCTGATGTATTCAATGTGTAAGTGAAGTCTGTCATTCTGTGTGTCTTCATTGTGTAAGTAAAGTGTGTCTTTCTGTGTGTCTTCATTGTGTAAGTGAAGTGTGTCGTTCTTAAGTATTCAATGTGTAAGTGAAGTGTGTCATTCTTTGTGTCTTAATTGTGTAGGTAAAGTGTGTCTTTCTGTGTGTCTTCATTGTGTAAGTGAAGTGTGTCATTCTGATGTATTCAATGTGTAAGTGAAGTGTGTCATTCTGATGTGTGTCTTCATTGTGTAAGTGAAGTGTGTCTTTCTCTGTGTCTTCATTGTGTAAGTGAAGTGTGTCGCTCTGACGTTTTCAATGTGTAAGTGAAGTGTGCCATTCTGATGTGTGACTTCATTGTGTAAGTGAAGTGTGTCTTTCTGTGTGTCTTCATTGTGTAAGTGAAGTGTGTCGCTCTGACATTTTCAATGTGTAAGTGAAGTGTGCCATTCTGATGTGTGACTTCATTGTGTAAGTGAAGTGTGTCTTTCTGTGTGTCTTCATTGTGTAAGTGAAGTGTGTCGTTCTGACGTATTCAATGTGTATGTGAAGTGTGTCATTCTGATGTGTGACTTCATTGTGTAAGTGAAGTGTGCCATTCTGATGTGTGACTTCATTGTGTAAGTGAAGTGTGTCATTCTGATGTGTGACTTCATTGTGTAAGTGAAGTGTGCCATTCTGATGTGTGACTTCATTGTGTAAGTGAAGTGTGTCTTTCTGTGTGTCTTCATTGTGTAAGTGAAGTGTGCCATTCTGATGTGTGACTTCATTGTGTAAGTGAAGTGTGTCATTCTGTGTGTCTTCATTGTGTAAGTAAAGTGTGTCTTTCTGTGTGTCTTCATTGTGTAAGTGAAGTGTGTCGTTCTGACGTATTCAATGTGTAAGTGAAGTGTGTCATTCTGATGTGTGACTTCATTGTGTAAGTGAAGTGTGCCATTCTGATGTGTGACTTCATTGTGTAAGTGAAGTGTGTCTTTCTGTGTGTCTTCATTGTGTAAGTGAAGTGTGTCATTCTGATGCGTGACTTCATTGTGTAAGTGAAGTGTGTCATTCTGATGTGTGACTTCATTGTGTAAGTGAAGTGTGTCATTCTGATGTGTGACTTCATTGTGTAAGTGAAGTGTGCCATTCTGATGTGTGTCTTCATTGTGTAAGTAAAGTGTGTCTTTCTGTGTGTCTTCATTGTGTAAGTGAAGTGTGTCGTTCTGACGTATTCAATGTGTAAGTGAAGTGTGCCATTCTGATGTGTGACTTCATTGTGTAAGTGAAGTGTGTCATTCTGATGTGTGACTTCATTGTGTAAGTGAAGTGTGGTGGTTTCTTCATGAGCTACCCTCCCCTGATCCCATGATTAGTGAGATCCAATGTCTAGCCCTCTCTAATAATGGCAATAAACAGAAGACCCTGTTCGCGCCCACGCACGTAAAATAGCCTTTGACAGTTAAAATCCAAAAGAGTGTAGGTCATTTGATGTGGCCGGGAAACATTGTCAGCAAAAATCTGGCTGCAGCGTGGATTACAGTCCGAGCTACGGAGTTCGTGCACATGGCACAGGGTTTTCTCGAGATTCTCGAACACCGATGTGTCCAGTTATGATGCAGCTAACTACAACAATATAGGTCATGTGACTCATGGGACTAGTGCGATGGTCATGCCACTCATGGGACTTATAGTGCGATGGTCATGTGACTCATGGGACTTACAGTGTGATGGTCATGTGACTCATGGGACTAGTGCGATGGTCATGTGACTCATGGGACTTATAGTGCGATGGTCATGTGACTCTTGGGACTTATAGTGCTATGGTGTTCACAATGCGTGGCGCCCTACATGCTTGGCATGGCTACATAGGTTTGTGTAGATCTTCCGGAATGTCCCCACTGTTATGACTTTGAGTAGTTCACTATTAATTCTATTTTTCCTCTACGACTACTACTTCCAATTCTCCTGTTCCTACTTCTTTACTACAACAACAACAACAACCACAACAACAAATGAAACTACATCTACAACTATTACAACTACTACAACTACTACAACAACTACAAGTACAACTTCTGCATCAACAAAAACTACAACAAAAACAAAAACAGCAACAACAAAAACAACAACAACAACTACAACAACAACAACTACTACTACTACAACAACAACAACAACAACTACTACTACTACAACAACGACTACTACTACAACAACAACAACAACTACTACTACTACAACTACTACTACTACAACTACAATAACAACGACAACTACTACTACTACTACTACTACTACTATTACTACTACAACTACTACTACAACTACAACAACAACAACAACAACATCTACTACTATTACTACAACTGCAACAACAACATTAACTACTTCTACTACTACAACTACATCAACAACAACAACTACTACTACTACAACAACAACAACAACTACTACTACTACTACTAAAACAATAACAACTAATACTACAACAACAACAACTACTACTACAACAACAACAACAATAACAACAACAACTACAACTACAACAACAACAATTACTACAACAACAACAACTACTACTACTACAACTAGAACAACTACTACAACTACAACAACTACTACTACTACTACTACTACTACAACTACTACTATTACTACAACAACAACTACTACTACAACAACTACTACCACAACAACAACTACTACTACAACTACAACTACTACTACTACTACTACAACTAAAACAACAACAACAACAACTACTACTACTACTACAACTGCATCAACAACAACAAAAACTACTACTACTACTACAACTACATCAACAACAACAACAACTACTACTACTACTACTACAACTGTTACTGCAATTACAACAACAACAACTACTACTACTACTACTACAACTGTTACTGCAATTACAACAACAACAACAACAACAACAATTACTACTACAACAATTACAACAACAACAATTACAACAACAACTACTACAACAACTACAACACAACAATAACAACTAGTACTACTACTTCAATTATAACGAGAACTACTACTACTATTACTACAACAACAACTACTACAACAATAACCTTTACTACAACAACTACTACTACTAGAACAACACCAACAACTACTATTACTATAACTACAACAACAACAACAACTACAACTACTTCTACAACTACAACAACAACAACTCCTACTACTATACTACTACTACATCAACAACTCCTACTACTATAACAACAACAACCCTGCTACTATAACTACAACAACAACAACAACAACCCTGCTACTATAACTACAACAACAACAACAACCCTGCTACTATAACTACAACAACAACAACAACAACTACTACTACTTCTACAACTACAACAACAACAACTCCTACTACTATACTACTACTACATCAACAGCTCCTGCTACTATAACAACAACAACCCTGCTACTATAACTACAACAACAACAACAACAACTACTACTACTTCTACAACTACAACAACAACTCCTACTACTATAACAACAACAACCCTGCTACTATAACTACAACAACAACAACAACAACTACTACTACTTCTACAACTACAACAACAACAACTCCTACTACTATAACAACAACAACCCTGCTACTATAACTACTACAACAACAACCCTGCTACTATAACTACAACAACAACAACAACTACAATTACTTCTACAACTACAACAACAACAACTCCTACTACTATTCTACTACTACATCAACAACTCCTACTACAACAACAACAACAACCCTGCTACTATAACTACTACAACAACAACAACTACTACTACAACAACAACAACTACTACTACTACTACTACAACTACTACTACTACTACAACTACTACAACAACAACTGCAACTACTATAACAACTACTGCAACAACAACAACAACTACTACTACTACAACTACAACAACAACTACTACAACTACTACTACTACTGATGCTGCTACTATTACTTCGTTTTTACTACATTAACAATTATATTCTATTGCAACCATTGCAATAACTTTTCCTTATTTTTTCTACTTATGTTAGGTTTAATTTTTACTTTTCTTTAAAAAACAAATGCTCCACACTTCTTCTACATGACATGGAGAAGATTGTTGAAGCAGGGTATTTGGGATGCCAGGGATCTCAGTAAAACTGGGGAATACATGTGGGGTCTCCGGGATCTAGGGAACTTCAACAGCAGCAAGAAGACATAAAGAAAGTCAGAATCTTCCCAGCCAATGAAAGCAGCAATCGATGAGAGTGATAAATCACAGCCCGTCTGGCCAGACATAAGTGGCAGACTTAGCTGTTGAGACAGACCGATACGAAAATGGATGAATAGGCCTTTGGTACTTTAGTACCTGCTTGAAAATAACTGGAAGTTTTTGGTTGCGGTCATGTAGTGTTGCAGGGTTGTGAGATTTCTTAGAGCGAAGCAGCGCGAGAAAAGCGCTGTCCAACAACAAGAACTAACAGGCAAATGTTGTAAAAAGAACTAACAGGCAAATGCTGCAACAAGAATTAACAGGCAAGTGATGCAACAAGAATTAACAGGCAAGTGATGCAACAAGAATTAACAGGCAAGTGATGCAACAAGAATTAACAGGCAAGTGATGCAACAAGAATAAACAGGCAAATGTTGCAACAAGAATTAACAGACACATTTGCAACAAGAATAAACGGGCAAATGTTGCAACAACAATAAACATGCAAAAGTTGCAACAAGAATAAACTGGTAAATGTTGCAACAAGAATAAACTGGTAAATGTTGCAACAAGAATAAACAGGCAAATGTTGCAACAAGAATAAACAGGCAAATGTTGCAACAAGAATAAACTGGCAAATGTTGCAACAAGAATAAACAGGCAAATGTTGCAACAAGAATAAACAGGCAAATGTTTGCAACAAGAATAAACAGGCATATGTTGCAACAAGAATTAACTGGCAAATGTTGTAACAAGAATAAACAGGCAAATGTTGTAACAGGAATTAACTGGCAACTGTTGTAACAAGAATTAACAGGCAAATGTTGTAACAAGAATTAACTGGCAAATGTTGTAACAAGAATAAACTGGCAAATGTTGCAACAAGAATAAACTGGCAAATGTTGCAACAAGAATAAACTGGCAAATGTTGCAACAAGAATAAACTGGCAAATGTTGCAACAAGAATAAACAGGCAAATGTTGCAACAAGAATAAACTGGCAAATGTTGCAACAAGAATAAACAGGCAAATGTTGCAACAAGAATAAACAGGCAAATGTTGCAACAAGAATAAACAGGCATATGTTGCAACAAGAATTAACTGGCAAATGTTGTAACAAGAATAAACAGGCAAATGTTGTAACAAGAATTAACTGGCAACTGTTGTAACAAGAATTAACTGGCAAATGTTGTAACAAGAATAAACTGGCAAATGTTGCAACAAGAACAGTCTGGAAGGAAATGTTTCCAGTGAGAGAAAAAAAAACTAAATAACATAAACACGCACACATAGACACACACACACACACACACAAACACACACACACACACACACACTCACCTGTCTGAAGAACTCTTAAGAAAACTTGAGTTTACCTCATTGTTGTCCAACATAACACTTGAGTTTACCTCATAATTGTCCAACATAACACTAGAGTTTACCTCATTGTTGTCCAACATAACATTAGAGTTTACCTCATTGTTGTCCAACATAAAACTTGAGTTTACCTCATAGTTGTCCAACATAACACTAGAGTTTACCTCATTGTTGTCCAACATAACACTAGAGTTTACCGCATTGTTGTCCAACATAACACTTGAGTTTACCTCATTGTTGTCCAACATAACACTAGAGTTTACCTCATTGTTGTCCAACATAACACTAGAGTTTACCTCATTGTTGTCCAACATAACACTAGAGTTTACCTCATTGTTGTCCAACATAACACTAGAGTTTACCTCATTGTTGTCCAACATAAAACTTGAGTTTACCTCATAGTTGTCCAACATAACACTAGAGTTTACCTCATTGTTGTCCAACATAACACTAGAGTTTACCGCATTGTTGTCCAACATAACACTTGAGTTTACTTCATTGTTGTCCAACAGAACAGATAGTATGTGACTCTCTCATGACTTCTGTTGTTTTACTTGCCGATGAGACGCTGAATACTCCTCTGCTCAACATTTCTTTGACTGCCATTGTTGTTGACTAATGATCCACGTGTCATTGTCTGACTACATCTACTTTATCGTAGTTTATGTCTATCGTCAACAATAAGACAACGATGTGTCTCACGTAGTGACCTCACACTGTCCACGTCAATGTCCCGATGGGTATGGGCACTATCGCAATACCTCCAAATGTTACGTGGTTCCTAATGTCCCGATGGGTATGGGCACTATCGCAATACCTCCAAATGTTACGTGGTTCCTAATGTCCCCATAATGCTTGTAACAAATAAACCAACTCACATACTCAACTCATTCTTGATGCCATCAATCATTTCTGTTAGAGATAAACAGCTTGAAGCAATCAATCATTTCTGTTAGAGATAAACAGCTTGAAGCAATCAATCATTTCTGTTAGAGATGAACAGTATGAAGCAATCAATAATTTCTGTTAGAGATAAACAGCTTGAAGCAATCAATCATTTCTGTTAGAGATAAACAGCTTGAAGCAATCAATCGTTTCTGTTAGAGATAAACAGCTTGAAGCAATAAATCATTTCTGTTAGAGATAAACAGCTTGAAGCAATCAATCGTTTCTGTTAGAGATAACCAGCTTGAAGCAATCAATATCTATTTCTATATCTGTCGATAACTGTTACACATGGTAGTATCTCAACTCTGTTGTTCATCTCACCTCTGTTTTACACCTCCTATCTGTTCTACACCTCCCTTCTGTTCTACACCTCCCCTCTGTTCTAAATCTCTCCTCGGTTGTACATCTCCCCTCTGTTCTACACCTCCCCTCTGTTCTACAACTCCGCTCTGTTCTAAACCTCCTCTCTGTTCTACACCTCCCCTCTGTTCTACACCTCCCCTCTGTTATACATTTCCCCTCGGTTGTACATCTCCACTCTGTTGTACATCTCCCCTCTGTTCTACATCTTCCCTCTGTTGTACATCTCCACTCTGTTCTACATCTCCCCTTTGTTCTACATCTCCCCGTCTGTTCTACATTTCCCCCTCTGTTCTACACATCTCTCCTATGTTATACATCTCTCCTCGGTTGTACATCCCCTCTCTGTTGTACATCTCCCCTATGTTCAACATCTCCACTCTGTTCTACACACCTCCCCTCTGTTCTACATCTCTCCTCTGTTGTATATCTCCCCTCTGTTCTACATCTCCCCTCTGCTCTACACATCTCCCCTCTGTTGTACATCTCCCCTCGGTTGTACATCTCCTCTCTGTTGTACATCTTCCCTCTGTTCTACATCTCCCCTCTGTTCTACACACCTCCCCTCTGTTGTACATTTCCCCTCTGTTGTACATCTCCCCTCTGTTCTACATCTCCCCTCTGTTCTACATCTCCCATCTGTTCTACACCTCCCATCTGTTCTACACCTCCCCTCTATTCTACACCTCCCCTATGTTCTACATCTCCCCACTGTTCTACACCTCCCCTCTGTTCTACACCTCCTTTATGGTCTACACCTCCCCTCTGTTCTACACCTCCTTTATGGTCTACACCTCCCCTCTGTTCTACATCTCCCCTCTGTTCTACACCTCCCATCTGTTCTACACATACCCTCTATTCTACACCTCCCCTCTATTCTACACCTCCCCTCTGTTCTACACCTCTCCTCTGTTCTACACCTCCCCTCTGTTCTACATCTCCCCTCTGTTCTACATATCCCCTCTGTTCTACACATCCCCTCTGTTCTACACCTCTCCTCTGTTCTACACCTCTCCTCTGTTCTACACCTCCCCTCTGTTCTACACCTCCCCTCTGTTCTACATCTCCCCTCTGTTCTACATCTCACTGGCTCATAAAGCAACATCATTATTTTCTAGGAACTGTATCACTTGGTTAAAGAATTTATAAAACCGATCCAAACCGGCACCTTTTTATAGCCAAAATACTTCCGTATGAAGCAGCAAACGATTGAATTATTCATCATTGTCAATACAAAGTTGTCCAGTCTTTTTTATTTATTGAATTGCTTCTGATTTTGTTACGGCTCTAACGATATAATCACCTATGTAACATTCACTCAGATTTTGAGCAACTATATGTTAACAATTCTGACCTATGGAAGCGAATCATGGACAGTAGACAAACAAATGAAAAGACGATTAGATACCACAGAGATGGGATTTCTAAGAAGAATGTTGAAAGTTCCACGGACAGCTAAAATGACCAGCGATGAAGTTCTCAAAGAGGCCAACACAAAAAGGCAGCTCCTAAAAAACATCAGAAAGAAACAATCAACATTTTTCGGGCACATCATGAGGAGAGGAAAGTTGGAATACTTGGTCACAACTGGCAAAATAAAAGGAAAGAGAGATCGCGGACGACAAAGATAAAAAATACTAGATAGCTTGGTGTCATGGCATGGAAAACAGTCAACAACAGAACTGATGCGATGCACTGTAGATAGAAGATTGTGGAAGGACATGATCGCCTACGCCGACCGGTATGGCACATGATGATATTTTAACAATGAGAGACACTGTGACAGCGCATACTATTGGAACCGTTGTGTTTTACATAAACAAGAAAATCACTCCAGCACCATACCATTGCTGGAGCACCATCAGTTACTTCTTCTTCTCCTTCTTCTTTCCTTCCTCATCTGCCTTTCAGCGTCGAGGGGAGATATAATTTGCGGTCTTTTGCTCTTCTGTTCGCCTCTGCTGCTGTTATGTTTCCTAGTGCTTCTAATATTCCATCGACCCATCTTTTTCGTGGTCAACCCTTGGGTCTGGTGTTCTCACAACGTTTGTTGAAGGCTCGTTGTGTTGTGTTTTGTTCTTTCTGCCTTGTTACATGGCCAAACCATTTTATCTGTTTCCTTATATATTCCATGGCGGGGGCTATTCCTAGCTTGTTTCTCAATTCTTCATTTCTGATCTTATCTCTCAGACTGTTTCATGTCATTCGTCTAACACATTTCATCTATGTATAGGTTATTTTCCTTATTGTTCTTGCATCTAGGGTCCAGGTCTGGCATTGGTAGCACAACGTTGGGATGAAGATTGTATTGTATAGTGCTCGTTTTGCCTCCAGAGTTATTTCCTTGTTGGACAATAGTGGTGATAAATGTCCAATGATTTGACAAGCTTTGTTGCATCTTGATTATATCTCTGCTGTTTGAGAATTATCGTTTGTCATTAGACTTCCTAGGTATTTGAATTCCTCTACTTGTTTTAGTTGTCTGCCTTCTATAGTTATGTTGATGTTCTGTTTATTTTTGGCGACATTCATGACTTCTGTTTTGTTGATTTTCATGTTGTATTTTGTGCCTGAGCTGTTGAGTTTGTTTAAGTGTTCTTGTAGGTCTTCTATTGTTTCATGTATTAGTGCCTGATCGTCTGCAAATATAAGCTCGTTGATCTCCTCAGCCTCTGATGGGTTGGCTAGCTTGCATATATAAGCCCATGTATGTAATAAACAATAGGGTGATAGTACGCACCCCTGTCTTACACCTGATTCAACTTTGAAGTGATCTGTGTAGCCTGCTGCTATTCTGACCCTGTAGCTGCAGTTGATGTAGCGACTTTTAATAAGGTTGGTTAGATGTTGGCTTACTCCGTATGTTGTTAGTATCTCCCACAGTTGTTCTATGTTTACTCTGTCGAATGCTTTTTCCTGGTCAATGAAGGCTATGTATAAGTTTTGATTGTGTTCTGTCGTTTTTTTCTGCAAGCTGTTTTAATGTGAATAGTGCGTCAGTACATCCTCTGTTTTTTTCGGAACCCCATTTGAGAATCGATTAACTGTAGTTCTATTATTGGTCTCAGCATTTTTTTCAAGATTTTGGCGTATAGCTTTCCTACATTGCTGAGAAGAGATATACCTCTATATTGATTGCAGTCTCTTTTGCTACCTTTCTTTTTCCATATTGGTATGATGATTGCCTGTTGCCAGTCTTCTGGGGCCTGTTGTTGGTGCCATGCTGCATTAAATGCCCATCAGTTACGATGGACAATATATTACTAATGGGGATTTCTTTTCTTTGAAAAAAAAAAACAACTTTCCACGACATGAACTATCGATTCTCCTTCAGTATCAGCAAATATTCGGTAAAAAATGGCAACATTTTTCTTCTTGTTTGAGTCGCTCACATGCTAAACGTCAAGCTTCATTCCTTGGCACATCTGTACAGAGACCTGGGATGATTGCAAATAATGAATCTTCAACATCGTCAGCCATTTCATTGATGATTGCAAATAATGAATCTTCAACATCGTAAGCCATGTCATTGATGATTGCAAATAATGAATCTTCAACATCGTAAGCCATGTCATTGATGATTGCAAATAATGAATCTTCAACATCGTACGCCATGTCATCAGTTCTTCATTCTTTGTGTTTCTGATGAAGTAAAATTTCTTAGTTATGTCAGACGCATGATATCACTTACAGCCAATATAATTTGTTCAGCACAAAAAGAATGCAGTTTTCAAGATGAAGCAATCAGTAACGAAATGTCAGGTGCACGCAACCCATCGTCATCTTGTTTTGATGTTGCTGAGTTTTACCAATCAAGGGCTGTCTCACCAGATGTTCTTTTAGCGCTTCCAAATCAGTCAAATCCTTCAAGTTATTATCAGCATGGACTTGTCTCAAATGTTCTTCTAGTCTTGAAGGTCTCATTGGATCTTAGACATTGCTCATGGCATAGACGACTCAATAGAGCCGTCTTTCAAGTAATTTACATTTTGGCAATTGTAATAATTCTACACAATTCAATAGAGCTATAGTTCATATATTCAACATTGTGAGAGTTGTCATATTTTAGACGAGTCAATTGAGCTATGTTTAAAACTTTCAATATGGCTGCCTGGTTTAGCCATGAAACTAGATGTGACGAAATGTTTAAAAATGATACTAGATGTGACAACATGTTTAACAATGATACAATTATGTGTGACAAAATGTTTATCCACGATACTACTATGTGTGACAAAATGTTTAGCCATGATACTATGTGTGACAAAATGTTCAGCCATGATACTATGTGTGACAAAATGTTTATCCATGATACTACTATGTGTGACAAAATGTTTAGCCATGATACTATGTGTGACAAAATGTTCAGCCATGATACTATGTGTGACAAAATGTTTAGCCATGATACTACTATGTGTGGCAAAATGTTCAGCCATGATACTATGTGTGACAAAATGTTTAGCCATGATACTACTATGTGTGACAAAATGTTCAGCCATGATACTACTATGTGTGACAAAATGTTTAGCCATGATACTACTACGTGTGACAAAATGTTTAGCCATGATACTACTATGTGTGACAAAATGTTTAGCCATGATACTACCATGTGTGACAAAATGTTTAGCCATAATACTACTATGTGTGACAAAATGTTTAGCCATAATACTATGTGTGGCAAAATGTTTAGCCATGATACTATGAGTGACAACATTTTTAGCGATGATACTATATGTGACAAATTGCAGTGACATTATGTTTCAATTCATAATATATGAGGTGAACAGTTATCAGAATATAAACAAGCTATATCACTGAAATATGTGGTAAACAATAGTTGAATGTCGAATTAAACTGAAATCATTTCAAACACAAGCTATATGCGGTAACAAATTAATAAACACTTTTATGTTTCCTTTGCCTTATTTGTATTAACTGTACTGGCTGCCACCATTGGACTTCTGTTGTCGGCCTCCAACTGTACCGAGTGCCACCATTGGACTTCTGTTGTCGGCCTCCAACTGTACCGAGTGCCACCATTGGACTTCTGTTGTCGGCCTCCAACTGTACTGGCTGCCTCCATTGGACTTCTGTTGTCGGCCTCCAACTGTACTGGCTGCCACCATTGGACTTCTGTTGTCGGCCTCCAACTGTACTGGCTGCCACCATTGGACTTCTGTTGTCAACCTCCAAATGTACTGGCTGCAACCACATGACTTCTGTTGTCAACCTCCAAATGTACTGGCTGCAACCACATGACTTCTGTTGTCGGCCTCCAACTGTACTGGCTGCAACCACATGACTTCTGTTGTCGGCCTCCAACTGTACTGGCCGCCACCACATGACTTCTGTTGTCAGCCTCCAACTGTACTGGCTGCCACCATTGCACTTCTGTTGTCAACCTCCAACTGTACTGGCTGCCTCCATTGCACTTCTGTTGTCAGCCTCCAACTGTACTGGCTGCCACCATTGCACTTCTGTTGTCAACCTCCAACTGTACTGGCTGCCTCCATTGCACTTCTGTTGTCAGCCTCCAACTGTACTGACTGCCACCATTGGACTTCTGTTGTCGGCCTCCAACTGTACTGGCTGCCTCCATTGGACTTCTGTTGTCAGCCTCCAACTGTACTGACTGCCACCATTGGACTTCTGTTGTCAACCTCCAACTGTACTGGCTGCCTCCATTGGACTTCTGTTGTCGGCGTCCAACTGTACTGGCTGCCACCATTGGACTTCTGTTGTCAGCCTCCAACTGTACTGGCTGCCACCATTGGACTTCTGTTGTCAGCCTCCAACTGTACTGGCTGCCACCATTGGACTTCTGTTGTCAGCCTCCAACTGTACTGGCTGCCACCATTGAACTTCTGTTGTCAGCCTCCAACTGTACTGGCTGCCACCATTGGACTTCTGTTGTCAACCTCCAACTGTACTGGCTGCCACCATTGCACTTCTGTTGTCAACCTCCAACTGTACTGGCTGCCACCATTGCACTTCTGTTGTCAACCTGCAACTGTACTGGCTGCCACCATTGCACTTCTGTTGTCAACCTCCAACTGTACTGGCTGCCACCATTGGACTTCTGTTGTCAACCTCCAACTGTACTGGCTGCCACCATTGGACTTCTGTTGTCAACCTCCAAATGTACTGACTGCAACCACATGACTTCTGTTGTCAACCTCCAAATGTACTGGCTGCAACCACATGACTTCTGTTGTCAACCTCCAAATGTACTGGCTGCAACCACATGACTTCTGTTGTCGGCCTCAAAATGTACTGGCTGCAACCACATGACTTCTGTTGTCAACCTCCAAATGTACTGGCTGCAACCACATGACTTCTGTTGTCAACCTCCAAATGTACTGGCTGCAACCACATGACTTCTGTTGTCAACCTCCAAATGTACTGGCTGCAACCACATGACTTCTGTTGTCAACCTCCAAATGTACTGGCTGCAACCACATGACTTCTGTTGTCAACCTCCAAATGTACTGGCTGCAACCACATGACTTCTGTTGTCAACCTCCAAATGTACTGGCTGCAACCACATGACTTCTGTTGTCGGCCTCCAACTGTACTGGCTGCCACCACATGACTTCTGTTGTCAACCTCCAACTGTACTGGCTACCACCATTGGACTTCTGTTGTCGGCCTCCAACTGTACTGGCTGCCACCACATGACTTCTGTTGTCAACCTCCAACTGTACTGGCTGCCACCACATGACTTCTGTTGTCGGCCTCCAACTGTACTGGCTGCCACCACATGACTTCTGTTGTCAACCTCCAACTGTACCGAGTGCCACCATTGGACTTCTGTTGTCGGCCTCCAACTGTACTGGCTGCCACCATTGGACTTCTGTTGTCAGCCTCCAACTGTACTGGCTGCCACCATTGGACTTCTGTTATCAGCCTCCAACTGTACCGAGTGCCACCATTGGACTTCTGTTGTCAGCCTCCAACTGTACTGGCTGCCACCATTGGACTTCTGTTGTCGGCCTCCAACTGTACCTGCTGCCTCCATTACAGTGATCACTAGATACGTCAGCTAATTATTTTTTAAAATGTGTACAAGTAGTGACGCACAAACGTGTGTTCTCTTTCAATAACAAAAATTAATTTATATTTATCTGTGATCCGTATGTGTGAATTTCTGTAATTTTTTCATGAAATGTTATTTTTTCAGTGACCTTCAGATATTATAACATTTAAGTACAAAGGTAGTCTGAATTTTGCACAAATAGTTTTTTGTTATATAATTTTAAAAAGAATATAAAACCGCGAGCTGGAGGCGAAGGCGCGCCCCACCCAGCACCAGAGCTGGAAGTCGTCAGTGACTCATAACTGATGGCTTGCGCCAGGATCGGTGAACCAGAACCATCCAGACCCTGCTACACCTCTCCGCGGTGCCTCCAGAAACAGACTAACCTGTCTAGTCTGGCCAAGCGAGCAGGGATCGAAGTGGGAAGACAAACCCGGTACTCAAAAATGTCGGCTGAAGTCGGATGTGTTGGGCCGAAAGGCGCAGATATCACAGTGTTACACTGCAAACTTCAACACAACGTAACTACGTCCACTTAACGTCCTTTTAAGGGCGGATGACGAGGAGGAAGTCTACGGTTCGTATCCGCTAGAATACCTCAAATCATCGGGCGACCGCATCATCATCATCATCATCATCATCAAACCGCGAGCTCATTAGATTTTACTGTAAATGTATGTTAATTTTCTAACAATGCACGTCAAAGGCGTATCTGTATCAGTTATATTTAATTTATAATATATATATCCGTATAGTTTGTTATCTCTGTATGTAGTTTACACTTTATTCAACGTATCTACCTCTCGCGACAGCATACCTCGTCCCTCCGAATGCTTTTCTCAAACATCTAATCTCTGTGGAGACTAACTTTTCTCAAACATCTCATCTCTGTGGAGACTAACTTTTCTCAAACATCTCATCTCTGTGGAGATTAACTTTTCTCAAACATCTCATCTCTGTGGAGACTAACTTTTCTCAAACATCTCATCTCTGTCGTGACTAACTTTTCTCAAACATCTCATCTCTGTGGTGAATCATCATCATCATCATCGAGTGCCGTCTCCGCAACGAAGGTTGGCTACCATAGATCACCATTCCACTCTGTTTTGATGCTGCAGGTTGTCATAGATTGACTTGTTGGACACACAATTCATCATCATGTTGTTGGACAAAAAATTCATCATGTTGTTGGACACACAATTCATCATGTTGTTGGAAACACAATTCATCATCATCTTGTTGGACACACAATTCATCATGTTGTTGGAAACACAATTCATCATCATCTTGTTGGACACAAAATTCATCATGTTGTTGGACACACAATTCATCATCATCTTGTTGGACACACAATTCATCATGTTGTTGGACACACAATTCATCATCATGTTGTTGAACACACAATTCATTATGTTGTTGGACACACAATTCATTATGTTGTTGGACACACAATTCATCATGTTGTTGGACACACAATTCATCATCATCTTGTTAGACACACAATTCATCATCATCTTGTTGGACACACAATTCATCTTGTTGTTGGACACACAATTCATCATCATCTTTGGGAACACACAATTTATCATAATGTTGTTGGACACACAATTAATCATCATGTTGTTGGACACACAATTTATCATCATGTTGTTGGACACACAATTTAAAATCATCTTGTTGGACACACACTTCATCATCATGTTGTTGGACACACAATTCATCATCACCTTGTTGGACACACACTTCATCATCATGTTGTTGGACACACAATTCATCATCATCTTGTTGGACACACAATTCATCATCTTGTTGGACACACAATTCATCATGTTGTTGGACACATAATTCATCATCATGTTGTTGGACACAAAATTCATCATGTTGTTGGACACACAATTCATCATCATCTTGTTGGACACACAATTCATCATGTTTTGGAAACACAATTCATCATCATGTTGTTGGACAAAAAATTCATCATGTTGTTGGACACACAATTCATCATCATCTTGTTGGACACAAAATTCATCATGTTGTTGGACACACAATTCATTATGTTGTTGGACACACAATTCATCATGTTGTTGGACACACAATTCATCATCATGTTGTTGAACACACAATTCATTATGTTGTTGGACACACAATTCATTATGTTGTTGGACACACAATTCATCATGTTGTTGGCCACACAATTCATCATCATCTTGTTGGACACACAATTCAGCATCATCTTGTTGGACACACAATTCATCTTGTTGTTGGACACACAATTCATCATCATCTTTGGGAACACACAATTTATCATCATGTTGTTGGACACACAATTAATCATCATGTTGTTGGACACACAATTTATCATCATGTTGTTGGACACACAATTCATCATCATGTTGTTGGACACACAATTCATCATCATGTTGTTGGACACACAATTCATCATCATCTTGTTGGACACACAATTCATCATGTTGTTGGACAGACAATTCATCATGTTGTTGGACACACAATTCATCATCCTGTTGGACACACAATTCATCATCTTGTTGGATACACAATTCATCAACATCTTGCTGGACACACAGTTCACCATCATGTTGTTGGACACACAATTCATCAATATCTTGTTGGACACACAATTCATCATCATGTTGTTAGACATACAATTCAGCATCATGTTGTTGAACACACAATTCATCATCATCTTGTTGGACACACAATTCATCATGTTGTTGGACACACAATTCATCATGTTGTTGGACAGACAATTCATCATGTTGTTGGACACACAATTCATCATCATGTTGTTGGACACACAATTCATCATGTTGTTGGACAGACAATTCATCATGTTGTTAGACACACAATTCATCATCATGTTGTTGGACACACAATTCAGCATCATGTTGTTGAACACACAATTCATCATCATCTTGTTGGACACACAATTCATCATGTTGTTGGACACACAATTCATCATGTTGTTGGACACACAATTCATCATGTTGTTGGACACACAATTCATCATGTTGTTGGACACACAATTCATCATGTTGTTGGACACACAATTCATCATGTTGTTGGACAGACAATTCATCATGTTGTTAGACACACAATTCATCATCATGTTGTTGGACACACAATTCAGCATCATGTTGTTGAACACACAATTCATCATCATCTTGTTGGACACACAATTCATCATGTTGTTGGACACACAATTCATCATGTTGTTGGACACACAATTCATCATGTTGTTGGACACACAATTCATCATGTTGTTGGACACACAATTCATCATGTTGTTGGACACACAATTCATCATTATCAACGCGATTTCTGGTTCAAATGTATTCTCTTCCTCTCTTTCTTCATACACCCCCCTCCGCCATATCCATGTTTCCATCATTTCCTAATTTCACCCGAGTCTGTTAGCGCACCCTTGATCTTCCCAGCGCCCTCCTTGGAAAACGCAAGATCTAAAATATTCTACTCAACAGAAGATAAGATCATGGCGCAGGCCATCAACTTTGGGTCGCTGATAACTTTCAGCTCAGGTGCTGTGAGGTGCGCCTTCGCCTCCGGGTAGACATGTGATTTTATAATTTTAATATGTGGTTTATAAATTCACATTGCGGGAAGATCGTACGGTCTGTTGTTTGATGTGCGACGGGGATAATCCGACGACTAACTCGGAATTGGAGTCAAAAACGATGTCCTAACATTATCAAGAGCTATACATTTTAAAAAAATATGACGATCAACATTTTCAGGAGGACGTCAATTTCCGGTCAATATGGTGGATAGGCAGCAGGAACCATTGAAGGCTATGTCTGAAAAGTGTTCCTTGTTCCAGTTTCTTCATATTCCAAATCCGGCTTGTTGCAGGAGCTACGCTACTGAGTTAAGTGTTCTGTGCACACCGTGAGCTGTGCGTTTCATCCGTTTTGATCGTGTTTCAATATTCCGATTGTTTACGATGAATGATGATATCGTATGACAAGAAACAGTTGGCTGTGTTCACTTTCTGTGTGGTTTCGCCTTATGTCTTTTGACGTATGCTGAGACTTCTATGATGGGGTCTACAGCTACTTTTCTTTGTTTGGGAGATGAGTTAGTAATTCGGATAATTCCACTGGCATGGGCGGTTGAGTAATTATGGATTTTAATTCGTTTGTAGTGATACCGGGGCCTTCCATAACAATAACCATAACAATAAGATAAGCTATGTATGAAAACACGAAACACACAATAGCTACACATGTTCTGTGTTCTTGTGGATGTGACAGCCTGAATGTTACAAACGTACAGTGTTCTTAATACATGTGGATGTGACAGCCTGGATGTTACAAACGTACAGTGTTCTTAATACATATGGATGTGACAGCCTGGATGTTACAAACGTACAGTGTTCTTAATACATGTGGATGTGACAGCCTGGATGTTACAAACGTACAGTGTTCTTAATACATGTGGATGTGACAGCCTGGATGTTACAAACGTACAGTGTTCTTAATACATATGGATGTGACAGCCTGGATGTTACAAACGTACAGTGTTCTTAATACATGTGGATGTGACAACCTGGATGTTACAAACGTGCAGTGTTCTTAATTAATGTGAATGTGACAGCCTGGATGTTACAAACGTATAGTGTTCTTAATTACCTGAATGTGATAGCCTGGATGTTACAAACTTACTGTGTTCTTAATGAATGTGAATGTGACAGTTAGAGGCCTGGATTGATTTAAACTTAGCAACAGGGATGTGGCCAACACATAGAGGCAGCGTCAGGTCTAGATAAACAAGGCTTGAAAGAGTCACGCGCGCTTGTGTAATTAGATCAATGAGAAGTACTGGCAATCTGCGTTAGGCCAGCCACTAGCACCATCAGCTGCTTGTTGTTCTAGAGTCCATTGTTCTATCGTTGGCAAGTATTCAACTCAACACACACACAACTTTACATTTCAGACGAATAAATAAGGCCGCCCACAATTTGCCTGTCACTTGAAGATTGGTTGGCAACTGTCTCCGGCTGTGATGAAACTCTCATTAATCCACCGATGACAAAATGATATTATCAACCCACTTGTATGTGTTGTCACTTGTATGTGTTGCTAGTATTCATCTATTTTATTGTGTACTCTTCTAAGAAGATGACTTCTATCTATCTATCTATCTATCTATCTATCTATCTATCTATCTATCTATCTATCTATCTATCTATCTATCTATCTATCTATCTATCTATCTATCTATCTATCTATCTATCTATCTATCTATCTATCTATCTATCTATCTATCTATCTATCTATCTATCTATCTATCTATCTATCTATCTATCTATCTATCTATCTATCTATCTATCTATCTATCTATCTATCTATCTATCTATCTATCTATCTATCTATCTATCTATCTATCTATCTATCTATCTATCTATCTATCTATCTATCTATCTATCTATCTATCTATCTAATCTATCTATCTATCTATCTATCTATCTATCTATCTATCTATCTATCTATCTATCTATCTATCTATCTATCTATCTATCTATCTATCTATCTATCTATCTATCTATCTATCTATCTATCTATCTATCTATCTGTCTATCTGTCTATCTGTCTATCTGTCTATCTGTCTACCTGTCTACCTGTCTACCTGTCTACCTGTCTACCTGTCTACCTATCTATCTATCTATCTATCTATCTATCTATCTATCTATCTATCTATCTATCTATCTATCTATCTATCTATCTATCTATCTATCTATCTATCTATCTATCTAATCTATCTATCTAATCTATCTATCTATCTATCTATCTATCTATCTATCTATCTATCTATCTATCTATCTATCTATCTATCTATCTATCTATCTATCTATCTATCTATCTATCTATCTATCTATCTATCTATCTATCTATCTATCTATCTATCTATCTATCTATCTATCTATCTATCTATCTATCTATCTATCTATCTATCTATCTGTCTGTCTGTCTGTCTATTTGTCTGTCCGTCTGTCCGTCTGTCCGTCTGTCCGTCCATCAATCCATCCATCCATCCATCCATCCATCCATCCATCCATACATCTATCCATCCATCTATTCACCTACCTACCTACCTACCTACCTACCTACCTACCTACTTACCTTCCTACCAACCTACCTACCTTCCTACCTACCTACCTACCTATATATGTCTCTATACTCGCAAGTAGCAGCTTCATATGAGTAGATACATGTCTCTATACTCGTAAGTAGCATAAACAGTGCAGGTATTGTGCTGAAATTCAGTTTAATTTCCTGTTTGTCGTTTGGTGAACATCTTCCCCACTGCATCATTAGGTTAGCACCGATGCTTCTCTCAATCTAAGATTGGAGTTCCCCTCGTTCCTGTCTTATTCCATGTCCAAGCTTGCGTGCCAGTTTGAACAGGCACTTGACTGGGAGCCACCATAGCTCAGTGGGCAGTGAACTGGACTACAATGGACAAGAGGTCCGGTTCGATTCTGATTGACGGCTTCCAGGTTCACCCAGCCTGTATTGGTTACCGGATTTTTTTTTTCTGCGAAAGTAAAACGTCACGGGCGTAATACCGACCACATTACCGCAAAAATCATGTGACAAAGGTCTGTAAAAATGATGGTCACTAACATCATATTCCCTATACGCCACTTGGCGTGACGAGGGCTCTTTACTTTACTTTTTTTTTTACATTACTTGACTGTCGCTGTTTAGATGTGATTGCACAATCTCAGACTACCAGTACCAGCCATGGACGTTAACAGCAAAGAAGAACGTTCCCAACGACTGAGATGAGGCGTTTAAAAAAAAATACTTTATCATAATCATGTGCCATGCTCACAGGCGCTCGCGATAATCTTTCTGCACTTCTCTTATGTCGGTGCTTCTCACCACCTCTACTGTTGATTTCTTTCTTGTCACTTTGTAAAACTCTCTTGTATCCTTGCTTTGCTCTCTCTCTTTTTCCATCAATTTTTCATGTTGTCACATTTTCAGTCTTACTCTTCGCATCACGTGCCAAAAATGTGGACTCTTGAAAGAATTCATCACATTTCTTTGTTTCGTATCTGAAAGAATTCATCACATTTCTTTGTTTCGTATCTGAAAGAATTCATCACATTTCTTTGTTTCGTATCTGAAAGAATTCATCACATTTCTTTGTTTCGTATCTGAAATAATTCATCACATTTCTTTGTTTCGTATCTGAAAGAATTCATCACATTTCTTTGTTTCGTATCTGAAAGAATTCATCACATTTCTTTGTTTCGTATCTGAAAGAATTCATCACATTTCTGTGTTTCGTATCTGAAAGAATTCATCACATTTCTTTGTTTTGTATCTGAAAGAATTAATCACATTTCTTTGCTTCGTATCTGAAAGAATTCATCACATTTCTTTGTTTCGTATCTGAAAGAATTCATCACATTTCTTTGTTTCGTATCTGAAAGAATTCATCACATTTCTTTGTTTCAAATCTGAAAGAACTCATCACACTTCTTTGTTTCCTGTCTCAAAGAACTCATCACATTTCTTTGTTTCCTGCCCTCTTTCTTTTAGGAATTCTTCTTTTATCTTTGTAACTATATGGTATTCTCAGCATTCTTCTGTAAAACCATATTTCTATTGCCTCAAATTACCTTCTTGTTTGTTTACTGATCGTCCATGCTTTACTTCCATATATAAGGATTGGATCTATGTAACACTGGAGAACTAATTGTCTTACTTCTTTGACACATACTTCTCCCTCACCCCCACTCTCTCTCTCTCTCTCTCTCTCTCTCTCTCTCACCCCTCTCTTTCACCCCAATTTGGTAATTATATAAATAAAGCTCTACTTGGCTACAGTTGCTAGCGGATAATTCACGTTTAAAATTATATAAATAAAGCGCTACTGGGCTACGGTTGTTAGCGGATAATTCACGTTTAAAATTATATAAATAAAGCTCTACCTGGCTACAGTTGCTAGCGGATAATTCACGTTTAAAATTATATAAATAAAGCTCTACTTGGCTACAGTTGCTAGCGGATAATTCACGTTTAAAATTATATAAATAAAGCTCTACTTGGCTACAGTTGCTAGCGGATAATTCACGTTTAAAATTATATAAATAAAGCTCTACTTGGCTACAGTTGCTAGCGGATAATTCACGTTTAAAATTATATAAATAAAGCTCTACTTGGCTACAGTTGCTAGCGGATAATTCACGTTTATAATTATATAAATAAAGCGCTACTTGTATTTATATCAATAAAGTTAGAGCTCATCTACAATTACTAATTCATAATTCACGTGTAAGTGTACATAAAGAAGACTTCAGCTAGAAATTCAAATTCATAATTCATATTTACAGTTGCAGCATTCATTATCACTGTAGCACCTGAGTGTGGCTGTCGTTAAAGAATTTATCAACTTTTGTGCTGTCCTATTTTAGCCTCACTTAGATCGGGCCTGTTCATTAGCGCGCTATGTCAATTGGATGGCTAATTTCTCACGGAAATAATTGTAATAACTGTCAACATTGACGTAAAACGCGTTGACGTCATCGTTAATGACGGAGATGAGTTTTTCCTTTCCTGTTTGGAATTTCTGTAATGTGTTAACAATCTGTTTATTTGAAATTGTTTTCAGTTGCTGTTTGTGTTTAACGGTAGTTGTTATTTATTTGGGAACACGGAGCGTTATGGTTCTTATTCCTGTAACGAGTTATTGGAAGCCGCAGTTGTCTACTTTGTTGAAGGTTATAACACTTGCTGTTGTTGGTCGATAGTTTGATTCGTAGTCGCCTAACGAGTTTTGCCAATGATCAGAACACTTCCTTGCAGCTGAGAAGCTTGTAAACCATGCCCGTGTGTGCCTGAGACTGGACAGCCAGTTACGAGATGAGGAATCTGTGACTCGATATGATCGTCTGTCAGGAAGTGCTGAAACGGCTGGGCATAGTTTTTGTTGCCGTCCTCGCGATAACTACTGAATTCTGGAACTTTCTGGTAGAAGATAATAGAGTGAGAGAGGAAGGAAGAAGGGAATAAAAGAGGGACGAGACAAGGATGGAGGGGAGGAACAGATTATGTGTGACGGAAGTGTTGATGCATTTTAAAAACATAAATTTGGGAATATGATGGGGAGGAATGAGGGAGTAGAGTGAGAGGGTTTACAGCGGAAAAACTGAGTGAGTGAAAGAGGAGAGCAGAAAAATGGAGTGAGTAAAGGAGGAGAGCAGAAAAATGGAGTGAGTGAAAGAGGAGAGCAGAAAAATGGAGTGAGTGAAAGAGGAGAGCAGAAAAATGGAGTGAACGAAAGAGGAGAGCAGAAAAATGGAGTGAGTGAAGGAGGAGAGCAGAAAAATGGAGTGAGTGAAGGAGGAGAGCAGAAAAATGGAGTGAGTGAAAGAGGAGAGCAGAAAAATGGAGTGAGTGAAGGAGGAGAGCAGAAAAATGGAGTGAGTGAAGGAGGAGAGCAGAAAAATGGAGTGAGTGAAAGAGTAGAGCAGAAAAATGGAGTGAGTGAAAGAGGAGAGCAGAAAAATGGAGTGAGTGAAAGAGGAGAGCAGAAAAATGGAGTGAGTGAAAGAGGAGAGCAGAAAAATGGAGTGAGTGAAAGAGGAGAGCAGAAAAATGGAGTGAGTGAAGGAGGAGAGCAGAAAAATGGAGTGAATGAAGGAGGAGAGCAGAAAAATGGAGTGAGTGAAGGAGGAGAGCAGAAAAATGGAGTGAGAGGAGAGCAGAAAAATGGAGTGAGTGAAAGAGTAGAGCAGAAAAATGGAGTGAGAGAAAGAGGAGAGCAGAAAAATGGAGTGAGTGAAGGAGGAGAGCAGAAAAATTGAGTGAGTGAAGGAGAAGAGCAGAAAAATGGAGTGAGTGAAGGAGGAGAGCAGAAAAATGGAGTGAATGAAGTGGGAGAGCAGAAAAAAGTGAAGGTGAAGCAAAACAGAATGAGAAGAAGAAAAAGCAAAGCCGGTTGTAGGTACAAGAGAAAGAGCAAAGCCGGTTGTAGGTACAAGAGAAAGAGAGAGAATGTGTGTGTGCAAGATCGAATCTTAAACAATACAGGCGGAGAGAGAACGAGAGAGAGAGAATGTGTGTGTGTGTATATGTGTACAAGATCGAATCTTAAACAATACAGGCGGAGAGAGAACGAGAGAGAGAGAATGTGTGTGCGTGTGTATATGTGTACAAGATCGAATCAAACAAGACAGGCGGAGAGAACGAGAGAGAATGTGTGTGTGTGTGTGTGTGTGTGTGTGTGTGTGTGTGTACAAGATCGAATCTTAAACAAGACAGGCGGAGATAGAGAGAGAGAGAGAGAGAGAGAGAATGTGTGTGTGTGTGTACAAGATCGAATCTAAAAGAAGACAGAATATCGATCTGGCCAAATAAATAGACGAGAGAAAATCTAAAAATACACCCAAGGGAGACGACCTCAAGTGTTAGAAAGATTTGTTTTATGAACTGAATCTTGAGATGGAGGTCTCATTTCATGAATTGTTCATTTTCATAGACGTAGCCACACTTTCATGAGACGTAGCCACACTTTCATGAGACGTAACGACACTTCAATGGACGTAGCCACACTTTCATGAGACGTAGTCACACTTTCATGAGACGTAGCCACACTTTCATGAGACGTAACTACACTTCCATGGACGTAGCCACACTTTCATGAGACGTAGCCACACTTCCATGGACGTAGCCACACTTTCATGAGACGTAGCCACATTTCCATGAAACATTGCCACACTTTCATGAGACGTAGCCACACTTTCATGAGACGTAACAACACTTCCATGGACGTAGCCACACTTTCATGAGACATAGCCACACTTCCATGGACGTAGCCACACTTTCATGAGACGTAGCCGCACTTTCATGACATGTAAATATACTTCCATGGACGTAGCCACACTTCCATGGACGTAGCCACACTTTCATGAGACGTAGCCACACTTCCATGAGACGTAGCCACACTTTCATGAGACGTAGCCACACTTTCATGACACGTAACGACACTTCCGTGGCCACACTTTCATGAGACTTAACGACACTTTCATAGTCGTAGCGATACTTTCATAGTCGTAGCAACACTTTCATAGACGTAGCCACACTTCCATAGACGTAGCGACACTTCCATAAACGTAGCGACACGTCCATAGACGTAGCAACACTTCCCTAAACGTAGCCACACTTCCATAGACGTAAGCCACACTTCCATAGACGTAGCGACACTTCCATGGACGTGAGCCACACTTCCATAGACGTAGCGACACTTCCATAGACGTAAGCCACACTTCCATAAACGTAGCGACACTTCCATAGACGTAGCGACACTTCCATAGACGTAGCGACACTTCCATAGACGTAAGCCACACTTCCATAGACGTAGCGACACTTCCATAGACGTAAGCCACACTTCCATAGACGTAAGCCACACTTCCATAGACGTAAGCCACACTTCCATAGACGTAGCGACACTTCCATAGACGTAAGCCACACTTCCATAGACGTAAGCCACACTTCCATAGACGTAAGCCACACTTCCATAGACGTAGCGACACTTCCATAAACGTAGCGACACTTCCATAGACGTAGCGACACTTCCATAGACGTAGCGACACTTCCCTAAACGTAGCCACACTTTCATAGGCGTAGCAACACATGCACTAAATATCTCCTCCAAGTGAAATCCCTCAGTTCGAGCTGTCTGGGTGCATTCAGGCAAGGTCAGCAACAAATCGATACTCGATCAAATATAAAACAGAACGAATACAAAAAGGAATGTCATTATAAGGCAACCTAAAACTATCGATCTGTGCTGACTCTGCTACTCATCGATACTGGGTTCGATTCTTGGACGACATCTTCGAGTTTATATCAAAAATGGGAAGGCAGACCGATCTCTGGCAGACTGCTTTAGTCCGATGCTACAGACGAGAGAACCCAGTATTTACCACAGAAAATCTATCACTCAATGAGAATAAATGTTAATGTTAGTTGATAAATCTGATATTGTGAATAGTTTACACAATGAAACATGGTTTATGGAGTTTCTATAAAGCACGTCTATCAATAGATGACGTCAATCTTATGTTACATCTCACATACGACCAGTAACACGTCTATCAATAGATGACGTCAATCTTATGTTACATCTCACATACGACCAGTAACACGTCTATCAATAGATGGCGTCAATCTTATGTTACATCTCCCATACGACCAGTAACACGTCTATAAATTGATGACGTCAATCTTATGTTACATCTCATATACGACCAGTAACACGTCTATCAATAGATGACGTCAATCTTATGTTACATCTCCCATACGACCAGTAACACGTCTATAAATTGATGACGTCAATCTTATGTTACATCTCACATACGACCAGTAACACGTCTATTAATAGATGACGTCAATCTTATGTTACATCTCACATACGACCATATGAATTAGATGACTTGGGAACAGCCCTAGACCAACTATGCAACAACTTCCAGAGAGTAGTCATTCAGTGGATACCATCACACTGTAATATACACGGGAACGAACGCGCAGACAAATTACCTAAAGAGGGAGGGAGATTACCACAAGAGAAATATCCGCTCAGTTATGATGAAGCCAAATCCATCCTCAAAGGTCAGTACCATGAAAATTGGAAACGAGAACACCCAAAGCATAACGAGAGTGACGGATACCACCAACTATCAAGGAGGGATCACGTCATCATACTTCGCCTACGCACTGGCCACAATAGAATGAGAAATCACATGTTCACCAAATTCAAAATAGATACAACCAGCCTATGCCACTGTACACTGGACAATATGACAACAAAACATGTTCTACAGGATTGCCCCCAGTACACAGACCTGAGAAGAGCAATGTGGTCCACACTCACCTCCCTGGAAGAGAAACTATATGGGGCAATCGATTCGCTTAAACAAACAGCTGACTTCATAAGAGAGTCTGGAATCCTACTCTGATTGAGTCTTGATCGCAGAGAGAGAGAGAGAGAGAGAGAGAGAGAGAGAGATACAACCAACCAGTAACACGTCTATCAATAGATGACGTCAATATTAAGTTACATCTCACATACGACCAGTAACACGTCTATCAATAGATGACGTCAATATTAAGTTACATCTCACATACGACAGTAACGCGTCTATCAATAGATGACGTCAATATTAAGTTACATCTCACATGGGACCACGTCTAACACAAGCAACACTGGATCTATGTGGCAGGGGAAGGAACTTGTGCTGCAAGAGAACAAACAGTGATGATCTGTTGCTTCATCCTCGATATGATGATACATGAGCCAACAGATAACAGAACTACGACTTCGCAATCTAGCTACCATAACAAAGCAGAACGTTGGTATAATAATCTAGAGGAAAGGGATAACAGAACTATGGCATTATAATCTAGGAGCCATGAGATAACAAAACTATGGTATTATAATATAGGAGCCATGAGATAACAGAACTATGGTATTATAATATAGGGGCCATGAGATAACAGAACTATGGTATTATAATCTAGGAGCCATGAGATAACAGAACTATGGTATTATAATCTAGGAGCCATGAGATAACAGAACTATGGTATTATAATCTAGGAGCCATGAGATAACAGAACTATGGTATTATAATCTAGGAGCCATGAGATAACAGAACTATGGTATTATAATCTAGGAGCCATGAGATAACAGAACTATGGTATTATAATCTAGAGAAACTACATAACAGAACTATGGCATAATAATCTAGAGGAAGGGAGATAACAGAAATACGACATGATGATCTAGGAGAAAGGAGATAACAGAAATACGACATGATGATCTAGGAGAAATGGAGATAACAGAACTACGACATGAGGATCTAGGAGAAAGGAGATAACAGAACTACGACATGATGATCTAGGAGAAAGGAGATAACAGAACTACGACATGATGAACTAGGAGAAAGGAGATAACAGAGCTACGACATGAGGATCTAGGAGAAAAGAGATAAAAGAACTACGACATGAGGATCTAGGAGAAAGGAGATAACAGAGCTACGACATGATGATCTAGGAGAAAGGAGATAACAGAACTACGACATGATGATCTAGGAAAAAGGAGATAACAGAACTGCGACATGATGATCTAGGAGAAAGGAAATAACAGAACTACGACATGATGATCTAGGAGAAAAGAGATAACAGAGCTACGACATGATGATCTAGGAGAAATGAGATAACAGAACTACGACATGATGATCTAGGAGAAATGAGATAACAGAACTACGACATGATGATCTAGGAGAAAAGAGATAACAGAACTACGACATGAGGATCTAGGAGAAATGAGATAACAGAACTACGACATGATGATCTAGGAGAAAGGAAATAACAGAACTACGACATGAGGATCTAGGAGAAATGAGATAACAGAACTACGACATGATGATCTAGGAGAAAAGAAATAACATAACTACGACATGATGCTCTAGGAGAAAAGAGATAACAGAACTACGACATGATGATCTAGGAGAAAAGAGATAACAGAACTGCGACATGAGGATCTAGGAGAAAAGAGATAACAGAACTACGACATGATGATCTACGAGAAAGGAAATAACAGAACTGTGACATGATGATCTAGGAGAAAAGAAATAACAGAACTACGACATGATGATCTAGGAGAAATGAGATAACAGAACTATGACATGAGGATCTAGGAGAAATGAGATAATAGAACTACGACATGATGATCTAGGAGAAAAGAGATAACAGAACTACGACATGATGATCTAGGAGAAATGAGATAACAGAACTACGACATGATGATCTAG
The DNA here is from genome assembly GCA_032433765.1 of Megaustenia siamemsis. Taxonomy (NCBI): domain Eukaryota; kingdom Metazoa; phylum Mollusca; class Gastropoda; order Stylommatophora; family Ariophantidae; genus Megaustenia; species Megaustenia siamemsis. The sequence goes on along the minus strand of JAVIAB010000125.1, from coordinate 84,105,225 downwards.
GAGAAAAGAGATAACAGAACTGCGACATGATGATCTAGGAGAAAGGAGATAACAGAGCTACGACATGATGATCTAGGAGAAAAGAGATAACAGAACTACGACATGATGATCTAGGAGAAAGGAAATAACAGAACTACGACATGATGATCTAGGAGAAATGAGATAACAGAACTACGACATGATGATCTAGGAGAAATGAGATAACAGAACTACGACATGATGATCTAGGAGAAATGAGATAACAGAACTACGACATGAGGATCTAGGAGAAATGAGATAACAGAACTACGACATGATGATCTAGGAGAAAAGAGATAACAGAACTGCGACATGATGCTCTAGGAGAAAAGAGATAACAGAACTGCGACATGATGATCTAGGAGAAAGGAAATAACAGAACTACGACATGATGATCTAGGAGAAAAGAGATAACAGAGCTACGACATGATGATCTAGGAGAAATGAGATAACAGAACTACGACATGATGATCTAGGAGAAATGAGATAACAGAACTACGACATGATGATCTAGGAGAAAAGAGATAACAGAACTACGACATGAGGATCTAGGAGAAATGAGATAACAGAACTACGACATGATGATCTAGGAGAAAGGAAATAACAGAACTACGACATGAGGATCTAGGAGAAATGAGATAACAAAACTACGACATGATGATCTAGGAGAAAAGAAATAACATAACTACGACATGATGCTCTAGGAGAAAAGAGATAACAGAACTACGACATGATGATCTAGGAGAAAAGAGATAACAGAACTGCGACATGAGGATCTAGGAGAAAAGAGATAACAGAACTACGACATGATGATCTACGAGAAAGGAAATAACAGAACTGTGACATGATGATCTATAATGATGTTTAAGAAAAGCATTTTGACAATAAACCATACGGCAAGAACAGAAAGATAGACAGACACAGACAGTCAGAAAGGCAGGCAGAGAGAGAGACATAGATAGACAGACAGACAGACAGAGAGAGACATAGATAGACAGACAGATAGATAGTTAGATAGATAGATAGATAGATAGATAGATAGATAGATAGATAGATAGATAGATAGATAGATAGATAGATAGATAGATAGATAGATAGATAGATAGATAGATAGATAGATAGATAGATAGATAGATAGATAGATAGATAGATAGATAGATAGATAGATAGATAGATAGATAGATAGATAGATAGATAGATAGATAGATAGATAGATAGATAGATAGATAGATAGATTGATTGATTGATAGACAGACAGACAGATAAATAGATAGATAGATAGATAGATAGATAGATAGATAGATAGATAGATAGATAGATAGATAGATAGATAGATAGATAGATAGATAGATAGATAGATAGATAGATAGATAGATAGATAGATAGATAGATAGATACTATGTTTAACAAACTATTTAGCCACAATACTAATATGGGCAACTAAATGTTTAGCCATGATACTATGTGTGACAAAATGTTTAGCCATGATACTATGTGTGACAAAATGTTTAGCCATGATACTATGTGTGACAAAATGTTTAGCCATGATACTACTATGTGTGGCAAAATGTTTATCATGATACTACTATGTGTGGCAACATGTTTAGCCATGATACTACTATGTGTGACAAAATGTTTAGCCATGATACTACTATGTGTGACAAAATGTTATTATTTTATGTTTATATTTAGAGTCACATCACATTGATCACAACGTAGTCAACACATCACATTGATCACAACGTAGTCAACACATCACATTGATCACAACTTATTCAACACATCTCATTGATCACAACGTAGTCAACACATCACATTGATCACAACGTAGTCAACACATTACATTGATCACAACGTAGTCAATACATCACATTGATCACAACGTAGTCAACACATCACATTGATCACAACGTAGTCAACACATCACATTGATCACAACGTAGTCAACACATCATATTGATCACAACGTAGTCAACACATCACATTGATCACAACGTAGTCAACACATCACATTGATCACAACGTAGTCAATACATCACATTGATCACAACGTAGACAACACATCTTATTGATCACAACGTAGTCAACACATCACATTGATCACAACGTAGTCAACACATCACATTGATCATACCGTAGTCAACACATCACATTGACCACAACGTAGTCAACACATCATAGACTATCCAGTCATAGTTCATAATCAAGTTTACTGATATTTAACTTGCATGTGATACATAATAGTGAAGGCACTTATCTTTAGAAAATTACTGTTATTAATTCTGGACATTCATGAGGTTATCACCGAATAGATATTGAAATGTCCACAAGTGCTGATTGTAAAGAAATGTATAGTTCAATCTCTCTCACAACTTACTTACGACTTGTTCTCTGAAGCACTACTTTGAAACACACTTTCAAAACTAAATGTTCTCTATGTTCTAATTCATTTGTTCTGGTTCTGTCTATTGCTGAACTCCTAAGTCACTGCTATCTTCTCCTATGTTCTCTACTCTAAGCTTGACTTGTCTACATTTATGATTCTTGTCTAATTCGGTTTACTACTACTTACTATTGTCTGACTTACTAAACTCTTCTGACTCCTGTGTCTAACTAATTGACTTCCATGTCTGTCGTAACTGCTTGACTTATCTTGTATCTAACTAACTGACCTCCATGTCTGTCCTAAAAGCTTGACTTCTCTTGTGTTTAACTAACTGACCTCCATGTCTGTCCTAACTGCTTGACTTCTCTTGTGTCTAACTAACTGACCTCCATGTCTGTCCTAACTGCTTGACTTCTCTTGTGTCTAACTAACTGACTTCCATGTCTGTCCTAACTGCTTGACTTCTCTTGTGTCTAACTAACTGACCTCCATGTTTGTCCTCACTGCTTAACTTATCTTGTGTCTAACTAACTGACCTCCATGTCTGTCCTAACTGCTTGACTTCTCTAGTGTCTAACTAACTGACTTCTATGTCTGTCCTAACTGCTTGACTTCTCTTGTGTCTAACTAACTGACCTCCATGTCTGTCCTAACTGCTTGACTTCTCTTGTGTCTAACTAACTGACTTCCTTGTCTGTCTTAACTGATTGACTTATCTTGTGTCTAACTAACTGACTTCCATGTCTGTCCTAAATTACTTCCTTGTCTGTCCTAACTGCTTGACTTATCTTGCATCTAACTAACTGACTTCCATGTCTGTCCTAACTGCTTGACTTTTCTTGTACCTAACTAACTGACTTCCTTGTCTGTCCTAACTGCTTGACTTATCTTGTGTCTAACTAACTGACTTCCTTGTCTGCCTTAACTGCTTGACTTCTCTTGTGTCTAACTAACTGACTTCCATGTCTGTCCTAATTGCTTGACTTACCTTGTATCTAGCTAACTGACTTCCTTGTCTGTCCTAACTGCTTGACTTATCTTGTGTCTAACTAACTGACTTCCTTGTCTGTCCTAACTGCTTGACTTATCTTGTGTCTAACTAACTGACTTCCTTGTCTGCCTTAACTGCTTGACTTCTCTTGTATCTAACTAACTGACTTCCATGTCTGTCCTAATTGCTTGACTTACCTTGTATCTAGCTAACTGACTTCCATATCTGTCCTAATTGCTTGACTTACCTTGTATCTAGCTAACTGACTTCCATGTCTGTCCTAATTGCTTGACTTACCTTGTATCTATCTAACTGACTTCCATATCTGTCCTAACTGCTTGACTTACCTTGTATCTAACTGACTTCCATGTCTGTCCTAACTGTTTGACTTCTCTTGTATCTAACTGACTTCCATGTCTGTCCTAACTGCTTGACTTACCTTGTATCTAACTGACTTCCATGTCTGTCCTAACTGATTGACTTCTCTTGTATCTAACTGACTGACTTCCATGTCTCTCCTAACTGCTTGACTTACCTTGTATCTAACTGACTTCCATGTCTGTCCTAACTGTTTGACTTCTCTTGTATCTAACTGACTTCCATGTCTGTCCTAACTGCTTGACTTACCTTGTATCTAACTGACTTCCATGTCTGTCCTAACTGATTGACTTCTCTTGTATCTAACTGACTGACTTCCATGTCTGTCCTAACTGCTTGACTTACCTTGTATCTAACTGACTTCCATGTCTGTCCTAACTGATTGACTTCTCTTGTATCTAACTGACTGACTTCCATGTCTCTCCTAACTGCTTGACTTACCTTGTATCTAACTGACTTCCATGTCTGTCCTAACTGTTTGACTTCTCTTGTATCTAACTGACTTCCATGTCTGTCCTAACTGCTTGACTTACCTTGTATCTAACTGACTTCCATGTCTGTCCTAACTGATTGACTTCTCTTGTATCTAACTGACTGACTTCCATGTCTGTCCTAACTGTTTGACTTCTCTTGTATCTAATGACTTCCATGTCTGTCCTAACTGTTTGACTTCTCTTGTATCTAACGGACTTCCATATCTGTGCTAACTGTTTGACTTCTCTTGTATCTAACTGACTTCCATGTCTGTCCTAACTGCTTGACTTACCTTGTATCTAACTGACTTCCATGTCTGTCCTAACTGCTTGACTAACCTTGTATCTAACTGACTTCCATATCTGTCCTAACTGTTTGACTTCTCTTGTATCTAACTGACTTCCATGTCTGTCCTAACTGTTTGACTTCTCTTGTATCTAACGGACTTCCATATCTGTCCTAACTGTTTGACTTCTCTTGTATCTAACTGACTTCCATGTCTGTCATAACTGCTTGACTAACCTTGTATCTAACTGACCTCCATGTCTGTCCTAACTGCTTGACTTCTCTTGTGTCTAACTAACTGACTTCCATATCTGTCCTAACTGCTTGACTTATCTTGTAACTAACTGACTTCCATGTCTGTCCTAACTGCTTGACTTATCTTGTAACTAACTGACTTCCATGTCTGTCCTAACTGCTTGACCTATCTTGTATCTAACTGACTTCCATGTCTGTCCTAACTGCTTGGCTTATCTTGTATCTAACTGACTTCCATGTCTGTCCTGACTGATTGACTTACCTTGTGTCTAACTGACTTCCATGTCTGTCTTAACTGATTGACTTACCTTGTATCTAACTGACTTCCATGTCTGTCCTAACTGCTTGACTTATCTTGTATTTAACTAACTGACTTCCATGTCTGTCCTAACTGCTTGACTTATCTTGTATCTAACTAATTGACTTCCATGTTCTTTCCTAACTGATTGACTTACCTTGTATCTAACTGACTTCCATGTCTGTCCTAACTGATTGACTTACCTTGTATCTAACTAACTGACTTCCATGTCTGTCCTAATTGCTTGACTTATCTTGTAACTAACTGACTTCCATGTCTGTCCTAATTGCTTGACTTATCTTGTAACTAACTGACTTCCATATCTGTCCTAACTGTTTGACTTATCTTGTAACTAACTGACTTCCATGTCTGTCCTAACTGCTTGACTTACCTTGCGTCTATCTAACTGACTTCCATGTCTGTCCTAACTGACTTCCATGTCTGTCCTAACTGCTTGACTTACCTTGTGTCTAACTAACTGACTTCCATGTCTGTCCTAACTGATTGACTTACCTTATATCTAACTAACTGACTTCCATGTCTGTCCTAACTGATTGACTTACCTTATATCTAACTAACTGACTTCTATGTCTGTCCTAACTGATTGACTTACCTTATATCTAACTAACTGACTTCCATGTCTGTCCTAACTGATTGACTTACCTTATATCTAACTAACTGACTTCCATGTCTGTCCTAACTGATTGACTTACCTTATATCTAACTAACTGACTTCCATGTCTGTCCTAACTGATTGACTTACCTTATATCTAACTAACTGACTTCCATGTCTGTCCTAACTGATTGACTTACCTTATATCTAACTAACTGACTTCCATGTCTGTCCTAACTGATTGACTTACCTTATATCTAACTAACTGACTTCCATGTCTGTCCTAACTGATTGACTTACCTTATATCTAACTAACTGACTTCCATGTCTGTCCTAACTGATTGACTTACCTTATATCTAAACTAACTGACTTCCATGTCTGTCCTAACTGATTGACTTACCTTATATCTAACTAACTGACTTCTATGTCTGTCCTAACTGATTGACTTACCTTATATCTAACTAACTGACTTCCATGTCTGTCCTAATTGTTTGACTTACCTTATATCTAACTAACTGACTTCTATGTCTGTCCTAATTGTTTGACTTACCTTATATCTAACTAACTGACTTCCATGTCTGTCCTAATTGTTTGACTTACCTTATATCTAACTAACTGACTTCCATGTCTGTCCTATTGTTTGACTTACCTTATATCTAACTAACTGACTTCCATGTCTGTCCTAATTGTTTGACTTACCTTATATCTAACTAACTGACTTCCATGTCTGTCCTAATTGTTTGACTTACCTTATATCTAACTAACTGACTTCTATGTCTGTCCTAACTGATTGACTTACCTTATATCTAACTAACTGACTTCCATGTCTGTCCTAACTGATTGACTTACCTTATATCTAACTAACTGACTTCCATGTCTGTCCTAACTGATTGACTTACCTTATATCTAACTAACTGACTTCCATGTCTGTCCTAACTGATTGACTTACCTTATATCTAACTAACTGACTTCCATGTCTGTCCTAACTGATTGACTTACCTTATATCTAACTAACTGACTTCCATGTCTGTCCTAACTGATTGACTTACCTTATATCTAACTAACTGACTTCCATGTCTGTCCTAACTGATTGACTTACCTTATATCTAACTAACTGACTTCCATGTCTGTCCTAATTGCTTGACTTATCTTGTGTCTAACTATCTGACCTCCATGTCTGTCTTAACTGCCTAAAACTGAAAACTTCTAACTGTCTAACTGACTGCCTTCGGCACTTCTTCGTGACTAGCTCTATCTTCCTAACTTCCCATTTCTTGTTCTGTCGAAGGATAAATAACCACATATAATTTACAAAATATATGGGCGTGGAATGGGAGCCGCGATAGCTCAGTGGTTAGTGAACTGGACTACAAAGGACAAGAGATAGGGTTCAATCCCAACCGACGGCTTCCAGGTTCACCCATCTTTAAATGGGTACCGGATTTTTTTCTGGGAAAGTAAAGCGGCACGGACGTAATACCGACCACATTACCCAAAAAATTATGTGCCGAAGGTTTGTAAAATGTATGGTCACTAACACCATATTTCCTATACCTCACTTTGCGTGACGGGGGTACTTTACTTTTTTTTTATGGGCGTGGAATTCTCGCAACTCTTATTAAATGCACAAAATTTATGATTGTGAACATTTGTTAACTCTCCGTACGAAAGCTTTTTATTGATGCAACGGAAGGGATTTCAGAGACAACATTTTTCATGGTTTTAAGAATCAATCTACATATTTATGTTTATCTAACATATAACATATTATATATGAAATTTTTGATGATTAAACATGGTATTGATTTCACCAATACCAAGATGATACAAGACATGTAATAAGAGCATGGTTTGATAATGGTTCACACTAATCAAATTGAGAGTAGCGCACTATGCGACGCAAAGTACGCAGGCGAAATGGTCAATGCGCACAGTGCGGCTTAACGAACGGAAAGAGTTTGTATTTTAGTTAACAACCAATGGTTAATGCTACAGATAGTTGATATGTGACCACTCATACCGTCACGCCCTTATTGGTGTTACAGGTACTAACCAGACAGGGCAAGACCGATGTCTACAACACTCGGACAAACATCACAAATAATCAACAACAGAAAGAAAAACAAGGAACATTAGACAGCCCGAAGCAGGGTGGAACTCGTACTCATCAACTTGCCCCGAGAAACTAGAGCACACGGCTAACTAAGCAACTAGCTTCATAATTTATATTGTCTCATAGCAAGCTGCTGAATAATATTAATTTATTATTGTCTCAAGTACAGACAAACAATTGGATGGCGGATCTAGTCCACATCCTCTCGATCGCTGTAGAAAGTGCATCCGGGGTCTGATTAATTTCGGTTCTCCGTTGCACTCTTCTGCGTTAAAGTCAAAATGATGATCTACTTATTACATCTGCGCCGCTAAAACAAAGTCGTACGCCTGCAACAGTCCCTTTTGACAAATCAAGCGTTGTGAATGCGACCTTCCACCGTCTAGACTTGATCTGCACTTTTACGTCACATTGTGCTGTTCATGATCGTTGTTGGAATTTCTTGACGCAAGCTATTTACATGTTACTTATTAATGTGAAATGCGTCGTCAGCCGCAGTTTTATCCTTTTAGGGAATTTACACTGTGTTTTGTTCGTCGTAGGCTACATTCACTAGAGTAATCAAGAATCTAAAGGGCGCGTCATTGCTGTGCTTGCGACATTGCTAAGTGTGCTACGTCATCGTAATGACCATCGTAAATCCATAGACCGGCCTTACGTTAATCTTAAGGTCTGTTGTTTGATGTGCGACGGGGATGATCTGACGACTAACTGTGTGTTTGTATGTTCGGAATTGGAGTCAACAACGATGGCCTAACATCATCAAGCGCTATACATTTTTAAAGAAGTATGACGGTCATCATTTTCGGGAGGACGTGGGATTCTGGGTATATGGTGGATAGGCGGCAGGAACCATTGAAGGCTATGCATGAAAAGTGTTCCTTGTTGCAGTTTCCTCATATTCCCAGTTCATGCGTTACTTGTTAGTCTCGAGGCAAGACGCTGGCCTCGGGACAGAGAGGTTGTAGGTTCAAATCTCGGCTACATGAGTTGGGATTTTTATTTATGATTTCTCTCTGCGGCAACCACCCCTGGTCTCAGCAGCGATACCCGGCTTGAAACGTCAGTTACTCATCGACGGAAAAAAACATGAGTACCTCCGAATTCGGGGGCAAGGGGCCCCTGTGCACACGGCTGCCAAGGAAAAATGGATTAACACGCAAAATTCACTTCCTAGTCTTTAGGGACTTCGTCAGAGATGAAAGCTGGCGAACGCAACAACAAAAACAACAACAACAACAACAACAACAACAATCACAATTATTCATACAAGTGCTACTGACTCTAATTTTCCTGCGCTGCAAGCACTACTGACTATATTTTTCTTGCACTACAAGTGCTACTGACTCTATTTTTCCTGCGCTACAAGTACTACTGACTCTATTTTACCTGCGCTACAAGCACTACTGACTCTATTTTTCCTGCGCTACAGGTTATTGACCCCTTCCCCCTATTCCACTCCCGCCCAAAACTTACCTCTAGCGGATAGGAAACATCTACATCGAGATACAGACAAGAAGCAACAACAATCAGATTTAGTTTTTTTTCGGTTAAAATTATTGAAACATTTATCCGCTCGTGTCTGGGTTTGTATATCGGCTGTGTCCCCGCAGTATGTATTTCTTGGCTGCAATGTTAGCGGATGGTTATTTGTTGTATGCTTGTAAAGTTATAGTCAAGTACAAGACTTTAATCAGCGTCTCAGCACGCCATTTTTCACTCAAATGTGCCTATCCAGAAGTGTTCGGAGACTTCTGGATTGTGTCGCTTCAAACATCGAAATTCACGATGAGAGGCGGCATTCCTCATCTTCCCAGAGTACTGCCCTAGTGTCAATTTCTTTCAGCGGTTGGGTCGCTCGAGGCGTTTAATTTTGATAACCACGAGTACAACTGATACTGCTTCCAGCGGGAATCGAACACGTGTTGTCCGAGCGTCGTAGCCGAGTTGGGTGATGTTGCTAACTAGGTTACCGAGTTGTGTTAACGCCAAGTTTCAACAATACCTGATTAATGTCCCATTGCACTGCACATATCCCTGCCCTTTCCTACCGGTATGTCAAGAATAATAGCCCACATTGTTCAATTACTAACCTTCATATCCAAATACTACATTCGCTAATCTTTTCTCTCCCTTTGTTCGTCAACCTGATTTGTTCACAATATGTCTTCATTCGATCACCATTTGTTTCACCATTTGTTTACCATTTGGTTCACAATTTGTTCACCATTTGTATCACCATTTGTTCACCATTGTTCCACAATTTGTTCACCATTTGTTTCACCATTTGTTTCATAATTTGCTCACATTTCTTCCACAATTTGTTCACCATTTGTTCCTCCATTGTTTCCTGTCGAGAATAACAACATGGATGAATGTGATTCACTGATGCCAACACCAAGATGTCGCTTTAGTCGAGAAGCTGATCATAGTGCCAACCTGACATGGACTATTTGTCTAATTCCACAACGTTTGACTATGGCCATCCTAGTACCAAAGCCGCTACCAGGCGACCCCCTCCCGCAGTTTGTTCCAGAATGTCATTTTCTTGTCTATTAGCGCCGATCTCGAGGTTACCAATTTCAATACAAAAAATGCTCTATAATGATGGCAGCCAACTATGGCAGGCATTCCCAGCCACGAGGAAACTGTGAGTTCTCCATTAGCAGGGAAGTCATAGACGTGCCCATTTCTTGCACATTTTCATCTAGTTTTTTATCCACAACCTGGGAAAAGAGAAAACAATTATTTGGGGGAAAAATGATTTAAATGAAAGAAAAATGAAGCTTGTTCTCAGATTTGTAGCTATCGCCATAAGGTGAATTTACTGCTCTGGCCGTCCATTGTGGACACAATTCTCAGATGTTCTTGTGCTTGATCTAATTTAGCCTGAGCAATTTCGTAGATTAGAAGTTAGTCTGGATGTTATTTTTCTATTTTATTTCTTGTCGCTGTTGCTGCAGCTGTTGTTATTGATGTAGTAGTTGTTGATCTTACTGTTTTGTATTTGATCCTGTTGCTAATGTTGTTGCTGTTCATTTTGTCGTTATTGTTGTTAATGTGGATGTGGTAGCGACTAGTGCTTCTATTGATTTCTGTTGTTTTGCTGCTGTTGCTGTTTTCGTCACTGATAATTTAGTTGTTTGCAAAATTGTTTCTTCTGAGAACTCCTCATATCTTCTATTTCACTTTCACCGGTTGACTTCGGAAACAACTACATTGAATATGAAAAAGTCTAGTAGTAGTAGGTTGTTGAGAGGTGTATGTTCCTGACAGCGTGACCTTACTAAAGTATCACTGAGAAACCATAGATCAAGTCCCATCATTGAGAAACCATAGATCAAGTCCCATCATTGAGAAACCATAGATCAAGTCCCATCATTGAGAAACCATAGATCAAGTCCCATCACTGAGAAACCATAGATCAAGTCCCAACACTGAGAAACCATAGATCAAGTCCCATCACTGAGAAACCATAGATCAAGTCCCATCATTGAGAAACCATAGATCAAGTCCCATCACTGAGAAACCATAGATCAAGTCTCATCATTGAGAAACCATAGATCAAGTCCCATCATTGAGAAACCATAGATCAAGTCCCATCACTGACAAAACCATAGATCAAGTCCCATCACTGAGAAACCATAGATCAAGTCCCATCACTGAGAAACCATAGATCAAGTCCCATCACTGAGAAACCATAGATCAAGTCCAATCACTGAGAAACCATAGATCAAGTCCCATCACTGAGAAACCATAGATCAAGTCCCATCATTGAGAAACCATAGATCAAGTCCCATCACTGAGAAACCATAGATCAAGTCTCATCAATGAGAAACCATAGATCAAGTCCCATCATTGAGAAACCATAGATCAAGTCCCATCACTGACAAAACCATAGATCAAGTCTCATCATTGAGAAACCATAGATCAAGTCCCATTACTGAGAAACCATAGATCAAGTCCCATCACTGAGAAACCATAGATCCAGTCCCATCACTGAGAAACCATAGATCAAGTCCCATCACTGAGAAACCATAGATCAAGTCCATCACTGAGAAACCACAGATCAAGTCCCATCACTGAGAAACCATAGATCAAGTCTCATCATTGAGAAACCATAGATCAAGTCCCATCACTGAGAAACCATAGATCAAGTCCCATCATTGAGAAACTATAGACCAAGTCTCATACTTTGTATCACGGCGAGCAGTCTCAACACTAAGAAACCATAGATCAAGTCCCATCACTGAGAAACCATAGATCAAGTCCCATCACTAAGAAACCATAGATCAAGTCTCATCATTGAGAAACCATAGATCAAGTCCCATCACTGAGAAACCATAGATCAAGTCCCATCACTGAGAAATCATAGATCAAGTCTCATCACTGAGAAACCATAGATCAAGTCCTATCACTAAGAAACCATAGATCAAGTCCCATCATTGAGAAACCATAGATCAAGTCTCATACTTTGTATCACGGCGAGCAGTCTCAACACTAAGAAACCATAGATCAAGTCTCATACTTTGTATCACGGCGAGCAGTCTCATCACTGAGAAACCATAGATCAAGTCTCATACTTTGTATCACGGCGAGCGTTCTCATCACTGAGAAACCATAGATCAAGTCTCATACTTTGTATCACGGCGAGCAGTTTCATCACTGAGAAACCATAGATCAAGTCTCATACTTTGTATCACGGCGAGCAGTCTCAACACTAAGAAACCATAGATCAAGTCTCATACTTTGTATCACGGCGAGCAGTCTCATCACTGAGAAACCATAGATAAAGTCTCATACTTTGTATCACGGCGAGCGTTCTCATCACTGAGAAACCATAGATCAAGTCTCATACTTTGTATCACGGCGAGCAGTCTCATCACTGAGAAACCATAGATCAAGTCTCATACTTGTATCACGGCGAGCGTTCTCATCACTAAGAAACCATAGATCAAGTCTCATACTTTGTATCACGGCGAGCAGTCTCATCACTGAGAAACCATAGATCAAGTCTCATACTTTGTATCACGGCGAGCAGTCCCAACACTAAGAAACCATAGTCAAGTCTCATCACTAAGAAACCATAGATCAAGTCTCATCACTAAGAAACCATAGATCAAGTCTCATATCTTGTATCATGATGAGCTCTCAAATCATTACATGAATTACTCCTCCAACTGACTAGCCATTTGTATCTTTATAGTAGGTCCTCTAACTGACTAGCCACTTGTATCTTAATAGTAGGTCCTTTAACTGACTAGCCACTTGTATCTTAATAGTAGGTCCTTAACTGACTAGCCATATGTATCTTAATAGTAGGTCCTCTAACTGACTAGCCACTTGTATCTTAATAGTAGGTCCTCTAACTGACTAGCCACTTGTATCTTAATAGTAGGTCCTTTAACTGACTAGCCATATGTATCTTAATAGTAGGTCCTTTAACTGACTAGCCACTTGTATCTTAATAGTAGGTCCTTTAACTGACTAGCCACTTGTATCTTAATAGTAGGTCCTTTAACTGACTAGCCACTTGTATCTTAATAGTAGGTCCTTTAACTGACTAGCCACTTGTATCTTAATAGTAGGTCCTTTAACTGACTAGCCATATGTATCTTTGTAGTAGGTCCTCTATAGAAAATAACAAAATTACGATGTTTTTGAAGGTGGGGCGGCGCTGTCATATTTTGAAGAATTCGCGGGCCTAAAGCCATTTCTGTTGCTTATATTGCGCAGGTCGCAACTTGTGCTGGGATAGTGTTGTGTAGTAGACAGACATGCATTGACAACGTGAAGATTGATAAATATAAATACAATAAAATCTAGAAATTTCTAGCCCTCCCAGAGACAGCAACGACCAGATTGAGAGCACCTAACCTGGAACAGGCGATCATCTCAAGTTCAGTCATTGTTTCACTTTATTTATTAACGAAGACAAAATGTACGGCACTTTCCGATCTTTTTGCCCGACACTTTCATCCGTTGACCAGCACACAATTTACTGAGCTCTACTTTTTGCTCACTTCGGCAAACACATTCTCACGTCAACGATCCCCCGGCAATAGTTTGCTGTTTTCAAAATGTGAGCTGTCACAGAATTGATGTCAAGACTGCCTACTTGTGTATGAAGGTTACATTGTAGACAATACTGACTACTTGTGTATGGAGATTACATTGTAGACAATCCTGCCTACTTGTGTATGAAGGTTACATTCTAGTCTAGGCTGCCTACTTGTGTATGAAGGTTACATTCTAGTCTAGGCTGCCTACTTGTGTATGAAGGTTACATTCTAGTCTAGGCTGCCTACTTGTGTATGGAGGTTACATTGTAGACAATCCTGCCTACTTGTGTATGAAGGTTACATTATAGTCTAGGCTGCCTACTTGTGTATGAAGGTTACATTCTAGTCTAGGCTGCCTACTTGTGTATGAAGGTTACATTCTAGTCTAGGCTGCCTACTTGTGTATGAAGGTTACATTCTAGTCTAGGCTGCCTACTTGTGTATGGAGGTTACATTGTAGACAATCCTGCCTACTTGTGTATGGAGGTTACATTGTAAACAATCCTGCCTACTTGTGTATGAAGGTTACATTGTAGACAATCCTGCCTACTTGTGTATGAAGGTTACATTCTAGTCTAGGCTGCCTACTTGTGTATGAAGGTTACATTCTAGTCCAGGCTGCCTACTTGTGTATGGAGGTTACATTCTAGTCTAGGCTGCCTACTTGTGTATGAAGGTTACATTGTAGACAATCCTGCCTACTTGTGTATGGAGGTTACATTGTAGACAATACTGCCTACTTGTGTATGGAGGTTACATTGTAGACAATCCTGCCTAATTGTGTATGAAAGTTACATTTTAGACAATACTGCCTACTTGTGTATGAAGGTTACATTATAGTCTAGGCTGCCTACTTGTGTATGAAGGTTACATTATAGTCTAGGCTGCCTACTTGTGTATGGAGGTTACATTCTAGTCTAGGCTGCCTACTTGTGTATGAAGGTTACATTGTAGACAATACTGCCTACTTGTGTATGAAGGTTACATTCTAGTCTAGGCTGCCTACTTGTGTATGAAAGTTACATTCAAGTCTAGGCTGCCTACTTGTGTGTGAAGGTTACATTATAGTCTAGGCTGCCTACTTGTGTGTAAAGGTTACATTATAGTCTAGGCTGCCTACTTGTGTATGAAGGTTACATTATAGTCTAGGCTGCCTACTTGTGTGTGAAGGTTACATTATAGTCTAGGCTGCCTACTTGTGTATGAAGGTTACATTCCAGTCTAGGCTGGCTACTTGTGTATGAAAGTTACATTCTAGTGTAGGCTGCCTACTTGTGTGTGAAGGTTACATTATAGTCTAGGCTGCCTACTTGTGTATGAAGGTTACATTGTAGACAATACTGCCTACTTGTGTATGAAGGTTACATTCTAGTCTAGGCGCCTGCTTGTGTTTGAAGGTTACATTCTAGACACAACTGCCTACTAGTGTTTGAATGCAACATTCCAGTGTAGGCTGCCTACTTGAAGGTAACATTCCAGACTAGGCTGCCTACTTGAAGGTAACATTCCAGTCAAGGCTGCCTACTTGAAGGTAACATTCCAGTCTAGGCTGCCTACTTGAAGGTAACATTCCAGTCTAGGCTGCCTACTTGAAGGTAACATTCCAGTCAAGGCTGCCTACTTGGAGGTTACATTCTGATGGTATGCTCAACTTTGAGAGAAATGTGACGATATCGACGGCCACCCCTCTAGTGGAATCTACTTCTGTGTGGCAAGATCGATTGTTTCATTTCAAATCGCTTCATGTAAATCATTCTAACCGCCGTGCTCGTCGATTGTGCCCGCGTTACTCGCACGGCAATTGTCCGCTTTCCGTTCGCTCAAGGCCTTCCTGTATAGAGCGTGAGAGTCACGTGACAACTGTGCCCACTTGTATCCACGTGCTCTGTCCATGGCGTCGCCATGTTGACTAAACGCACATGCACCACATGGGATTTAAGGGGTGGCAGTAAAATCATGTGTACAATTAATTAATTTCTTAACAAACATAATGACGATTTGAAAGTTACAACATAATGACGATTTGAAAGTTATAACATAATGACGATTTGAAAGTTATAACATAATGACGATTTGAAAGTTATAACATAATGACGATTTGAAAGTTATAACATAATGACGATTTGAAAGTTACAACATAATGACGATTTGAAAGTTACAACATAATGACGATTTGAAAGTTACAACACAATGATGATTTGAAAGTTACAACATAATGACGATTTGAAAGTTACAACATAATGACGATTTGAAAGTTACAACATAATGACGATTTGAAAGTTATAACATAATGACGATTTGAAAGTTACAACATAATGACTATTTGAAAGTTACAACATAATGACTATTTGAAAGTTACAACATAATGACGATTTGAAATTTACAACATGATGACAATGATGAGTTTGAAATTAGAGTTAACAAAAATGTACATCTGCAATTGTACCCCAGCACTTATTATATGAACTACATTACCGCAAAAATCATATGCTGAAGGTCTATAAAATATATGTTCACTAACACCATACTCCATACTGTATCCCATACTGTAAAAAAATATAAGCCGAGAAAACTTCACAAAAATGGACAAGTCAAAGAGAGAAAAAGTAAATCCGCCATCCAGGAAAGATAAGGGCTCTCTATCTAAGAGACGTAATTCTTGGAGAAGACAGATAGAAGCAGAGATGAAGATGATGGGGAAGGCATGGAATGATCTTGAAAGAATGGCAAAAATCAGAACGACTTGGAAAGTGTTTGTTGAAGGCCTATGCTCCATTGGGAGCTTAAAAGGTAGAAGAACACCCATATTCCCTAAAAGCCACTTGGCGTGACGGGGTACTTTACTTTTTTTTGTACTTATTACGTGAACGCACTTCTTTCACGCCGGTACATCTTGTACGCCCACCCTTCTCGTACACCGCACGTCTTGTACACTCGCACCGCTTGTACCCCAGCACTTACATCCGTATCACGTGATTACATCGACTGATTACACCCGCATACATGATTACATTGACTGATTACACCCAGCATCACATGATTACATTGACTGATTACACCCAGCAACACATGATTACATTGACTGATTACACCCAGCATCACATGATTACATTGACTGATTACACCAGCATCACTTGATGAAATTTCACCATTTATTTGTAAATATATGTAGCTAAAACATTTCCTATATATTTAGTTATATTACACTTCTTCATTCGCCTTACAGCGTCGGGGGGAGAGTTTGCGTTATTGAGCTCTTCTGAATCCGTGTTTCTGCCTTTCTGGTTAGAACTATCGCTAGTTCTGTGTTCCTGTTTCTCTCGTTGGACGTTGATTTTTTATTGAAAAATATTTGTCTATCTATCTATCTATCTATCTATCTATCTATCTATCTATCTATCTATCTATCTATCTATCTATCTATCTATCTATCTATCTATCTATCTATCTATCTATCTATCTATCTATCTATCTATCTATCTATCTATCTATCTATCTATCTATCTATCTATCTATCTATCTATCTATCTATCTATCTATCTATCTATCTATCTATCTATCTATCTATCTATCTATCTATCTATCTATCTATCTATCTATCTATCTATCTATCTATCTATCTATCTATCTATCTATCTATCTATCTATCTATCTATCTATCTATCTATCTATCTATCTATCTATCTATCTATCTATCTATCTATCTATCTATCTATCTATCTATCTATCTATCTATCTATCTATCTATCTATCTATCTATCTATCTATCTATCCATCTATCCATCCATCCATCCATCCATCCATCCATCCATCCATCCATCCATCCATCCATCCATCCATCCATCCATCCATCCATCCATCCACCCACCCACCCACCCACCCAACCACCCACCCAACCACCCACCCACACACCCACATACATACATACCTACCTACCTACCTACCTACCTACCTACCTACCTACCTACCTACCTACCTACCTACCTACCTACCTACCTACCTATCTATCTATCTATCTATCTATCTATCTATCTATCTATCTATCTATCTATCTATCTATCTATCTATCTATCTATCTATCTATCTATCTATATATCTACCTGTCTGTCTGTCGATCTGTCTGTCTATATAATTGCCTTGTATCTCTATCTTACTTAGACCTGAGAAGAGCAATGTGGTCCACACTACCTCCCTGGAAGAGAAACTATATGGGGCAATCGAATCACTCAAACAGACCACTGACTTCATGATAGAGTCTGGAATCCTACTCTATGATTGAGTCTTGATTGCAGAGAGAGAGAGAGAGAGTATCTATATCTATCTCGTCTCTCTACCTCCCTTTAAACCTTCAGGTGTCGTGGGAGATACAAAGTTCTTGTTTTGACCGTTCTGAACGACTCAACCATTGCCAACTGATGTTGTTGTAGCATTTCTCTGACGTTGTTGTATCATTTATCTGATGTTGTAGCATTTCTCTGACGTTGTTGTATCATTTATCTGATGTTGTTGTAGCATTTCTCTAATGTTGTTGTAGCATTTCTCTGATGTTGTAGCATTTCTCTGATGTTGTTGTAGCATTTCTCTGATGCTGTAGCATTTCTCTGATGCTGTAGCATTTCTCTGATGTTGTAGCATTTCTCTGATGTTGTTGTAGCATTTCTCTGATGTTGTAGCGTTTCTCTGAAGTTGTAGCGTTTCACTGATATTGTTGTAGCGTTTCTCTGATGCTGTATCATTTCTCTGATGTTGTAGCAATTCTCTGATGTTGTAGCGTTTCTCTGATGTTGTTGTAGCGTTTCTCTGATGTTGTTGTAGCATTTCTCTGATGTTGTTGTAGCGTTTCTCTGATGTAGCATTTCTCTGATGTTGTTGTAGCATTTCTCTGATGTAGTTGTAGCGTTTCTCTGTTGTTGTAGCGTTTCTCTGATGTTGTTGTAGCATTTCTCTGATGTTGTTGTAGCATTTCTCTGATGTTGTAGCATTTCTCTGATTTTGTAGCGTTTCTCTGATGTTGTAGCGTATCTCTAATGTTGTAGCGTTTCTCTGATGTTGTAGCGTTTCTCTGATGTTGTAGCGTTTCTCTGTTGTTGTAGCGTTTCTCTGATGTTGTAGCGTTTCTCTGATGTTGTTGTAGCATTTCTCTGATGTTGTAGCATTTCTCTGATGTTATAGCATTTCTCTGATGTTGTAGCGTTTCTCTTATGTTGTAGCGTCTCTCTGATGTTGTAGCGTTTCTCTGATGTTGTAGCGTTTCTCTGATGTTGTAGCATTTCTCTGATGTTGTAGCGTTTCTCTGATGTTGTAGCGTCTCTCTGATGTTGTAGCGTTTCTCTGATGTTGTAGCGTCTCTCTGATGTTGTAGCGTTTCTCTGATGTTGTAGCGTCTCTCTGATGTTGTAGCGTTTCTCTGATGTTGTAGCATTTCTCTGATGTTGTAGCGTTTCTCTGATGTTGTTGTAGCGTTTCTCTGATGTTGTTGTAGCGTTTCTCTGATGTTGCCTGTACATCTTACTCTGGGTCTACCACAGGCTCTCCCTCCAACATAATTTGTAATAAATGTTTGGTAAGGGAGATAATCTCTTGGCCTTCTTTCCAGATGTGCAAATTATGTCATTTGTTATCCCTGTATGTATTTTTTTTATCTCTGTATGTAAATGTTATCTCTGTATGTAGTTTGTTATCGCTGTATGTAGTTTGTTATCTCTGTATGTAGTTGTTATCTCTGTATGTATTTTGTTATCTCTGTATGTAGTTTGTTATCTCTGTATGTATTTTGTTATCTATGTGTGTCGTTTGTTATCTCTGTATGTAGTTTGTTATCTCTGTATGTATTTTGTTATATCTGTATGTAGTTTGTTATCTCTGTATGTATTTTGTTATCTCTGTATGTAGTTTGTTATCTCTGTATGTAGTTTGTTATCTCTGTATGTAGTTTGTTATCTCTGTATGTAGTTTGTTATGTCTGTATGTATTTGTTATCTCTGTATGTAGATTGTTATCTCTGTATGTATTTTGTTATCTCTGTATGTAGTTTGTTATCTCTGTACGTATTTTATTATCTCTGTATGTAGTTTGTTATCTCTGTATGTAGTTTTTATCTCTGTATGTATTTTATTATCTCTGTATGTAGTTGTTATCTCTGTATGTAGTTTGTTATCGCTGTATGTATTATGTTATCTCTGTATGTAGTTTGTAATATCTGTATGTAGTTTGTTATCTCTGTATGTAGTTTGTTATCTCTGTATGTAGTTTTTATCTCTGTATGTTTTTTATTATCTCTGTATGTAGTTTGTTATCGCTGTATGTATTTTATTATCTCTGTATGTAAATGTTATCTCTGTATGTAGTTTGTTATCGCTGTATGTAGTTTGTTATCTCTGTATGTAGTTGTTATCTCTGTATGTATTTTGTTATCTCTGTATGTAGTTTGTTATCTCTGTATGTATTGTGTTATCTCTGTATGTATTTTGTTATCGCTGTATGTATTTTGTTATCGCTGTATGTATTTTGTTGCTTCTGTATTTATTTTGTTATCTCTGTATCTAGTTTGTTATCTCTGTATGTAGTTTGTTATCTCTGTATGTATTTTGTTATCTCTGTGTGTCGTTTGTTATCTCTGTATGTAGTTTGTTATCTCTGTATGTATTTTGTTATCTCTGTATGTAGTTTGTTATCTCTGTATGTATTTTCTTATCTCTGTATGTAGTTTGTTATCTCTGTATGTAGTTTGTTATGTCTGTATGTATTTTGTTATCTCTGTATGTAGTTTGTTATCTCTGTATGTATTTTGTTATCTCTGTATGTAGTTTGTTATCTCTGTACGTATTTTATTATCTCTGTATGTAGTTGTTATCTCTGTATGTAGTTTGTTAACGTTGTATGTATTTTGTTATCTCTGTATGTAGTTTGTTATCTCTGTATGTATTTTGTTATCTCTGTGTGTCGTTTGTTATCTCTGTATGTAGTTTGTTATCTCTGTATGTATTTTATTATCCCTGTATGTATTTTTTTATCTCTGTATGTAAATGTTATCTCTGTATGTAGTTTGTTATCGCTGTATGTAGTTTGTTATCTCTGTATGTAGTTGTTATCTCTGTATGTATTTTGTTATCTCTGTATGTAGTTTGTTATCTCTGTATGTATTTTGTTATCTATGTGTGTCGTTTGTTATCTCTGTATGTAGTTTGTTATCTCTGTATGTATTTTGTTATATCTGTATGTAGTTTGTTATCTCTGTATGTATTTTGTTATCTCTGTATGTAGTTTGTTATCTCTGTATGTAGTTTGTTATCTCTGTATGTAGTTTGTTATCTCTGTATGTAGTTTGTTATGTCTGTATGTATTTGTTACCTCTGTATGTAGAATGTTATCTCTGTATGTATTTTGTTATCTCTGTATGTAGTTTGTTATCTCTGTACGTATTTTATTATCTCTGTATGTAGTTTGTTATCTCTGTATGTAGTTTTTATCTCTGTATGTATTTATTATCTCTGTATGTAGTTGTTATCTCTGTATGTAGTTTGTTATCGCTGTATGTATTTTGTTATCTCTGTATGTAGTTTGTAATATCTGTATGTAGTTTGTTATCTCTGTATGTAGTTTGTTATCTCTGTATGTAGTTTTTATCTCTGTATGTTTTTTATTATCTCTGTATGTAGTTTGTTATCGCTGTATGTATTTTATTATCTCTGTATGTAAATGTTATCTCTGTATGTAGTTTGTTATCGCTGTATGTAGTTTGTTATCTCTGTATGTAGTTGTTATCTCTGTATGTATTTTGTTATCTCTGTATGTAGTTTGTTATCTCTGTATGTATTGTGTTATCTCTGTATGTATTTGTTATCGCTGTATGTATTTTGTTATCGCTGTATGTATTTTGTTGCTTCTGTATTTATTTTGTTATCTCTGTATCTAGTTTGTTATCTCTGTATGTAGTTTGTTATCTCTGTATGTATTTTGTTATCTCTGTGTGTCGTTTGTTATCTCTGTATGTAGTTTGTTATCTCTGTATGTATTTTGTTATCTCTGTATGTAGTTTGTTATCTCTGTATGTATTTTGTTATCTCTGTATGTAGTTTGTTATCTCTGTATGTAGTTTGTTATGTCTGTATGTATTTTGTTATCTCTGTATGTAGTTTGTTATCTCTGTATGTATTTTGTTATCTCTGTATGTAGTTTGTTATCTCTGTACGTATTTTATTATCTCTGTATGTAGTTGTTATCTCTGTATGTAGTTTGTTAACGTTGTATGTATTTTGTTATCTCTGTATGTAGTTTGTTATCGCTGTATGTATTTTGTTATCTCTGTGTGTCGTTTGTTATCTCTGTATGTAGTTTGTTATCTCTGTATGTATTTTATTATCCCTGTATGTATTTTTTTATCTCTGTATGTAAATGTTATCTCTGTATGTAGTTTGTTATCGCTGTATGTAGTTTGTTATCTCTGTATGGAGTTGTTATCTCTGTATGTATTTTGTTATCTCTGTATGTAGTTTGTTATCTCTGTATGTATTTTGTTATCTATGTGTGTCGTTTGCTATCTCTGTATGTAGTTTGTTATCTCTGTATGTATTTTGTTATATCTGTATGTAGTTTGTTATCTCTGTATGTATTTTGTTATCTCTGTATGTAGTTTGTTATCTCTGTATGTAGTTTGTTATCTCTGTATGTAGTTTGTTATCTCTGTATGTAGTTTGTTATGTCTGTATGTATTTGTTATCTCTGTATGTAGATTGTTATCTCTGTATGTATTTTGTTATCTCTGTATGTAGTTTGTTATCTCTGTACGTATTTTATTATCTCTGTATGTAGTTTGTTATCTCTGTATGTAGTTTTTATCTCTGTATGTATTTTATTATCTCTGTATGTAGTTGTTATCTCTGTATGTAGTTTGTTATCGCTGTATGTATTTTGTTATCTCTGTATGTAGTTTGTAATATCTGTATGTAGTTTGTTATCTCTGTATGTAGTTTGTTATCTCTGTATGTAGTTTTTATCTCTGTATGTTTTTTATTATCTCTGTATGTAGTTTGTTATCGCTGTATGTATTTTATTATCTCTGTATGTAAATGTTATCTCTGTATGTAGTTTGTTATCGCTGTATGTAGTTTGTTATCTCTGTATGTAGTTGTTATCTCTGTATGTATTTTGTTATCTCTGTATGTAGTTTGTTATCTCTGTATGTATTGTGTTATCTCTGTATGTATTTTGTTATCGCTGTATGTATTTTGTTATCGCTGTATGTATTTTGTTGCTTCTGTATTTATTTTGTTATCTCTGTATCTAGTTTGTTATCTCTGTATGTAGTTTGTTATCTCTGTATGTATTTTGTTATCTCTGTGTGTCGTTTGTTATCTCTGTATGTAGTTTGTTATCTCTGTATGTATTTTGTTATCTCTGTATGTAGTTTGTTATCTCTGTATGTATTTTGTTATCTCTGTATGTAGTTTGTTATCTCTGTATGTAGTTTGTTATGTCTGTATGTATTTTGTTATCTCTGTATGTAGTTTGTTATCTCTGTATGTATTTTGTTATCTCTGTATGTAGTTTGTTATCTCTGTACGTATTTTATTATCTCTGTATGTAGTTGTTATCTCTGTATGTAGTTTGTTAACGTTGTATGTATTTTGTTATCTCTGTATGTAGTTTGTTATCTCTGTATGTATTTTGTTATCTCTGTGTGTCGTTTGTTATCTCTGTATGTAGTTTGTTATCTCTGTATGTATTTTATTATCCCTGTATGTATTTTTTTATCTCTGTATGTAAATGTTATCTCTGTATGTAGTTTGTTATCGCTGTATGTAGTTTGTTATCTCTGTATGTAATTGTTATCTCTGTATGTATTTTGTTATCTCTGTATGTAGTTTGTTATCTCTATGTATTTTGTTATCTGTGTGTGTCGTTTGTTATCTATGTATGTAGTTTGTTATCTCTGTATGTATTTTGTTATATCTGTATGTAGTTTGTTATCTCTGTATGTATTTTGTTATCTCTGTATGTAGTTTGTTATCTATGTATGTAGTTTGTTATATCTGTATGTAGTTTGTTATCTCTGTATGTAGTTTGTTATGTCTGTATGTATTTGTTATCTCTGTATGTAGATTGTTATCTCTGTATGTATTTTGTTATCTCTGTATGTAGTTTGTTATCTCTGTACGTATTTTATTATCTCTGTATGTAGTTTGTTATCTCTGTATGTAGTTTTTATCTCTGTATGTATTTTATTATCTCTGTATGTAGTTGTTATCTCTGTATGTAGTTTGTTATCGCTGTATGTATTTTGTTATCTCTGTATGTAGTTTGTAATATCTGTATGTAGTTTGTTATCTCTGTATGTAGTTTGTTATCTCTGTATGTAGTTTTTATCTCTGTATGTTTTTTATTATCTCTGTATGTAGTTTGTTATCGCTGTATGTATTTTATTATCTCTGTATGTAAATGTTATCTCTGTATGTAGTTTGTTATCGCTGTATGTAGTTTGTTATCTCTGTATGTAGTTGTTATCTCTGTATGTATTTTGTTATCTCTGTATGTAGTTTGTTATCTCTGTATGTATTGTGTTATCTCTGTATGTATTTTGTTATCGCTGTATGTATTTTGTTATCGCTGTATGTATTTTGTTGCTTCTGTATTTATTTTGTTATCTCTGTATCTAGTTTGTTATCTCTGTATGTAGTTTGTTATCTCTGTATGTATTTTGTTATCTCTGTGTGTCGTTTGTTATCTCTGTATGTAGTTTGTTATCTCTGTATGTATTTTGTTATCTCTGTATGTAGTTTGTTATCTCTGTATGTATTTTGTTATCTCTGTATGTAGTTTGTTATCTCTGTATGTAGTTTGTTATGTCTGTATGTATTTTGTTATCTCTGTATGTAGTTTGTTATCTCTGTATGTATTTTGTTATCTCTGTATGTAGTTTGTTATCTCTGTACGTATTTTATTATCTCTGTATGTAGTTGTTATCTCTGTATGTAGTTTGTTAACGTTGTATGTATTTTGTTATCTCTGTATGTAGTTTGTTATCTCTGTATGTATTTTGTTATCTCTGTGTGTCGTTTGTTATCTCTGTATGCAGTTTGTTATCTCTGTATGTATTTTGTTATATCTGTATGTAGTTTGTTATCTCTGTATGTATTTTGTTATCTCTGTATGTAGTTTGTTATCTCTGTATGTAGTTTGTTATCTCTGTATGTATTTTGTTATTTCTGTATGTAGTTTGTTATGTCTGTATGTATTTGTTATCTCTGTATGTAGTTTGTTATCTCTGTATGTATTGTGTTATCTCTGTATGTAGTTTGTTATCTCTGTACGTATTTTATTATCTCTGTGTGTAGTTGTTATCTCTGTATGTAGTTTGTTATCGCTGTATGTAGTTTGTTGCCTCTGTATGTAGTTTGTTATCTCTGTATGTAGTTTGTTGTCTCTATATGTAGTTTGTTATCTCTGTATGTAGTTTGTTCTCTCTTTATGTAGTTTGTTATCTCTGTATGTAGTTTGTTGTCTCTGTATGTAGTTTGTTATCTCTGTATGTAGTTTGTTGTCTCTGTATGTAGTTTGTTATCTCTGTATGTAGTTTGTTATCTCAGTGTGTCGTTTGTTATTTCTGTATGTAGTTTGTTATCTCTGTGTGTCGTTTCTTGTCTCTGTATGTAGTTTGTTATCTATGTATGTAGTTTGTTATCTCTGTGTGTAGTTTGTTATCTCTGTGTGTCGTTTGTTATCTCTGTATGTAGTTTGTTATCTATGTATGTAGTTTGTTATCTCTGTGTGTAGTTTGTTATCTCTGTGTGTCGTTTGTTATCTCTGTATGTAGTTTGTTATCTCTGTGTGTCGTTTGTTATCTTTGTATGTAGTTTGTTGTCTCTGTATGTAGTTTGTTATCTCTGTGTGTCGTTTGTTATCTCTGTATGTAGTTTGTTATCTCTGTATGAAGTTTGTTATCGCTGTATGTATTTTGTTATCTCTGTATGTAGTTTGTTATCGCTGTATGTATTTTGTTATCTCTGTATGTAGTTTGTTTTCGCTGTATGTATTTTGTTGCCTCTGTATGTAGTTGTTATCTCTGTATGTAGTTTGTTTTCTCTGTATGTAGTTTGTTATCTCTGTATGTAGTTTGTTATCTCTGTATGTAGTTTGCTATCTCTGTATGTAGTTTGTTATCTCTGTATGTAGTTTGTTATCTCTGTATGTAGTTTGCTATCTCTGTATCTAGTTTGTTATCTCTGTATGCTGTTTGTTATCTCTGTATGTAGTTTGTTATCTCTGTATGTAGTTTGTTATCTCTGTATGTAGTTTGTTATCTCTGTATGTATTTTTGTCAGTGACCAATGGATCCCATATCTGTTGTTTTGAGTTATTTTCATAATCCAATCTATGGCCAGCAGTAAGAGAATTGTAGATAGAATGCATCCCTGCCTTACTCCTGGTCTTATTTCAAATGCTTCTGTAAGCTGCCCTTCACGCACCACACTACGTTTCATTCCTTCATACATTGTTTTTATCAGTTTAATAAACTTTGTGGGGATTCCGTAACGACTCAACAACTTCCAAAGCATTCTTCTGTCTAAACTATCAAATGCCTTTTTGTAATCTATGAATCCAATACAAAGTGGGGACAATAGTTAACTTTGTTCAACTATTATACGTAGGGTAGTTATTTGATCAGCACCGTCGCTAAGTTTCCAGCTCTGTGACTTCCGCCTCCAAACTTGACCGCTCCGTGACTTATTTCTCACATTGTCCAAACAAGCTGTTTGTGACTCCAACGTACCCTCTGGTCAGTTGACCACTACTGAGTTTCAAATTAATGATGTTTACTTCGTGACGTTGACCTGTCCTGGAAGTTGACTGTCGACCTATTTACCTGACGGGTCAAGCCATGTGTCGACTCACACTTTCACAACAACTATAAAATTTCCATTCTCCATAAACTTGTGTCTGTCCAAATACTACCCTTCCTTCATCCCCACCTACTCATCCACTAACAGCTAGGAGAATTTTCATTCGCACAACTTTCCATTGTCTTTCCATTGCTTACGTACTGTCACTAACTACTGGTAAGAAATGGGTACCGGTTGAGATACCTGACCTATGCTTTAATTCACACGCACTGTTACAAACATATCAAGTAATTGATTGCCCAATTGTCTTCTGTGCATGCTTCATGTTTGGGATTGTCTACCTTGTTCTCTTAAAACTACAATGTTGTCTTGCAGGCCGTGTCTGAGACCAGCCATGACGAGCATGTAGGCTCAAGTGCCAGTGTCTAACAAACTCTTGTAGCTTGGTGACGCGTCTCTAGTGTAGCAGGGAACTACTTGCCTTCTCAATGAAATCATTATACTAGACACGTCACCTCAACAAAACAATATATATTTTCATTGACGTGATAGAATTATCGTGCATATCCACCCATGAATGCGAAAAACATACAGAGGAAAGTGGCTTAAGCAGAAAATGTCGAGAACACCAAAACTGATGTCATGTCATTACTTCTTACATATTGTAGACACCTCCTCTTCAGCTTTGATTTTAGTCGTTGTGAATGATTGCTCTATCAGGCATATATATATGGCCCTTTTCGTCTTGTCAGACGGTCTAGTGGAGGCTATTGCGTATTTTTTTGAGGTATTGTTTTTGCCGAACAGCTTCTCTCGTGGCTAATTCTACCAATGTTTGACAAACACACGCGGTCACATAATGAACAGGTCAGGCTCGCTGGTCCACAGGGTTTACCATCCTTTTTCATGAGTCTCTTCTCTTCTAAGTCCTGTCTTAGAACAGTCTCAAATGTTGTTATACCGTTCCTTATACGTGCTCTCCATGATGTGCGATCACTTGCCAGATGTTGCCAGTCGTTTTCACAGATGGCGAAGTCTTTCAGAGATGATTTGCAGATATCTCTATATCGTAGTTTAGGTATGCTTGTTTTAGTAAGTCCAGGGCACATGGTCCTTACGTTCCATGTGCCAAGTTTAAACATTGGTGCTTTCTTCCTCATTTCACTTTGCCTACTCTGCCTGGGCACAGGATATGGAGATAGTGCTTTACCCAGTCGCACTATCCCCCTCTCGACTTCGTTTCAAGGATTTCCGAAGGAGGGACAAAGTCCATACGTTCGGAATTGAAAGAAGGTGCAGGGGATGCCAGAAAGACGATTAACGCCGTCCACTGCCTTAGGGTCCCTCCCTCCGGATTTTTACTCTGGGTGTACTCCCATAACCTTCGATTCTAACTAGAAACTAGTCCACAAGGTAGTGGAGGGTTTTGTGGTCGAAGTTTCCCTTCTTCTAGACGGGTTGCCAGCCAAGGTTTACGAGTCCCGTCTACCCGGAGCGGTATCTAAAGATACGCCTTTGTCAGGCTCAAGTGCCCGGACGTCCGAGAGAACACGTTACCGGTCAGTGCAAGGCTAGAAATTGCTCCAATGCACAAGTACCAGATCCGTGAAAAACACATCACTGAAACAGTACATAATCCAATTAATGAATAAAACATCCATAGAATGAATTGTCGGCATAGGACTTCTCCACACAATAGCAGTTTACTGCGTAATTAAACACAAGAATCGAGAGCTAAAGTAGCTTCGCTGCTTTCGGTGGCCATCTTGACCGGAACACCCTATCAGGCATAGTGTTTGTTCTACCTGACATAGTGTTTGTTCTATCTGACATAGTGATTGTTCTACCTGACATAGTGTTTGTTCTACCTGACTTAGTGATTATTCTACCTGACATAGTATTTATTCTACCTGACATAGTGTTTGTTCTACCTGACATAGCGATTGCTCTACCTGACATCGTATTTATTCTACCTGACGTAGTGATTGCTGTACCTGACAGTGATAGTTCTACCTGATATAGTGTTTGTTATTTCAGACAGTTGTTTGTTCTATCAGACAGAGTGTTTGTTCTATCAGACAGAGTGTTTGTTCTACCAGACATAGTGTTTATTCTACCTGACATAGTGTTTCACTACCTGATATAGTGATTGTTATACCTGGCTGTCTATCTATCTTTCGTTCGCCTGAAGTATTGTCTATATCTGCAACGTCGTTTCCTGTATAAATTTTACAGTTTTTTGTAATTCTTGCAGTGGCCCATATAGTTTTGTCTGTAGTGTTGTATCTATAGGCCAATGGATTTTCCTCAGTCTACTATAATCAGTGCAGTCTTGAAGTATGTGTTCAGCAGTCCGGGGCGCCTGTCCAAATGTACAAGTAGTTGAGGTGCTGATTTTGAATTTTGTATACATGTGACTATGGAGTCGATTGTGTCCTGTTCTGAGGCGTATAATGATAATTTGTTCATATCTATTCATATTATGAAAGGCATCTTGATGTGGGGCTTGTGGTCCTCTGATTGATTTGATTATCTGTTTCTTATGATGGTATGTAACCGGTGTATCTAGTTGTGTGCCTGTTGAACCTTCCTTCGCCAACTGATCTGCTTTCTCATTTCCTGGTATTCCACAGTGAGATGGGATCCACTGCTTGGCAACCCTGTGGTGCTTGCAGAGTTCAGTCAATAAGGTCTGCAGATGTGGTAATTTTCTGGATTGTAGTGACTGGAGTACTGATCTTGCATCTGTCAAAAAACACTACAGGCTGTGGGCTGAGATTACTGTTCAGCAGTTTGTCTATTGCCAACTTTATTGCTTGTATTTCTGCATCATAATTGTGACAATATTTCCCTGTTGCTATTTTATTCATATCCCTAGTGTTATTTGGGTACTCTATATATTCACCTGCTCCCCCATTCTTTACTGCATTCTGTGCTGATCCATCTGTGTACACACGAATCCATAGGTCTTGTGGGTATTCTTCATCCAGGAAACTGAGTTATTGTTTTTCGCTGTAAACTATGTTGTTCTTCTTTGTCAACTATTCCTTTCACTTCTGTCCGTATTTGTATTGATAATCCTGATTGCTCTGTCCAGGGAGTTTGTTCTGGTATGGGCAGTAGGGGTTTAACAACTCTTGGCATGTCTGGTGTTTGTCTACTAATACGCTTGGCTTGGTAGATAAAACTGATTCTCTTACGTCGTCCCAAATGCAAGATTTTGGAATCGGTCCTTCATTGGATGTCGCGGCATGCAAGCACATTTTTCTGTCTGTATCATCAGCACCTTTGTGTCGCACCGTTCTCTCAGTGCTGGTATCTTCCTCAATGTCTCCATCTCCAATATTGGTGTTGATTTCATTGCTCCTGTGATGACCCTAAGTGCCTGGTTTTGTACTTTGTCCAGTTCTTGCAGTGTGGTGTTTGATGCTGAGCACCTGGCAGTGATTGTTCTACCCGACAAAGTGTTTGTTGTATCAGACATTGTTTGTTCTACCTGACAATGTTTGTTCTACATGACAGTATTTGTTCTACCTGGCATAGTGTTTGTTGCATCAGACAGAGTGTTTCTTCTATCAGACACGGTGTTTGTTCTATCAGACAAGGCGCTTGTTCTATTATAGAGTGTTTGTTCTATCAAAGTGTTTGTTCCATCAGACATAGTTTTTGATCTATCAGACATAGTACTTCTTCTATCAGACAGGGTATTTGTTCTATCAGACATAGTGCTTCTTCTATCAGACAGGGTATTTGTTCTATCAGACATAGTGCTTCTTCTATCAGACAGGGTATTTGTTCTATCAGACATAGTGCTTCTTCTATCAGACAGGGTATTTGTTCTATCAGACATAGTGCTTCTTCTATCAGACAGGGTATTTGTTCTATCAGACATAGTGCTTCTTCTATCAGACAGGGTATTTGTTCTATCAGACATAGTGCTTCTTCTATCAGACAGGGTATTTGTTCTATCAGACATAGTGCTTCTTCTATCAGACAGGGTATTTGTTCTATCAGACAGAGTGTTTGTTCTCTCAGACAGGGTGTCTGTTATAACAAATAGGGTGTGTGTCCTATCAGACATTATTTTTTTTCTATCTGAAATAGAGTGTTTGTTCTATCAGACATAATATTTGTTCTATCATACAGAGTGTTTGTTCTATCAGACATAGTATTTGTTCTATCAGACAGAGTGTTTGTTCTATCAGACATAGTATTTGTTCTATCAGACAGAATGTTTGTTCTACCAGGCAGAGTATTTGTTCTTTCAGACATAGTGTTTGTTCTATCAGACAGAGTATTTATTCTTTCAGACAGAGTGTTTGTTATATCAGACAGAGTGATTGTTCTATCAGATTGAGTGATTGTTCTATCAGATTGAGTGATTGTTCTATCAGATTGAGTGATTGTTCTATCAGATTGAGTGATTATTCTATCAGACAGTGTTAGTTCAATTATACAAAGCGTTTGTTCTATCAGAGAGAGTGTTTTTGTCTATAAGAAATGGTATTTGTTCTATCAGACAGAATGTTTGTTCTATCAGACAGTGTTTTGTTCTATCAGACAGAGTGTTTGTTCTACCCCACTGAGTCTTGTGTGATACCTCTTACATCCTTAATGCTCATACGGATGATATTTTGTCATGACTGGAGTAAACGTCACACTAAATCTGTATTCATGTAACAGTGGGATGGTGATAATGTGCAACAATAACATGAGTGAGTGAGTCTAGAAATCGTGGGCATTTCACGGGGAGTAAGTTAGGGAATCAGTTCAGTTAAAAAAACGAATTCTTGGGATTTTGAGAGGGTTTAGTCAGATGGGAAGAGGATGTAAGAAGGTTGGAGATTGGCTGAAGATGAAAGATATGGTCGAATCACAAGGTTAGGTAGGTTAGTTTTACTCATACGGTAGGCCTGAGAGCAACGTCGCTGGAAGGCGGTAGCCATTATGGCTTACCAACCTTCAATGAGTTGTGTTAACTGTTCATGTTAATTACGTGTGCGCTAGGAGTTAGACATTGATTAGTGGTTAGTTGGTCAGTTGAAATCTTAATGTGAGGATGTGCGAGCAAGGAGCTCGCTAACTAATTCAGCTGTAGTTGAAAAGCTGATGTAATTTGACTATTCATTATGTGTAAGCAAGGAGATCGCGTACTAATTCAGCTTTAGGGAAGAGCTGAATATTCCATGTTAATTATGTGTGAGCAGCCAAGGGCTGGGTACGTCGCTGGTTTTGTCTACTTTGTGGTGTTACTGGTCAGTTGAACTGTGAATAAACTCAGTCCTATTTTATGAGTGAACAGTTTTAGTCAGTCCTTTTGTCAGTGTTTGTGGGTATGATCGTTATGGTGAAGAACGAACAGTCGGGTTGTGGAGAAGTCTGGAATCTGAGCGTCTGCATGGCCGTCCATCGGTGAAACAGCGCGAAGTACCGCTATACGGAGATCACAAGGGGAATCTCAGCATTAGTTTCCTGGCCAGTCTTGAGCTGCTGTTCCATCAAGTAAGAAGCACTCAGACAGTGAAACAAATCACTAGTCCATCCTTCCAGCAAGGCTGTCAGGGAGGAGGCCAACAGTCAGTGCAGCTGGCGACCAGCGTCAACGCCGACATTGATCCGTGTCCAGTGGGGAGCATGGCTCGTCACTAACAACGTTATCATTAGTTTATGGCATCAGTTTGTGTTGACAATTTAAAGACACAGTGACAGCGTTAAAGACGGGAGTCACAGACAAGAAGAAGGTTAGAAATGAGATAGCGGAACAAGACGGATAGAGTCAGACATCTCTCTCAAATGTTTCTGCCCTATTACTCTAGAGTATTTCCCGTTTTAGCGCCATTTTCCAGTGAATCTTTATTCATTTTCTGTTCTCTACACAATGTTCTACATGCCTCCTTATACAATTCTACATGCCTCCTTACACACAATTCTAAATGCCTCCTTAATACATTATTCTACATTCCTCCCTGCACACAATTCTACATGCCTCCTTAATATATTATTCTACATGCCTCCTTACACACAATCCTAAATGCCTACTTAATATATTATTCTACATGCCTCCTTACACACAATCCTAAATGCCTACTTAATATATTCTTCTACATCCTCCTTGCACACAACTCTACATGCTTCCTTATATATAATTCTACATGCTTCCTTATATATAATTCTACATGCCTCCATACACACAATTCTATATGCCTCCTCCACACACACATTTCAACATTTTCCCTTATATATAATTTTATATTCCTCCTTACACACAATTCTACATGCCTCCTTACATACAATTCTACATGCCTCCTTACATACAATTCTGCATGCCTCCTTAAACCCAATTCTACATGCCTCCTTACACCCAATTCTACATGCCTCCTTATATATATTTCTACATGCCTCCTTACACCCAATTCTACATGCCTACCCCACACACACATTTCTACATTTTTCGTTATACATAATTTCATATTCCTCCTTACACATAATTCTTCATGCCTCTTTACATACAATTCTACATGCCTCCTTACACCCAGTTCTACATGCCTCCTTATATATAATTCTACATGCCTTCTTACACAAAATTCTACTTACTTCATTACACCCAATTCTACATGCCTCCTTACATATAATTCTACATTCCTCCTTACACACAATTCTACATTCCACCTTACACACAATTCTACATTCCTCCTTACACACAATTCTACATTCCACCTTACACACAATTCTACATTCCTCCTTACACACAATTCTACATTCCACCTTACACACAATTCTACATTTCACCTTACACACAATTCAACATAGCCCCTTACATAAAATTCTACTTGCCTCTTTACACACAATTCTACATTCCTCCTTACACACAATTCTACATTCCTCTTTACACACAATTCTACATTCCACCTTAGACACAACTCTACATTCCTCCTTACACACAATTATACATTCCTCTTTACACACAATTCTACATTCCTCCTTACACACAATTCTACATTCCACCTTACACACAATTCTACATTCCACCTTACACACAATTCTACATTCCACCTTACATACAACTCTACATTCCTGGTTACACAAAATTCTACGTGCTTCCTTACACACAATTCTACATTTCTGCTTACACACAATTCTACATTACTCCTTACACACAATTCTACATTCCTCCTTACACACAATTCTACATTTCTCCTTACACACAATTCTAAATGCCTCCTTACACACATTTCTAAATGCCTCCTTACACACATTTCTACATGCCTCCTTACACACATTTCTACATGCCTCCTTACACACAATTTTTCATGCCTCTTTACACACAATTCTACATTCCTCCTTACACATAAATCTACATGCCTCCTTACACACAATTCTACATGCCTTCTTATACACAATTGTACGTGCCTCCTTTCATACAATTTTACATGCCTCCTTACACACAATTCTACATTCCTCCTTACACATAGTTCTACGTGCCTCCTTACACACAATTCTACATGCCTCCTTACACACAATTCTACATTCCTCCTTACACACAATTCTACATGCCTCCTTAAACACAATTTGTCATGCCTCTTTACACACAATTCTACATGCCTCTTTACACACAATTCTACATTCCTCCTTACACAATTCTATATGCCTTATTACTTACAAACCTACATGCATCCTTACACATAGTTCTATGTGCCTTATTACTTACAATCCTTTATGCCTCGTTACTTCTTTCATTTCAAATTTCCGTTCTGTCAGAACACACCAATCCATTCATAAGGAATTACCTTGTTCAATTTAAATAAGAAAATATTAGGTTCTGTACGGTTCCTAGATCAGCAAATGACAGCTTTATATTTCCAGACATGTTGATCAACAGAAACTTCAGAGAGTATGATACTCAAGAGGTAAAGGCATACAGATGCACCAAGATGCGTAGAGATGCGAAGCTGCTGTAAAGCTGATGATAATAGCAATACTAAAAAAGGAAGACAAAAGTGGTATGGTGACAGCTTTACGTGGTAATGGACGAAACAAAAGTCGACATTTCGGCCAAGTAGGCCTTCATCTGGACGAACAACAAACACAAAAATTATATATAACGATATATTAACAAATCTAACAACATGGAGCTAATATGCTAGATACTAAAGGGAGGAAAAATTAAAAAAAAATGGTCACTTCCCTGTGTTCCTGAGTTGGGTCTGTCTCCAATTTTTTTATAACTTCAACTTCTCACAACATAAAAATTAACTAAAACATTCTTTTTTTTAAATTTAATTTCTCCCACATAAAAACCAAACACAAACATAAACATTCTACTTTAACTTCTCCATTATGATCTACAAATCACACTAGATTAATTCTTATTGATAACTTTTATCTTCTCCGAACATCAAAATCAAACAAATTCATATTGTTCACTGTTATCTTCTTTACACTCAATAAATAAAACAACAACTAAACAAGCTTGTATTTGCCATCATGACACAAATGTAACAAAACCAATTATTTTGTTTAATTCAAACCTTGAGGGAACTCAAAATAAGCACACGAAATAAACCTTTATTTGTGCTCATTGTTCTCTCTAAGCTCAAAGGCCAACCGAATTGTTTTCTCAGGAACCAGAAGTCCATTTGCCGAAATTTTAACTCCGCTGGACCCTCGCTTCGGCTCGGTGTCCTCGTTGAGAACTACCCTTAGTTTTCTCAAGACATGCACCAGCCCTTGTTTAAGCTCGAGGTAAGCGAGCCTCATGCCCAGGCATATCCTAGGCCCGTGACCAAAGGCAGCAAACGATAGTGGATCCCTCTTCTCTTTCTCCTCCGGTGAAAACCGGTTAGGGTCAAACTTGTCAGGTTCTGGGTAGTTCTTAGGGTCCCTTAAGATGTAAAAGTAAGGTATCTCCACTATTGCGCCCTTCGGAATGGTCACTCCGTTGTAAGTTCTGGTTTCTTTAGCTATTCTAGTGACGCTGGCTACAGGTGCGTACAGTCTTAGCGTTTCGTTGATTACCTGTTCTGTGAAGGTCAAACTGTTGAGCTCTTCAGTTGTGGGAGCGTCCGATTTGACCTCGGATGTTATTTCTTGGAACACCTTTTCCTAGAAAAAAAAATTGAAGCAAAAACAAAACTCAAATGAAGAATGTGCGATTCCTTGATTACTTATTTTACATTTAAAAAAACGTATATATTTTTGTATTCATCAGACCGTCGTTGTATTCTAGTGATGTGGTTGCTCAGTGGTACATGACCGTCGCTGTATTCTAGTGATGTGGTTGCTCAGTGGTACATGACCGTCGTTGTATTCTAGTGATGTGGTTGCTCAGTGGTACATGACCGTCGTTGTATTATAGTGATGTGGTTGCTCAGTGGTACATGACCGTCGTTGTATTCTAGTGATGTGGTTGCTCAGTGGTACATGACCGTCGCTGTATTCTAGTGATGTGGTTGTTCAGTGGTACATGACCGTCGTTGTATTCTAGTGATGTGGTTGCTCAGTGGTACATGACCGTCGTTGTATTCTAGTGATGTGGTTGCTCAGTGGTACATGACCGTCGTTGTATTCTAGTGATGTGGTTGCTCAGTGGTACATGACCGTCGTTGTATTCTAGTGATGTGGTTGCTCAGTGGTACATGACCGTCGTTGTATTCTAGTGATGTGGTTGCTCAGTGGTACATGACCGTCGTTGTATTCTAGTGATGTGGTTGTTCAGTGGTACATGACCGTCGTTGTATTCTAGTGATGTGGTTGCTCAGTGGTACATGACCGTCGCTGTATTCTAGTGATGTGGTTGCTCAGTGGTACATGACCGTCGTTGTATTCTAGTGATGTGGTTGCTCAGTGGTACATGACCGTCGCTGTATTCTAGTGATGTGGTTGTTCAGTGGTACATGACCGTCGTTGTATTCTAGTGATGTGGTTGCTCAGTGGTACATGACCGTCGTTGTATTCTAGTGATGTGGTTGCTCAGTGGTACATGACCGTCGTTGTATTCTAGTGATGTGGTTGCTCAGTGGTACATGACCGTCGTTGTATTCTAGTGATGTGGTTGCTCAGTGGTACATGACCGTCGCTGTATTCTAGTGATGTGGTTGCTCAGTGGTACATGACCGTCGTTGTATTCTAGTGATGTGGTTGCTCAGTGGTACATGACCGTCGTTGTATTCTAGTGATGTGGTTGCTCAGTGGTACATGACCGTCGTTGTATTCTAGTGATGTGGTTGCTCAGTGGTACATGACCGTCGTTGTATTATAGTGATGTGGTTGCTCAGTGGTACATGACCGTCGTTGTATTATAGTGATGTGGTTGCTCAGTGGTACATGACCGTCGTTGTATTATAGTGATGTGGTTGCTCAGTGGTACATGACCGTCGTTGTATTATAGTGATGTGGTTGTTCAGTGGTACATGACCGTCGTTGTATTATAGTGATGTGGTTGTTCAGTGGTACATGACCGTCGTTGTATTATAGTGATGTGGTTGCTCAGTGGTACATGACCGTCGTTGTATTATAGTGATGTGGTTGTTCAGTGGTACATGACCGTCGTTGTATTCTAGTGATGTGGTTGCTCAGTGGTACATGACCGTCGTTGTATTCTAGTGATGTGGTTGCTCAGTGGTACATGACCGTCGTTGTATTATAGTGATGTGGTTGCTCAGTGGTACATGACCGTCGTTGTATTATAGTGATGTGGTTGCTCAGTGGTACATGACCGTCGTTGTATTATAGTGATGTGGTTGCTCAGTGGTACATGACCGTCGTTGTATTATAGTGATGTGGTTGTTCAGTGGTACATGACCGTCGTTGTATTATAGTGATGTGGTTGTTCAGTGGTACATGACCGTCGTTGTATTATAGTGATGTGGTTGCTCAGTGGTACATGACCGTCGTTGTATTATAGTGATGTGGTTGTTCAGTGGTACATGACCGTCGTTGTATTATAGTGATGTGGTTGTTCAGTGGTACATGACCGTCGTTGTATTATAGTGATGTGGTTGCTCAGTGGTACATGACCGTCGTTGTATTATAGTGATGTGGTTGTTCAGTGGTACATGACCGTCGTTGTATTCTAGTGATGTGGTTGCTCAGTGGTACATGACCGTCGTTGTATTCTAGTGATGTGGTTGCTCAGTGGTACATGACCGTCGCTGTATTCTAGTGATGTGGTTGCTCAGTGGTACATGACCGTCGTTGTATTCTAGTGATGTGGTTGCTCAGTGGTACATGACCGTCGCTGTATTATAGTGATGTGGTTGCTCAGTGGTACATGACCGTCGCTGTATTATAGTGATGTGGTTGTTCAGTGGTACATGACCGTCGTTGTATTATAGTGATGTGGTTGCTCAGTGGTACATGACCGTCGTTGTATTCTAGTGATGTGGTTGCTCAGTGGTACATCACCGTCGTTGTATTCTAGTGATGTGGTTGCTCAGTGGTACATGACCGTCGTTGTATTCTAGTGATGTGGTTGCTCAGTGGTACATGACCGTCGTTGTATTCTAGTGATGTGGTTGCTCAGTGGTACATGACCGTCGCTGTATTATATTGATGTGGTTGCTCAGAGGTACATGACCGTCGCTGTATTCTATTGATGTGGTTGCTCAGTAGTACATGACCGTCGCTGTATTATATTGATGTGGTTGCTCAGTAGTACATGACCGGTTCTCAGTCAGAAGATGGTGATTTGGTCTCTTCTTTTTAGGTTGTTAATATTGTCATGGAGGTTTGGCCGTGATTGTATTTTTAAAAAAAAAATCTCTCCCTGTTTTTCCCACAGCCCATCCATTCAGCCAATCTTCTCTACTGTTGGAGTTTATGATTTGTTTGGCTGTGTTTAATGAGATGTCGGTGTCAGGTTGTGTCTGTCTGGATCCTCTCATACTTAATGATCTGCCTTGTCCTTTCTTGTTGTGTTGCAGTGTCCTGGGATCCACTTCATCACTAGATTATGTCATATGTGTTAATGCGGTTATCTATGTCTATGATGAACTGTGTGAAGTTTAGCTTGTTTGTGTTGCTTCCTAGTGTCTGCAGGGCTGATTTGGAATCAGTAAAATTGACTATATTTCTTCTCTATGATGGTATGGTATCAAAAACAGTATGCAGATGGTAGACTACTGTTTCTATGGCTGTTATTTCTGCTTCCTAATTGTTGTAGGCTTCACCACGTGGGCCACATAGTTCTTCTGCTGTTCCATCTGTATAATGTATAAACATCCCATATCCAACTTTGATAGTTGTCCGTGTGGCTGCACCATTAGTGTCTTCATGTATCCACTCATCTGGATAAGTATAGATGGTGTTCCTATCGGTGGTTGATATTGATACGGGGTCAGTATTGTATCTATTCTGTCAGATATCTCTTTACAGATTTCTGGGTTTATGTCATTTGCATTTGGTAACAGTTCTGTGGATGCTTGTTGACGTTTCTCGGGTAAGTATAAAGTCTAATAAATAAAAAAGCCTTTATGAAGAAAATAAATAAAATTGATCTTAACCTGCAACTTAAACAAGACTTCGATGATGAAGATGGAATAACATAATTATTTGGGTCAACTCGACATACCTGAATATCCGGATGTGCGGCCAATTCATAGAGGCACATCTGGAGTGTGGTGGCAGTGGTCTCCATCCCAGCAAAGATGACCAGCATGGACTGTCCAATCATCTCCTCGTCCGTCATGCTCTGGACAACCTTCCATTCTTGGCTCCAATCCACGAACTCTTCCTCTGTTGCCTTCAGCTGCCCAACAGCAGCAGCATCGTTAGCATTCAGCAGAAGATCCAAGAAATCTGTACGCGATCTCTGCACGCTGCTTTTCCTTTGTTCTCGCCTTTCTGCGATTGTGTTCTTTACAATTACGTCAAAATATTTGTTGGCTTTCTTGTCGATCGGGTCAAAATATTGCATCTTAAACACATTTACCATGATCTTCGAAAGATAAGGAATGCTTCTGAGGAAGATGGAAATTAAATTGGAAATACCACGACGGACAATGATTCGAATCATGTTCTTGGCGTAGTGGAAGAACTCGCTGTCCTCGTGTCCGATAAATTTGACATCTAACCCGAACGCTGTTTTGGCTATAATCTCACAAGTGTATTGTCCTGTGAGTTCTTTAATTGGCACCAGCTCATTGTTCTTGGCACATTTCTCCAAGTATTCGGTCAAGTCGTTTGCGGAAATGTCCACAGATTTGGAAATATGTTTCAGTTTGCCTGAAGTGAACGTTGGAGACACGATCTGTCTTTGACGTCTCCAGTCTGAGCCTCGAGCGAAGAACAAGGACTTGGCGAATGGCGATTTAGACGGGAAGTTATCAGATCTATCCACAAAATTGTTGAAGTCTTTAATGAGGATGTGTCTTAGAAGGTCAAGGTTTGTTACTAATAGAACCAAACGACCCCTGAAGGAGAAACCGATGACGTCACCGTACTGCTGGAATAATGTCCTAAACTGAGATCTGCGGAATGTATGCACAAGTGACTTGGATCAGCGCGGAACATAATGGTCAACTGACTATAAGGAAATAAACAATTACATGAGTGGATCTGACCAGTGTAGTGAACAATTACATGAGTGGATCTGACCAGTGTAGTGAACAATTACATGAGTGGATCTGACCAGTGTAGTGGACAATTACATGAGTGGATCTGGCCAGTTTAGTGAACAATTACATGAGTGGATCTGACCAGTGTAGTGAACAATTACATGAGTGGATCTGACCAGTGTAGTGGACAATTACATGAGTGGATCTGGCCAGTGTAGTGAACAATTACATGAGTGGATCTGACCAGTGTAGTGGACAATTATATGAATGGATCTGACCAGTGTAGTAAACAATTACGTGAGTGGATCTGGCCAGTGTAGTGAACAATTACATGAGTGGATCTGACCAGTGTAGTGGACAATTATATGAATGGATCTGACCAGTGTAGTAAACAATTACATGAGTGGATCTGATCAGTGTAGTGAACAATTACATGAGTGGATCTGACCAGTGTAGTGAACAATTATATGAGTGGATCTGACCAGTGTAGTGAACAATTACATGAGTGAATGTGATGAGTGAAGTGAACAATTACACGAGTGGATCTCACCAGTGTAGTGAATAATTACATGAGTGAATGTGATGAGTGAAGTGAACAATTACATGAGTAATTCTGATTATATATATGGCCCTTTTCGTCTTGTCAGACGGTCTAGTGGAGGCTGTTGTGTATTTTTTTTTTTTTGAGGTTTTGTTTTTGTCGAACAGTTCTCTCGGAGCTTATTCAACCAATGTTTGACGAACACACACGGCCACAGAATGAACAAGTCAGGTCCACTGATCCACAGGGTTTTCCATCCTTTTTCATGAGTCTTTTCTCTTCTA
Source organism: Megaustenia siamemsis (assembly GCA_032433765.1). Taxonomy (NCBI): domain Eukaryota; kingdom Metazoa; phylum Mollusca; class Gastropoda; order Stylommatophora; family Ariophantidae; genus Megaustenia; species Megaustenia siamemsis. The sequence continues at coordinate 84,064,134 of JAVIAB010000125.1, read as the reverse complement.
AGTTGTGAATTAGCACAGTCTCAAATGATGTTATACCGTTCCTTATACATGCTTAGTAACATAAATCTGATGAGGGAATTGAACATTTATATTGGTGAATCTGATGAGGGAATTGAACAATTACATTAGTGAATCTGATGAGTGAATTGAACAATTATATTAGTGAATCTGATGAGTGAATTGAACAATTATATTATAGTCAGGTCCACTGATCCACAGGGTTTTCCATCCTTTTTCATGAGTCTTTTCTCTTCTAAGTTGTGAATTAGCACAGTCTCAAATGATGTTATACCGTTCCTTATACATGCTTAGTAACATAAATCTGATGAGGGAATTGAACATTTATATTGGTGAATCTGATGAGGGAATTGAACAATTACATTAGTGAATCTGATGAGTGAATTGAACAATTATATTAGTGAATCTGATGAGTGAATTGAACAATTATATTGGTGAATCTGATGAGTGAATTGAACAATTATATTAGTGAATCTGATGAGTGAATTGAACAATTATATTGGTGAATCTGATGAGTGAATTGAACAATTATATCGGTGAATCTGATGAGGGAATTGAACAATTATATTGGTGAATCTGATGAGTGAATTGAACAATTATATTGGTGAATCTGATGAGGGAATTGAACAATTATATCGGTGAATCTGATGAGTGAATTGAACAATTATATTGGTGAATCTGATGAGGGAATTTAACAATTACATTAGTGAATCTGATGAGGGAATTGAACAATTACATGAGTGAATCTGATGAGTGAATTGAATAAATATATTGCTGAATCTGATGAGGGAATTGAACAATTATATTAGTGAATCTGATGAGTGGATTGAACAATTACATTAGTGAATCTGATGAGGGAATTGAACAAGTACATGAGTGAATCTGATGAGTGAATTGAACAATTACATTAGTGAATCTGATGAGGGAATTGAACAATTATATTAGTGAATCTGATGAGTGAATTGAACAATTATATTAGTGAATCTGATGAGTGAATTGAACAATTACATTAGTGAATCTGATAAAGGAATTGAACAATTATATTAGTGAATCTGATGAGTGAATTGAACAATTATATTGGTGAATCTGATGAGTGAATTGAACAATTATATCGGTGAATCTGATGAGGGAATTGAACAATTACATTGCCGAATCTGATGAAGGAATTGAACAATTACATTAGTGAATCTGATGAGGGAATTGAACAATTATGTTAGTGAATCTGATGAGTGAATTGAACAATTACATTAGTGAATCTGATGAGTGAATTGAATAATTATATTAGTGAATCTGATGAGGGAATTGAACAATTATATTAGTGAATCTGATGAGTGAATTGAACAATTACATTAGTGAATCTGATGAGGGAATTGAACAATTACATGAGTGAATCTGATGAGTGAATTGAATAATTATATTAGTGAATCTGATGAGGGAATTGGACAATTACATGAGTGAATCTGATGAGTGAATTGAATAATTATATTAGTGAATCTGATGAGAGAATTGAACATTTACAGTGGTGGCTTTAAGCAGTGACGTGACTACTACTCTGGAGGGATAGTAATGGGAAATACAAGATAAGGTTGATACAATCTGTATCTAGTTGTTTGCCTTCACATAGTGGTAGTCTTCTTGATAACGTAAATGAATCGTCCTCCTTGAATTGTTGCTTGCTCTGTAGTTTACAGTTTACACCACCCTCTCTCTCTCTCTCTCTCTCTCTCTCTCTCTCTCTCTCTCTTTCTCTGTCTCTCTCTCTCATACACACACACACAGCCATTATAAAGTCTTGGTGAATGGTATCGACCGAAGTAAAGGTTGTGATATAGTGTGGAATCATAGGACGGCAGAATGTGGATGGAACCAGAAAATACGTCCCATACTTCAAGCGTCAGATCAGAGTGGATGGACTTCCGGTCATTATGGCGGATAGGAGGCAGGAACCATTGAGGCTCAGCCTGAAAAGTGTCCCTTGTTGCAGTTTCCTCATATTCCAAGTCCGGCTTGCTGCCGGAGCTACTGAGTTTAGTGCTCTGTACACACCGTGAGCTGTGTTTTTCATCTGGATTGTGTTGATATATTTCGATTGCTTACGATGAATGAGGGAGCCGCGATATCTCAGTGAACTGAACTACAAAGGACAAAAGGTAGGGTTCGATCCCAACCGACGGCTTCTGGGTTCACCCAGCCTTAAATAGGTACCGGACTTTTTCTGGGAAAGTAAAACGGCACGGGCGTAACATCGACCACTTTACTCCAAAAATCATGTGCTGAAGGTATGTACAATTTATGGTCACTAACACCATATTCCCTTTACACCACTTGGTGTGACGGGACACTTTACTTTTGATGAATGATGATTTCGTATGACGAAAGACAGTTCAGCTGCGTTCACTTTCAGTGCAGCTTGGCGTTATGTCTTTTGGCGTATGCTGTAGCTGCTATGACGGGGACTGCAGCTAACTTTTTTAAAAATAGATCCTTCAATGAGGTTAATTTCAATTCGGATGATTCCACTGGAATGGGCGGTTGAGCAATTATGGATTTTAATTCGTTTGCAGTGATACCGGCGCCCTTGACTAACCATAACCATCAAATTGGACAGGACTAGACAAGACGTCACGTACTTGATGAGGGTCAGATCAAAGTGTTGATGACTTCTGGATGCAACATGGAATGAGGGCAGTAGAGAACGAGACGGGGCAGATTTTGAAGAACATTAAAAACACATTGCACATATACACTGCACACATACACACCTCACGCAGAAGACAAAATATATAAATACTTCATATGGATATACACATACAAAGGAAGTAGAAATGAAGTGGGTTCCAGTAGCTGTGTACTCCCGTAGCCGTGAGCTCTCGTAACTGTGTGCTCAAAGAGACGGTAAATTTGATCAACAATGACTCACTTAAGGTCACGATAACTTACCTGAAGTCGCGATGACTCTCTTGAAGTCATGATGACTCACCTGAAGTCACTATGACTCACCTGTAGTCACGATGACTTACCTGAAGTCACGATAACTCGCCTGACGTCATTATGACTCAATTGAGGTCACGATAACTCACCTGACGTCATTATGACTCAATTGAGGTCACGATAACTCACCTGAAGTCGTTCCCAAAGAAAAATCTCCAAGGTAGCTTTGGACACTTGACTCCATATCTGGTCCAGTCGTCAGGGCGCCGGTTCTTGTAGAAGTAGTAGGCCAGAGCCGCCCCGACAACGGCAGACAACCAAAGCGTTGTGCTCGACAGTGACAACAAAATGGCATCCATAACCGAGACTGCTGACGAGGGTGTTGCTGGTGCTAGTAATTTGCTGGTTTGTGACTGCTGGGTCAAATTTCCTATACCAGAAAAGTACATTCGTTAAAGCAGCAAGACATTTTCTTACAAATGGGCTCACCACTAAAAACAAGACGCTACATTTTTATTAAATTTCTGCATTTTGTTGGGATGACATGATAATGATAGATATAAGGTGTAACAAAGCATGCCAAGTTATAGGCCAAGTATCAACACTATTGAAAAACAAAGCAATAACTACGGAAGCAAAAAAGGCAATATAGAAATCAATTTTTCTACCAACTCTGTGCTATCAGTGCCAGAATTGGACGCTGGACTCTAGAACAATAAGAAAGATAAGGGGTAAATTAAGGCGAAAACAAGAACACACAAATCAAAATATGAGTTTTCTTTTTGAAGACAAATTATGAACTTTAGACTCTTAGCACCACAGTAATGAACATAAAGTGAATAGTGCAGCATAAGTAAGGTAGAGGACGTGTCAGATTGAAATATTTGCTAGCAAGAAAGAAAAAATCACTGATTTAACTCGAGACAGTTTGGGGGGTGTCCGAACATGGAAAGGGAAGTAATCGGGCTAAGAAAGTAACACGAATGTAGATGGTAGAATAGGGCATCCAACAACAGTGCGCAGACACGAGTTTGTTAAATGGAACATCGGAAGAGTAGAGAAGATTTGTATACGGTCGAGTTTTGTAATCTCTTTAATGATAAAAAAAAGGGGGAGATGGTAGGAGGTTAAGAAGAAGATGAAAGAAACAGAAATAAAAGGGGGCTGAAAGTATAGAACAGAATGATGAAAAGGTGAAAGGTAAACAGGCAATACGTGGATACTACGTTTGAAAGTAAAATTATGTTGATAAGTTAACAGTAAGATAGTAAAGATGAGATCACGTAAAATAGAGAATGAGAAAGAGAAACAGAGAGATGGAGTATCAATCGTAGAGAAGAAGAAATATTTTATTAGGACATAAAACATAGCTAAAAGACAAAGGCGGAGAAGAAAAGCAGGGCAGGCAAGAATGTTGTTAGAGAAGGAGCAGAGGATGGTAGTGATGTGGCTCTACACGGAACTCACACACCGCTGAACATACACACCACAGAAATAACACAACACTGAACTAATAAAACACAGAACTCACATAACACAGAACTAACACAACACTGAACTAACAAAACACAGATCTCACACAATACTGAACTCACACAACACAGAAATAACACAACACACAACTCACACAATACTGAACTCACACAACACACAACTCACACAACACACAACTTACACAACACTGAACTCACAGAACTCAGAATTCACACAACACATAACTCACATAACACTGAACTCACAATAGATCCAAGACCACTTTTAAAATGATGTCCCCCAGCAAGGCTCATAAATAGACAGAAGTCGTTAGTCACCGACCAGACATCAATGACTGACAACGACACCGTGACAAGATAAACCAAAAACAAGCATAACCAAGTGTCTCCAGGTGTTTGGGCATGACGCACCAACGAGTCTCAAACTGCAGTCACAGAACTCATTTGGTGGGCATCAACTCCATGTCGTGCTGACGTAACAACCTGTTCTCCTGCCGAAATATCAATTGTTCTTATACCGACATATCAGTTGTTCTTATACCGAAATATCAGTTGTTCTTATACCGAAATATCAGTTGTTCTTATACCGAAATATCAATTGTTCTTATACCGACATATCAATTGTTCTTATACCGAAATATCAATTGTTCTTATACCGACATATCAATTGTTCTTATACCGACATATCAATTGTTCTTATACCGAAATATCAATTGTTCTTATACCGACATATCAATTGTTCTTATACCGACATATCAATTGTTCTACTGCCGACATATCAATTGTTCTACTGCCGAAATATAAACTGTTGTCATGAGGAAATATAAACCGTTGTCATGAGGAAATATAAACGGTTGTCATGAGGAAATATAAACGGTTGTCATGAGGAAATATAAACTGTTGTCATGAGGAAATATAAACCGTTGTCATGAGGAAATATAAACCGTTGTCATGAGGAAATATAAACTGTTGTCATGAGGAAATATAAACGGTTGTCATGAGGAAATATAAACGGTTGTCATGAGGAAATATAAACGGTTGTCATGAGGAAATATAAACGGTTGTCATGAGGAAATATAAACGGTTGTCATGAGGAAATATAAACGGTTGTCATGAGGAAATATAAACGGTTGTCATGAGGAAATATAAACTGTTGTCATGAGGAAACATAAACTGTTGTCATGAGGAAACATAAACTGTTGTCATGAGGAAATATAAACTGTTGTCATGAGGAAATATAAACTGTTGTCATGAGGAAATATAAACTGTTGTCATGAGAAAACATAAACTGTTGTCATGAGGAAACATAAACTGTTGTCATGAGGAAATATAAACTGTTGTCATGAGGAAACATAACTAGTTACAAGAAAGAAGTCGTCAGAAGGTCAGGCATTAACAACGTCAATCAAGAAGTGAAAAGAAGACGATGGAAATAGTTAGACCACTTTCTACGAATGGAAAGAACAAGGCATCCACACCTGGGCATTAACACGGACACCACCTGGCAAACCAGGAAGAGGCAGACTATTGAGGACATGGCGACGAACCATACATGATGAAATGAAAGAGACTGACAGGTACTGGCGAGAGTTGTCCATGCTTGAGGGGAGATCTCTTGGAATGTTGGTTGTTGATGAATTATCTTCCTGATTATACAGTGCTGATTATTGAATGTTGGTTGTTGATGATTTATCTTCCTGATTATACAGTGCTGATTATTGAATGTTGGTTGTTGATGATTTATCTTCCTGATTATACAGTACTGATTATTGAATGTTGGTTGTTGATGATTTTTCTTCCTAAAGTTAGAAGAGGGTGCTGAATGTTGGTCGTTTGTCTTGTTAAAGCTAGATCAGAGTGTTGAATGTTGGTCGTTTCTCTTATTGAAGCTAGATCAGAGTGTTGAATTTTGGTCGTTTCTCTTATTGAAGCTAGATCAGAGTGTTGAATGTTGGTCGTTTCTCTTATTGAAGCTAGATCAGAGTGTTGAATGTTGGTCGTTTCTCTTATTGAAGCTAGATCAGAGTGTTGAATATTGGTCGTTTCTCTTATTGAAGCTAGATCAGAGTTTTGAATGTTGGTCGTTTCTCTTATTGAAGCTAGATCAGAGTGTTGATTTTTGGTCGTTTCTCTTGTTGAAACTAGATCAGAGATTGTTGGTCGTTTCTCTTATTGAAACTAAATCAGAGTGTTGATTGTTTTTCGTTTCTCTTATTGAAACTAGATCAGACTGTTGAATGAGGGTCGTTTTTCTTATTGAAACTAGATTAGAGTGTTGTTTGTTGTTCGTTTCTCTTATTGAAACTGTATCAGTGTGGTTGTTGTTGGTCGTTTCTCTTTTTGATTATATATTAGAGTGTTCATTATTGATCGTTGCCCTTCCTCAGTATAGATGAGAGTGTTGTTTGCTAGTCGTCGCTCACCATGATCATATATGGCATATTTGTTTATTGACCATTGTGAAATCTTGATATTGTATCTGAGATTGTTTATTGCATTTCTCTTATGCCCAGCGCATTTTACCTTCGACATTTGTTTTTAAATGCACCTTTTCTATTTCCTTTTCGTTCGTTGATTTCAAACTTTCAGGGACATGATCAGTTCCTGACGTTAATAGTCTTCTACTACTCTTACAAATTAACGTTCTAATTCTGAGATTGTGTTATTATTGGCTTTGCTCGGATGGTTCTAAAGCATGTCTGTGTGTTTTGTTGCTTCAAGATTACATTGACACGATTAAGAACGGAAGCTTCCAATTAAGCCCAGTCTATCGACCCGGTGCTTCCGGTGCATCATTCCAAATCATGGACGCAAATTCTTAATAACAAAAGATGCATACCTGCTTCATTTCCGTTTCAATCTGAGAGATTTGGCTTGCATCGTTTAGTGCGAACAGTGATGATGATGGTTCCTTTCCTCAATCTGTCCATGTCGTTCCTGTCCTAGACAAACCTTTCCTCAATCTGTCCATGTCGTTCCTGTCCTAGACAAACCTTACCTCAATCTGTCCATGTCGTTCCTGTCCTAGACAAACCTTTCCTCAATCTGTCCATGTCGTTCCTGTCCTAGACAAACCTTACCTCACTCTGTTCATGTTGTTACTGTCCTAGACAAACCTTTCCTCAATCTGTTCATGTTGTTCCTATCCTAGACAAACCTTACCTCACTCTGTTCATGTTGTTACTGTCCTAGACAAACCTTACCTCAATCTGTCCATGTTGTTCCTATCCTAGACAAACCTTACCTCACTCTGTTCATGTTGTTACTGTCCTAGACAAACCTTACCTCAATCTGTTCATGTTGTTCCTATCCTAGACAAACCTTACCTCAATCTGTCCATGTTGTTCCTATCCTAGACAAACCTTAACTGAGTCTGTCCATGTTGTTACTGTCCTAGACAAACCTTACCTCAATCTGTCCATGTTGTTACTGTCCTAGACAAACCTTTCCTCAATCTGCTTACGTTGTTCCTGGCCCTTTGTTATAGTTGTTTTCTCTGTTTCTCGTTCACATTTACTACTTCTGATGCTACACAAAGATAAAGGTGCCATTGGTTCAACAAACATTTTGAGCAGACGAGCCGAGGCCCCTGCACAGCGTACTCCAACCCAGGGTCTCCGAGTCACAAAACGTTGAAGCTCACAGCCCTAGCGTATAGCAGCCCTAGGCTATAGAAGCGCTAACGTGTAGCGGCCACAGCGTATAGCACCCCTAGCTTATTGCATTCCTAGACTATAGCGGCCCTAGCGTATAGCAGCCCTAGCGTTTAACAGCCCTAGACTATTACAGCGCTAGCGTATAGAACCCCAAGCGTATAGCAGCCCTAGACTATAGCAGCGCCAGGGTATAGCAGCGCTAGCGTGCAGCGGTCCTAAATTATATCACCCCTAGTCTATCGCAGCACTAGACTACTTATAGCAGCCATTGCCTATAGCAGCACTAGCATATAGCGGCCGTAGTCTATAGCGGCCCTAACGTATATCAGCCTTAGCATTTAACAGCCCTAGACTATAACAGCACTAGCATATAGAACCCCAAGCGTATAGCAGCCCTAGACTAAAGTAGCGCTAGCGTGTAGCGGTCCTAAATTATAGCACCCCTAGTGTATCGCATCACTAGACTACTTATAGCAGCCATAGCCTATAGCAGCACTAGCGTATAGTGGCCCTAGGGTATAGCGGTCCTTGCGTATAGCGGTCCTTGCGTATAGCGGCCCTAGCGTATAGCAGCCATAGACTACCGCAGCGCCATCGTATAGCAGCGGTAGCGTATAGCGGCCCTAGCGTATAGCGACCCTAGCGTATCGCAGCCCTAGACTATAGCAGCGCTAGCCTATAGCAACGCTAGCGTATAGCAGCGGTAGCGTATAGCGGCCCTAGCGTATAGCAGTGACAGTATGTATCATTCATAGAGCATTATTAGTTAGAAAAGTGAAGAATCATTATTGCTCTAGCATCTTTATTGCTCTAGCATCTTTATTTCTCAAGCATCTTTATTGCTCTAGCATCTTTATTTCTCTAACATCTTTATTGCTCTAGCATCTTTATTTCTCTAACATCTTTATTGCTCTAGCATCTTTATTGCTCTAGCATCTTTATTTCTCTAACATCTTTATTGCTCTAGCATCTTTATTGCTCTAAAATCTTTATTTCTCTAGCATCTTTATTGCTCTAGCATTTTTATTTCTCTAACATCTTTATTGCTCTAGCATCTTTATTGCTCTAGTATCCAGCTATGGATTCACTTACTTAACGTTGCTGCTTTCATTGAGCAGGCTTTGTTTGTTTAACCTGAAGACTCAAAGAGCACCAGATTTGGTTGAAGGAAACACCGTCGACGCGTCACTTCTGGTCTTCAAACTAAAGATCCGTGGGTCCCTGGTGACCTATTTGTAGAGAACCACTGTCATCGACACAGGCAGCAGAGGCCTACAAAGATGGCAGAACTGATAACTAAATCACAGTTGAGTCTGGTATTTACCTTTGTTGTTGTAAACAATTAGTAGACCACAGGTCGAGGGCCAACTCTGTCAAATATCGTCTGCTGAAGTGTCCGAACTGCGGTACAGCATTACTCTAGTTTATTGCTCTTGAAAATGTTTCATTTCAAATCAACGTCACATCTAATTGTGATGGCTATTATCTATCTGTTCACATCACTCTAGTTTATCTACGCCCAATTTGTTCTGATATCTCGTCTTCATCTTGTTGTTGGTCAATAACCATGTCGTTACTGCTGCTTATCGCTTCCTGGCGAAGTACTCTCAGACCTTATCTGGGTCTCGGCGAGCCAACACAAAGCATCAGAGCTTGACCCAGTTCTACTTGAGGGCAGCATAGGTCCGGCGTTAAGCCTTCACTGTTTCTGGACGTTGACTGGGGCGGCTGACAGCGCTTCATGCAGTAAAGATCATCCCATTTCTCGTGTGTATATGCATTTCGTCAGGTCGGGTAATTTTACCTGCTACTGTATGCAGTAAACAGTACAACCTGTGGCTGCCCTGCTGCCTTGCATGGAAGCTCGGGAGAGTAAAAGGCTAAGGGAGGGTACCCTGAAGTAAAACAACCCCACTGCCTTGTGGGTGAGACTTTTTTAGTCAATGGCTAGCGAGCTAACCGTAAACAAACCGATGGAAGGCAACAGAAACCACCGTCGTAGCTTCTTTGTACAATCATGAATCGCCACAATAATACAAATCACAACGTTAAGGGGGATTCCAATGGAAAACCCTCGTTCGGTAGGGGACATCATGTGCTGCAGGTGATACCCGATCGTCATCAAGCAACTGTAAGCAAAATAAAGATAAAATAAACTCTAAAGATAGGTACTTGGAATGTGAGAACACTCATGCGGAAGGATAAACTGGGAAACATCAAACAGGAAATGAAAAAATGGATTTACATTTACTGGGACTTTGCAAAATGAGATACAATGGATCAGGGGAGATATATTCTGATGAACATAAAGTAATCTATTCTGGAGGTAGTGAACACCAAAGAGGAGTAAGTATCTTCTTGGATGCAGAAAGGGCAAGAACAGTGAAAGGCTTTTACCCAATATCTGACAGAGTCCTTTTAGTGAAATTAAATGGAAAGTCAATAGATATAAATCTTATACAAGTTTATGCACCAACAGCAGACAGTCTAGAGGAAACAAATGATACATTTTACGACGAATTAAATAAGGCACTTCGTGAATGCAAACCACATGAAAACACCATAGTTCTAGGGGATTTTAACGCAAAAGTAGGAAAGGAAAGAGTTGAGGAAGTAGTTGGTCATTATGACTTAGGCGAGAAGAATGAAAGAGGTGAGAAACTTATTGACTGGGCAAGAACAAACAACATGATGATAGGAAACACCTGGTTTAAGCAACATCCAAGAGGTCTGTGGACATGAAAAAGCCCAGGAGACAACGCACGTAATCAAATTGATTATATAATGATAAACAATAGATTTAGAAACAGTCTGGTGTGTGAAAACTAGACTAGGGGCAGATTGCAATAGTAACCATGTACCAGTTGTGGGAAAGCTTAGAGTAAAATTAAAAGCAGCAAAACGAGCATCAGTTAACATCAAGTTAAATTTAGATTTGCTCAAATCAGACAAGAAGTTGCAAGACAAATATAAAATCACAATTCATAACCGGTACAATGCAATAGAGAAGATACAGAGCATTGATGAACAGTGGGAAATGCTAAAAGAATCAATGCAACAAACACGAAAAGAGTTCATACCACCAGTGAGGACAAATTCAAGAAAGAAATGGATGACAGATGACATTTTGCAGCTAATGGATACAATAAGAAGAAATAAAGAAAATAAAGATGAGTATAAGAGATAAAATAAAGAAATTGTAGTAAAATGCAATGAAGCAAAAGAAGCATGGCTAAAAGAGAGATGCAAAGAGATTGCAATGCAACAAAAAGGAGATGCTAAAGCTATATACAAACAAATTGAAGAATTAACAGGAAGAAAAACGCAATCAAAAACTGGATGTCTAAGATCAAAGGAAGGAGAACTGTTGATTGAACAAGAAAGCATAATGGAACGATGGACAGAATATATTAAGATCTTTATAATGATGAATGAACAGAAATAAATATTAAGGATAATGGAGAAGGACCAGAAATACTCAAAGAAGAAGTGGAAGACGCCTTGCGCAATATGAAAGCAGAAAAAGCTCCTGGAGCAGATAATATAACTAAAGAAGAGATCGAAGCCATGTGTGATTTTGGAATATAAATAATAACAAAAATATTGAATGATATCTACAACAGCGGATATATACCAGACGACATGCTCAAATCAATATTCATAGCCCTACCAAAGAAATCGGGCGCGATTGAATGCGATGATCGTCGCACAATAAGCCTTATTAGTCATATGACTAAGATATTACTAAGAATCATCATGCGAAGAGTGCGAAACAAAATCAGTCCAGAAATTAGTGATGAACAGTGTGGTTTTGTTGGAGGTAAAGGAACGAGCAATGCCATATACATCATAAGATCTTTAGTAGAAAGAGCCATAGAGGTGAAAACAGATCTATACCTATGTTTCATAGATTATACCAAAGCATTTGACAAAGTAAAGCACCAAGAAATAATCACAATTTTAGAAAGCATAAATTAGGACAGCAAAGATCTAAGAATAATAAAGAACATGTACTGGCAACAAACAGCGCCCATAAGAACTGGAAATCAATTGGAAATGTTTCAACAAATAAAACAGGGTGTTAGACAAGGTTGTGTGCTGTCACCAGATTTGTTTAATATTTATAGTGAGATTGTTTTAAGATCCATAAGGGGCATGCCTGGAATAACAATTGGAGGTCATAATATAAATAATCTAAGGTATGCTGATAATACAGTGTTAATCGCTAAGAGTAAAAACGAGTTACAAGAAATATTAGACATTATAGTGAAAGAAAGCAAAAATAAAGGTCTCGGCCTTAATAGCAAAAAGACAGAGGTAATGGTAACAACAAAGAAAAAGTCATCACCTCAGTGCAAAATAAAGACAAGTGGAACAATATTAAAACAGGTAAATGAATTTAAATATCTGGTAGCTCAGGCAAAAGCAGCTTTTCAAAAAAATAAGGAAGATACTATGCAATCCATTTTTGACAATAGAAAAAAAAAATAGTTCTTATATGTTATGGAGAATCAAATTGAACATATGGATGTGAATCATGGACAATGGGACAACGGACAAGAACATCACTGGTGTCTGCAGAAAAATGTGGTTTTACAGAAGAATGTTGAGAAAACCATAGGCAGCTAAGAAGAGTAATGAAAACGCTCTGAAAGAGGCCAAAGCAAAAAGACAAATAATTTCCAATATTAGGAGGAAACAATCATAATTTGTTGGCCATGTAATGAGAAGAGAACAACTGGAATATATTGTAACAACTGGGAAAATTGTTTGACGGAGAGATAGAGGGAAGCAAAGAGAAAAAATAACAGACAGCTTAAGAGAATGGCTTGGCAGAAGGTCAACAACAGAAATGATAAATAACTGTCGGAATCGAAAGATGTGGAAAGAAATGATCACCTACGCCAGCAAGCCCGGTACTTGATGATGATGAGGTGCATTTTCTCGTGTCTCAACTAGCCTCCTGTTCTCTTGTCTCAACTAGCCTCCTCTTCTCTTGTCTCTACTAGTCTCCTGTTCTCTTCTCTCATCTAGCCTCCTGTTCTCTTGTCTCAACTAGTCTCATGTTCTCTTCTCTCATCTAGCCTCCTGTTCTCTTGTCTCAACTAGCCTCCTGTTCTCTTGTCTCAACTAGCCTCCTCTTCTCTTGTCTCAACTAGTCTCCTGTTCTATGCTCTCATCTAGCCTCCTGTTCTCTTGTCTCAACTAGCCTCCTGTTCTCTTGTCTCAACTAGCCTCCTCTTCTCTTGTCTCAACTAGTCTCCTGTTCTCTTCTCTCATCTAGCCTCCTGTTCTCTTGTCTCAACTAGTCTCCTATTCCCTTCTCTCATCTAGCCTCCTGTTCTCTTGTCTCAACTAGCCTCCTGTTCTTTTCTCAACTAGTCTCATGTTGCCTTGTCTCAACTATCCTTATGTTCTTTTGTCTCAACTAGCCTCCTGTTATCTTGTTTCATCTAGTCTCCTGTTATCTTGTTTCATCTAGTCTCCTGTTCTCTTGTATCATCTAGTCTCCTGTTCTCTTGTATCATCTAGTCTCCTGTTCTCTTGTATCATCTAGTCTCCTGTTCTCTTGTCTCATCTAGCCTCCTGTTATCTTGTCTCAACTAGCCTCCTGTTATCTTGTTTCATCTAGCCTCCTGTTCTCTTGTCTCATCTAGTCTCCTGTTCTCTTGTATCATCTAGTCTCCTGTTCTCTTGTCTCATCTAGTCTCCTATTCTCTTGTATCATCTAGTCTCCTGTTCTCTTGTCTCAACTAGTCTCCTGTTCCCTTCTCTCATCTAGCCTCCTGTTCTCTTGTCTCAACTAGCCTCCTGTTCTCTTGTCTCAACTAGTCTCATGTTGCCTTGTCTCAACTATCCTTATGTTCTTTGTCTCAACTAGTCTCCTGTTCTCTTTTCTCAACTAGACTCCTGTTCTCTTGTCTCAACTAGTCTCATGTTGCCTTGTCTCAAATATCCTTATGTTCTTTTGTATCAACTAGTCTCCTGTTCTCTTTTCTCATCTAGCTTCCTGTTATCTTCTCTCATCTAGTCTCCTGTTCTCTTTTCTCATCTAGCCTCCTGTTATCTTCTCTCATCTAGTCTCATGTTCTCTTCTCTCATCTAGCCTCCTGTTATCTTCTCTCATCTAGTCTCATGTTTTCTTTTCTCATCTAGCCTCCTGTTATCTTCTCTCATCTAGTCTCCTGTTCTCTTTTCTCATCTAGCCTCCTGTTATCTTCTCTCATCTAGTCTCCTGTTCTCTTCTCTCATCTAGCCTCCTGTTATCTTCTCTCATCTAGTCTCCTGTTCTCTTTTCTCATCTAGCCTCCTGTTATCTTCTCTCATCTAGTCTCCTGTTCTCTTCTCTCATCTAGCCTCCTGTTCTCTTTTCTCATCTAGCCTCCTGTTATCTTCTCTCATCTAGTCTCCTGTTCTCTTTTCTCATCTAGCCTCCTGTTATCTTCTCTCATCTAGTCTCATGTTCTCTTCTCTCATCTAGCCTCCTGTTATCTTCTCTCATCTAGTCTCATGTTTTCTTTTCTCATCTAGCCTCCTGTTATCTTCTCTCATCTAGTCTCCTGTTCTCTTTTCTCATCTAGCCTCCTGTTATCTTCTCTCATCTAGTCTCCTGTTCTCTTCTCTCATCTAGCCTCCTGTTATCTTCTCTCATCTAGTCTCCTGTTCTCTTTTCTCATCTAGCCTCCTGTTATCTTCTCTCATCTAGTCTCCTGTTCTCTTCTCTCATCTAGCCTCCTGTTCTCTTTTCTCATCTAGCCTCCTGTTATCTTCTCTCATCTAGTCTCCTGTTCTCTTTTCTCATCTAGCCTCCTGTTATCTTCTCTCATCTAGTCTCCTGTTCTCTTCTCTCATCTAGCCTCCTATTATCTTCTCTCATCTAGTCTCCTGTTCTCTTTTCTCATCTAACCTCCTATTCTCTTGTCTCAACTCGCCTCCTGTTATCTTCTCTCATCTAGTCTCCTGTTCTCTTCTCTCATCTAGCCTCCTGTTATCTTCTCTCATCTAGTCTCCTGTTCTCTTTTCTCATCTAGCCTCCTATACTCTTGTCTCAACTCGCCTCCTGTTATCTTCTCTCATCTAGTCTCCTGTTCTCTTTTCTCATCTAGCCTCCTATTCTCTTGTCTCAACTCGCCTCCTGTTATCTTCTCTCCTCTAGTCTCCTGTTCTCTTGTATCAACTAACCTCCTGTTCTCTTGTCTCATCTAACCTCGTGTTCTCTTGTCTCAACAAGCCTCCTATTCTCTTGTCTCTACTAGCCCAACATTCTCTTGTCTCAAATAAAATTCTGTTATCTTCTCTCATCTAGCCTCCTGTTCTCTTGTCTCATCTAGTCTCCTATTCTCTTGTATCATCTAGTCTCCTGTTCTCTTGTCTCAACTAGTCTCCTGTTCCCTTCTCTCATCTAGCCTCCTGTTCTCTTTCTCAACTAGCCTCCTGTTCTCTTGTCTCAACTAGTCTCATGTTGCCTTGTCTCAACTATCCTTATGTTCTTTTGTCTCAACTAGTCTCCTGTTCTCTTTTCTCATCTAGCCTCCTTTTATCTTCTCTCATCTAGTCTCCTGTTCTCTTTTCTCATCTAGCCTCCTGTTATCTTCTCTCATCTAGTCTCCTGTTCTCTTCTCTCATCTAGCCTCCTGTTATCTTCTCTCATCTAGTCTCCTGTTCTCTTTTCTCATCTAGCCTCCTGTTATCTTCTCTCATCTAGTCTCCTGTTCTCTTCTCTCATCTAGTCTCCTGTTCTCTTTTCTCATCTAGCCTCCTGTTATCTTCTCTCATCTAGCCTCCTGTTCTCTTTTCTCATCTAGCCTCCTGTTATCTTCTCTCATCTAGTCTCCTGTTCTCTTCTCTCCTCTAGTCTCCTGCTATCTTCTCTCATCTAGTCTCCTGTTCTCTTTTCTCATCTAGCCTCCTGTTATCTTCTCTCATCTAGTCTCCTGTTCTCTTTTCTCATCTAGCCTCCTGTTATCTTCTCTCATCTAGTCTCCTGTTCTCTTTTCTCATCTAGCCTCCTGTTATCTTATCTCATCTAGTCTCCTGTTCTCTTTTCTCATCTAGCCTCCTGTTATCTTCTCTCATCTAGTCTCCTGTTCTCTTTTCTCATCTAGCCTCCTGTTATCTTCTCTCATCTAGTCTCCTGTTCTCTTTTCTCATCTAGCCTCCTGTTATCTTTTCTCATCTAGCCTCCTGTTATCTTCTCTCATCTAGCCTCCTGTTCTCTTTTCTCATCTAGCCTCCTGTTATCTTTTCTCATCTAGCCTCCTGTTATCTTCTCTCATCTAGCCTCCTGTTATCTTATCTCATCTAGTCTCCTGTTCTCTTCTCTCATCTATCCTCCTGTTATCTTCTGTCATCTAGTCTCCTGTTCTCTTTTCTCATCTAGCCTCCTATTCTGTTGTCTCAACTCGCCTCCTGTTATCTTCTCTCATCTAGTCTCCTGTTCTCTTTTCTCATCTAGCCTCCTTTTATCTTCTCTCATCTAGTCTCCTGTTCTCTTCTCTCATCTAGTCTCCTGTTCTCTTTTCTCATTTGGCCTCCTGTTATCTTCTCTCATCTAGTCTCCTGTTCTCTTTTCTCATCTAGCCGCCTGTTATCTTCTCTCATCTAGTCTCCTGTTCTCTTCTCTCATCTAGTCTCCTGTTATCTTCTCTCATCTATTCTCCTGTTCTCTTCTTTCATCTAGCCTCCTGTTATCTTCTCTTATCTAGTCTCCTGTTCTCTTTTCTCATCTAGCCTCCTATTCTCTTGTCTCAACTCGCCTCCTGTTATCTTCTCTCATCTGGTCTCCTGTTCTCTTGTATCAACTAACCTCCTGTTCTCTTGTCTCATCTAACCTCTTGTTCTCTTGTCTCAACAAGCCTCCTATTCTCTTGTCTCTACTAGCCCAACATTCTCTTGTCTCAAATAATATTCTGTTCTCTTCTCTCATCTAGCCTCCTGTTCTTTTGTATCAACTACCCTCCTGTTTTTTTTTATCATCTAGCCTCCTTTTCTCTAGTCTCACCTAGCCTCCTGTTCTCTTGTCTGACCTCGCCTCCTGTTCTCTTGTCTGACCTCGCCTCCTGTTCTCTTGTCTGACCTCGCCTCCTGTTCTCTTGTCTGACCTCGCCTCCTTTTCTCTTGTCTGACCTCGCCTCCTGTTCTCTTGTCTGACCTCGCCTCCTGTTCTCTTGTCTGACCTCGCCTCCTGTTCTCTTGTCTCACCTCGCCTACTGTTCTTTTGTCTGACCTCGCCTCCTGTTCTCTTATCTGACCTCGCCTCCTGTTCTCTTCTATCAACTAGCCTCCTGTTCTCTTGTCTCACCTAGCCTCCTGTTCTCTTGTCTCACCTAGCCTCCTTTTCTCTTGTCTCACCTAGCCTCCTGTTCTCTTGTCTCAACTCGCCTCCTGTTCTCTTGTCTCACCTAGCCTCCTGTTCTCTTGTCTCACCTAGCCTCCTTTTCTCTCGTCTCACCTAGCCTCCTTTTCTCTTGTCTCACCTAGCCTCCTGTTCTATTGTCTGACCTCGCCTCCTGTTCTCTTCTATCAACTAGCCTTCTGTTCTCTTGTATCAACTAGCGTCCTGTTCTCTTGTATCATCTAGTCTCCTGTTCTCTTGTCTCATCTAGTCTCCTATTCTCTTGTATCATCTAGTCTCCTGTTCTCTTGTCTCAACTAGTCTCCTGTTCCCTTCTCTCATCTAGCCTCCTGTTCTCTTGTCTCAACTAGCCTCCTGTTCTCTTGTCTCAACTAGTCTCATGTTGCCTTGTCTCAACTATCCTTATGTTCTTTTGTCTCAACAAGTCTCCTGTTCTCTTTTCTCAACTAGACTCCTGTTCTCTTGTCTCAACTAGTCTCATGTTGCCTTGTCTCAATTATCCTTATGTTCTTTTGTATCAACTAGTCTCCTGTTCTCTTTTCTCATCTAGCTTCCTGTTATCTTCTCTCATCTAGTCTCCTGTTCTCTTTTCTCATCTAGCCTCCTGTTATCTTCTCTCATCTAGTCTCGTGTTCTCTTCTCTCATCTAGCCTCCTGTTATCTTCTCTCATCTAGTCTCATGTTTTCTTTTCTCATCTAGCCTCCTGTTATCTTCTCTCATCTAGTCTCCTGTTCTCTTTTCTCATCTAGCCTCCTGTTATCTTCTCTCATCTAGTCTCCTGTTCTCTTCTCTCATCTAGCCTCCTGTTATCTTCTCTCATCTAGTCTCCTGTTCTCTTTTCTCATCTAGCCTCCTGTTATCTTCTCTCATCTAGTCTCCTGTTCTCTTCTCTCATCTAGCCTCCTGTTCTCTTTTCTCATCTAGCCTCCTGTTATCTTCTCTCATCTAGTCTCCTGTTCTCTTTTCTCATCTAGCCTCCTGTTATCTTCTCTCATCTAGTCTCATGTTCTCTTCTCTCATCTAGCCTCCTGTTATCTTCTCTCATCTAGTCTCATGTTTTCTTTTCTCATCTAGCCTCCTGTTATATTCTCTCATCTAGTCTCCTGTTCTCTTTTCTCATCTAGCCTCCTGTTATCTTCTCTCATCTAGTCTCCTGTTCTCTTCTCTCATCTAGCCTCCTGTTATCTTCTCTCATCTAGTCTCCTGTTCTCTTTTCTCATCTAGCCTCCTGTTATCTTCTCTCATCTAGTCTCCTGTTCTCTTCTCTCATCTAGCCTCCTGTTCTCTTTTCTCATCTAGCCTCCTGTTATCTTCTCTCATCTAGTCTCCTGTTCTCTTTTCTCATCTAGCCTCCTGTTATCTTCTCTCATCTAGTCTCCTGTTCTCTTCTCTCATCTAGCCTCCTATTATCTTCTCTCATCTAGTCTCCTGTTCTCTTTTCTCATCTAGCCTCCTATTCTCTTGTCTCAACTCGCCTCCTGTTATCTTCTCTCATCTAGTCTCCTGTTCTCTTCTCTCATCTATCCTCCTGTTATCTTCTCTCATCTAGTCTCCTGTTCTCTTTTCTCATCTAGCCTCCTATTCTGTTGTCTCAACTCGCCTCCTGTTATCTTCTCTCATCTAGTCTCCTGTTCTCTTCTCTCATCTAGCCTCCTGTTATCTTCTCTCATCTAGTCTCCTGTTCTCTTTTCTCATCTAGCCTCCTATTCTCTTGTCTCAACTCGCCTCCTGTTATCTTCTCTCATCTAGTCTCCTGTTCTCTTGTATCAACTAACCTCCTGTTCTCTTGTCTCATCTAACCTCGTGTTCTCTTGTCTCAACAAGCCTCCTATTCTCTTGTCTCTACTAGCCCAACATTCTCTTGTCTCAAATAATATTCTGTTATCTTCTCTCATCTAGCCTCCTGTTCTCTTGTCTCAACTAGTCTCCTGTTCCCTTCTCTCATCTAGCCTCCTGTTCTCTTTCTCAACTAGCCTCCTGTTCTCTTGTCTCAACTAGTCTCATGTTGCCTTGTCTCAACTATCCTTATGTTCTTTTGTCTCAACTAGTCTCCTGTTCTCTTTTCTCATCTAGCCTCCTGTTATCTTCTCTCATCTAGTCTCCTGTTCTCTTTTCTCATCTAGCCTCCTGTTATCTTCTCTCATCTAGTCTCCTGTTCTCTTCTCTCATCTAGCCTCCTGTTATCTTCTCTCATCTAGTCTCCTGTTCTCTTTTCTCATCTAGCCTCCTGTTATCTTCTCTCATCTAGTCTCCTGTTCTCTTCTCTCATCTAGTCTCCTGTTCTCTTTTCTCATCTAGCCTCCTGTTATCTTCTCTCATCTAGCCTCCTGTTCTCTTTTCTCATCTAGCCTCCTGTTATCTTCTCTCATCTAGTCTCCTGTTCTCTTCTCTCCTCTAGTCTCCTGTTATCTTCTCTCATCTAGTCTCCTGTTCTCTTTTCTCATCTAGCCTCCTGTTATCTTCTCTCATCTAGTCTCCTGTTCTCTTTTCTCATCTAGCCTCCTGTTATCTTCTCTCATCTAGTCTCCTGTTCTCTTTTCTCATCTAGCCTCCTGTTATCTTATCTCATCTAGTCTCCTGTTCTCTTTTCTCATCTAGCCTCCTGTTATCTTCTCTCATCTAGTCTCCTGTTCTCTTTTCTCATCTAGCCTCCTGTTATCTTCTCTCATCTAGTCTCCTGTTCTCTTCTCTCATCTAGTCTCCTGTTATCTTCTCTCATCTAGTCTCCTGTTCTCTTTTCTCATCTAGCCTCCTGTTATCTTCTCTCATCTAGTCTCCTGTTCTCTTTTCTCATCTAGCCTCCTGTTATCTTCTCTCATCTAGTCTCCTGTTCTCTTGTCTCATCTAGCCTCCTGTTATCTTCTCTCATCTAGTCTCCTGTTCTCTTTTCTCATCTAGCCTCCTGTTATCTTATCTCATCTAGTCTCCTGTTCTCTTTTCTCATCTAGCCTCCTGTTATCTTCTCTCATCTAGTCTCCTGTTCTCTTTTCTCATCTAGCCTCCTGTTATCTTCTCTCATCTAGTCTCCTGTTCTCTTCTCTCATCTAGTCTCATGTTATCTTCTCTCATCTAGTCTCCTGTTCTCTTTTCTCATCTAGCCTCCTGTTATCTTCTCTCATCTAGTCTCCTGTTATCTTCTCTCATCTAGTCTCCTGTTCTATTTTCTCATCTAGCCTCCTGTTATCTTCTCTCATCTAGCCTCCTGTTATCTTCTCTCATCTAGTCTCCTGTTCTCTTTTCTCATCTAGCCTCCTGTTATCTTCTCTCATCTAGTCTCCTGTTATCTTCTCTCATCTAGTCTCCTGTTCTCTTCTCTCATCTAGTGTTCTGTTATCTTCTCTCATCTAACCTCCTGTTATCTTCTCTCATCTAGTCTCCTGTTCTCTTTTCTCATCTAGCCTCCTGTTATCTTCTCTCATCTAGTCTCCTGTTCTCTTTTCTCATCTAGCCTCCTGTTATCTTCTCTCATCTAGTCTCCTGTTCTCTTTTCTCATCTAGCCTCCTGTTATCTTTTCTCATCTAGCCTCCTGTTATCTTCTCTCATCTAGTCTCCTGTTCTCTTTTCTCATCTAGCCTCCTGTTATCTTTTCTCATCTAGCCTCCTGTTATCTTCTCTCATCTAGCCTCCTGTTATCTTATCTCATCTAGTCTCCTGTTCTCTTCTCTCATCTATCCTCCTTTTATCTTCTGTCATCTAGTCTCCTGTTCTCTTTTCTCATCTAGCCTCCTATTCTGTTGTCTCAACTCGCCTCCTGTTATCTTCTCTCATCTAGTCTCCTGTTCTCTTTTCTCATCTAGCCTCCTTTTATCTTCTCTCATCTAGTCTCCTGTTCTCTTCTCTCATCTAGTCTCCTGTTCTCTTTTCTCATTTGGCCTCCTGTTATCTTCTCTCATCTAGTCTCCTGTTCTCTTTTCTCATCTAGCCGCCTGTTATCTTCTCTCATCTAGTCTCCTGTTCTCTTCTCTCATCTAGTCTCCTGTTATCTTCTCTCGTCTATTCTCCTGTTCTCTTCTTTCATCTAGCCTCCTGTTATCTTCACTTATCTAGTCTCCTGTTCTCTTTTCTCATCTAGCCTCCTATTCTCTTGTCTCAACTCGCCTCCTGTTATCTTCTCTCATCTGGTCTCCTGTTCTCTTGTATCAACTAACCTCCTGTTCTCTTGTCTCATCTAACCTCTTGTTCTCTTGTCTCAACAAGCCTCCTATTCTCTTGTCTCTACTAGCCCAACATTCTCTTGTCTCAAATAATATTCTGTTCTCTTCTCTCATCTAGCCTCCTGTTCTTTTGTATCAACTACCCTCCTGTTTTTTTTATCATCTAGCCTCCTTTTCTCTAGTCTCACCTAGCCTCCTGTTCTCTTGTCTGACCTCGCCTCCTGTTCTCTTGTCTGACCTCGCCTCCTGTTCTCTTGTGTGACCTCGCCTCCTGTTCTCTTGTCTGACCTCGCCTCCTTTTCTCTTGTCTGACCTCGCCTCCTGTTCTCTTGTCTGACCTCGCCTCCTGTTCTCTTGTCTGACCTCGCCTCCTGTTCTCTTGTCTCACCTCGCCTACTGTTCTTTTGTCTGACCTCGCCTCCTGTTCTCTTATCTGACCTCGCCTCCTGTTCTCTTCTATCAACTAGCCTCCTGTTCTCTTGTCTCACCTAGCTTCCTGTTCTCTTGTCTCACCTAGCCTCCTTTTCTCTTGTCTCACCTAGCCTCCTGTTCTCTTGTCTCAACTCGCCTCCTGTTCTCTTGTCTCACCTAGCCTCCTGTTCTCTTGTCTCACCTAGCCTCCTTTTCTCTCGTCTCACCTAGCCTCCATTTCTCTTGTCTCACCTAGCCTCCTGTTCTCTTGTCTGACCTCGCCTGTTGTTCTCTTCTATCAACTAGCCTTCTGTTCTCTTGTATCAACTAGCCTCCTGTTCTCTTGTATCATCTAGTCTCCTGTTCTCTTGTCTCATCTAGTCTCCTATTCTCTTGTATCATCTAGTCTCCTGTTCTCTTGTCTCAACTAGTCTCCTGTTCCCTTCTCTCATCTAGCCTCCTGTTCTCTTGTCTCAACTAGCCTCCTGTTCTCTTGTCTCAACTAGTCTCATGTTGCCTTGTCTCAACTATCCTTATGTTCTTTTGTCTCAACTAGTCTCCTGTTCTCTTTTCTCAACTAGACTCCTGTTCTCTTGTCTCAACTTGTCTCATGTTGCCTTGTCTCAATTATCCTTATGTTCTTTTGTATCAACTAGTCTCCTGTTCTCTTTTCTCATCTAGCTTCCTGTTATCTTCTCTCATCTAGTCTCCTGTTCTCTTTTCTCATCTAGCCTCCTGTTATCTTATCTCATCTAGTCTCCTGTTCTCTTTTCTCATCTAGCCTCCTGTTATCTTCTCTCATCTAGTCTCCTGTTCTCTTGTCTCATCTAGCCTCCTGTTATCTTCTCTCATCTAGTCTCCTGTTCTCTTTTCTCATCTAGCCTCCTGTTATCTTATCTCATCTAGTCTCCTGTTCTCTTTTCTCATCTAGCCTCCTGTTATCTTCTCTCATCTAGTCTCCTGTTCTCTTTTCTCATCTAGCCTCCTGTTATCTTCTCTCATCTAGTCTCCTGTTCTCTTCTCTCATCTAGTCTCATGTTATCTTCTCTCATCTAGTCTCCTGTTCTCTTTTCTCATCTAGCCTCCTGTTATCTTCTCTCATCTAGTCTCCTGTTATCTTCTCTCATCTAGTCTCCTGTTCTATTTTCTCATCTAGCCTCCTGTTATCTTCTCTCATCTAGCCTCCTGTTATCTTCTCTCATCTAGTCTCCTGTTCTCTTTTCTCATCTAGCCTCCTGTTATCTTCTCTCATCTAGTCTCCTGTTATCTTCTCTCATCTAGTCTCCTGTTCTCTTCTCTCATCTAGTGTCCTGTTATCTTCTCTCATCTAACCTCCTGTTATCTTCTCTCATCTAGTCTCCTGTTCTCTTTTCTCATCTAGCCTCCTGTTATCTTCTCTCATCTAGTCTCCTGTTCTCTTTTCTCATCTAGCCTCCTGTTATCTTCTCTCATCTAGTCTCCTGTTCTCTTTTCTCATCTAGCCTCCTGTTATCTTTTCTCATCTAGCCTCCTGTTATCTTCTCTCATCTAGTCTCCTGTTCTCTTTTCTCATCTAGCCTCCTGTTATCTTTTCTCATCTAGCCTCCTGTTATCTTCTCTCATCTAGCCTCCTGTTATCTTATCTCATCTAGTCTCCTGTTCTCTTCTCTCATCTATCCTCCTTTTATCTTCTGTCATCTAGTCTCCTGTTCTCTTTTCTCATCTAGCCTCCTATTCTGTTGTCTCAACTCGCCTCCTGTTATCTTCTCTCATCTAGTCTCCTGTTCTCTTTTCTCATCTAGCCTCCTTTTATCTTCTCTCATCTAGTCTCCTGTTCTCTTCTCTCATCTAGTCTCCTGTTCTCTTTTCTCATTTGGCCTCCTGTTATCTTCTCTCATCTAGTCTCCTGTTCTCTTTTCTCATCTAGCCGCCTGTTATCTTCTCTCATCTAGTCTCCTGTTCTCTTCTCTCATCTAGTCTCCTGTTATCTTCTCTCGTCTATTCTCCTGTTCTCTTCTTTCATCTAGCCTCCTGTTATCTTCACTTATCTAGTCTCCTGTTCTCTTTTCTCATCTAGCCTCCTATTCTCTTGTCTCAACTCGCCTCCTGTTATCTTCTCTCATCTGGTCTCCTGTTCTCTTGTATCAACTAACCTCCTGTTCTCTTGTCTCATCTAACCTCTTGTTCTCTTGTCTCAACAAGCCTCCTATTCTCTTGTCTCTACTAGCCCAACATTCTCTTGTCTCAAATAATATTCTGTTCTCTTCTCTCATCTAGCCTCCTGTTCTTTTGTATCAACTACCCTCCTGTTTTTTTTATCATCTAGCCTCCTTTTCTCTAGTCTCACCTAGCCTCCTGTTCTCTTGTCTGACCTCGCCTCCTGTTCTCTTGTCTGACCTCGCCTCCTGTTCTCTTGTGTGACCTCGCCTCCTGTTCTCTTGTCTGACCTCGCCTCCTTTTCTCTTGTCTGACCTCGCCTCCTGTTCTCTTGTCTGACCTCGCCTCCTGTTCTCTTGTCTGACCTCGCCTCCTGTTCTCTTGTCTCACCTCGCCTACTGTTCTTTTGTCTGACCTCGCCTCCTGTTCTCTTATCTGACCTCGCCTCCTGTTCTCTTCTATCAACTAGCCTCCTGTTCTCTTGTCTCACCTAGCTTCCTGTTCTCTTGTCTCACCTAGCCTCCTTTTCTCTTGTCTCACCTAGCCTCCTGTTCTCTTGTCTCAACTCGCCTCCTGTTCTCTTGTCTCACCTAGCCTCCTGTTCTCTTGTCTCACCTAGCCTCCTTTTCTCTCGTCTCACCTAGCCTCCATTTCTCTTGTCTCACCTAGCCTCCTGTTCTCTTGTCTGACCTCGCCTGTTGTTCTCTTCTATCAACTAGCCTTCTGTTCTCTTGTATCAACTAGCCTCCTGTTCTCTTGTATCATCTAGTCTCCTGTTCTCTTGTCTCATCTAGTCTCCTATTCTCTTGTATCATCTAGTCTCCTGTTCTCTTGTCTCAACTAGTCTCCTGTTCCCTTCTCTCATCTAGCCTCCTGTTCTCTTGTCTCAACTAGCCTCCTGTTCTCTTGTCTCAACTAGTCTCATGTTGCCTTGTCTCAACTATCCTTATGTTCTTTTGTCTCAACTAGTCTCCTGTTCTCTTTTCTCAACTAGACTCCTGTTCTCTTGTCTCAACTTGTCTCATGTTGCCTTGTCTCAATTATCCTTATGTTCTTTTGTATCAACTAGTCTCCTGTTCTCTTTTCTCATCTAGCTTCCTGTTATCTTCTCTCATCTAGTCTCCTGTTCTCTTTTCTCATCTAGCCTCCTGTTATCTTCTCTCATCTAGTCTCGTGTTCTCTTCTCTCATCTAGCCTCCTGTTATCTTCTCTCATCTAGTCTCATGTTTTCTTTTCTCATCTAGCCTCCTGTTATCTTCTCTCATCTATTCTCCTGTTCTCTTTTCTCATCTAGCCTCCTGTTATCTTCTCTCATCTAGTCTCCTGTTCTCTTCTCTCATCTAGCCTCCTGTTATCTTCTCTCATCTAGTCTCCTGTTCTCTTTTCTCATCTAGCCTCCTGTTATCTTCTCTCATCTAGTCTCCTGTTCTCTTCTCTCATCTAGCCTCCTGTTCTCTTTTCTCATCTAGCCTCCTGTTATCTTCTCTCATCTAGTCTCCAGTTCTCTTTTCTCATCTAGCCTCCTGTTATCTTCTCTCATCTAGTCTCATGTTCTCTTCTCTCATCTAGCCTCCTGTTATCTTCTCTCATCTAGTCTCATGTTTTCTTTTCTCATCTAGCCTCCTGTTATCTTCTCTCATCTAGTCTCCTGTTCTCTTTTCTCATCTAGCCTCCTGTTATCTTCTCTCATCTAGTCTCCTGTTCTCTTCTCTCATCTAGCCTCCTGTTATCTTCTCTCATCTAGTCTCCTGTTCCCTTTTCTCATCTAGCCTCCTGTTATCTTCTCTCATCTAGTCTCCTGTTCTCTTCTCTCATCTAGCCTCCTGTTCTCTTTTCTCATCTAGCCTCCTGTTATCTTCTCTCATCTAGTCTCCTGTTCTCTTTTCTCATCTAGCCTCCTGTTATCTTCTCTCATCTAGTCTCCTGTTCTCTTCTCTCATCTAGCCTCCTATTATCTTCTCTCATCTAGTCTCCTGTTCTCTTTTCTCATCTAGCCTCCTATTCTCTTGTCTCAACTCGCCTCCTGTTATCTTCTCTCATCTAGTCTCCTGTTCTCTTCTCTCATCTATCCTCCTGTTATCTTCTCTCATCTAGTCTCCTGTTCTCTTTTCTCATCTAGCCTCCTATTCTGTTGTCTCAACTCGCCTCCTGTTATCTTCTCTCATCTAGTCTCCTGTTCTCTTCTCTCATCTAGCCTCCTGTTATCTTCTCTCATCTAGTCTCCTGTTCTCTTTTCTCATCTAGCCTCCTATTCTCTTGTCTCAACTCGCCTCCTGTTATCTTCTCTCATCTAGTCTCCTGTTCTCTTGTATCAACTAACCTCCTGTTCTCTTGTCTCATCTAACCTCGTGTTCTCTTGTCTCAACAAGCCTCCTATTCTCTTGTCTCTACTAGCCCAACATTCTCTTGTCTCAAATAATATTATGTTATCTTCTCTCATCTAGCCTCCTGTTCTCTTGTCTCAACTAGTCTCCTGTTCCCTTCTCTCATCTAGCCTCCTGTTCTCTTTCTCAACTAGCCTCCTGTTCTCTTGTCTCAACTAGTCTCATGTTGCCTTGTCTCAACTATCCTTATGTTCTTTTGTCTCAACTAGTCTCCTGTTCTCTTTTCTCATCTAGCCTCCTGTTATCTTCTCTCATCTAGTCTCCTGTTCTCTTTTCTCATCTAGCCTCCTGTTATCTTCTCTCATCTAGTCTCCTGTTCTCTTCTCTCATCTAGCCTCCTGTTATCTTCTCTCATCTAGTCTCCTGTTCTCTTTTCTCATCTAGCCTCCTATTATCTTCTCTCATCTAGTCTCCTGTTCTCTTCTCTCATCTAGTCTCCTGTTCTCTTTTCTCATCTAGCCTCCTGTTATCTTCTCTCATCTAGCCTCCTGTTCTCTTTTCTCATCTAGCCTCCTGTTATCTTCTCTCATCTAGTCTCCTGTTCTCTTCTCTCCTCTAGTCTCCTGTTATCTTCTCTCATCTAGTCTCCTGTTCTCTTTTCTCATCTAGCCTCCTGTTATCTTCTCTCATCTAGTCTCCTGTTCTCTTTTCTCATCTAGCCTCCTGTTATCTTCTCTCATCTAGTCTCCTGTTCTCTTTTCTCATCTAGCCTCCTGTTATCTTATCTCATCTAGTCTCCTGTTCTCTTTTCTCATCTAGCCTCCTGTTATCTTCTCTCATCTAGTCTCCTGTTCTCTTTCTCATCTAGCCTCCTGTTATCTTCTCTCATCTAGTCTCCTGTTCTCTTCTCTCATCAAGTCTCCTGTTATCTTCTCTCATCTAGTCTCCTGTTCTCTTTTCTCATCTAGCCTCCTGTTATCTTCTCTCATCTAGTCTCCTGTTATCTTCTCTCATCTAGTCTCCTGTTCTATTTTCTCATCTAGCCTCCTGTTATCTTCTCTCATCTAGCCTCCTGCTATCTTCTCTCATCTAGTCTCCTGTTCTCTTTTCTCATCTAGCCTCCTGCTATCTTCTCTCATCTAGTCTCCTGTTATCTTCTCTCATCTAGTCTCCTGTTCTCTTCTCTCATATAGTGTCCTGTTCTCTTTTCTCATCTAGCCTCCTGTTATCTTCTCTCATCTAGTCTCCTGTTCTCCTTTCTCATCTAGCCTCCTGTTATCTTCTCTCATCTAGTCTCCTGTTCTCTTTTCTCATCTAGCTTCCTGTTATCTTCTCTCATCTAGTCTCCTGTTCTCTTTTCTCATCTAGCCTCCTGTTATCTTTTCTCATCTAGCCTCCTGTTATCTTCTCTCATCTAGTCTCCTGTTCTCTTTTCTCATCTAGCCTCCTGTTATCTTTTCTCATCTAGCCTCCTGTTATCTTCTCTCATCTAGCCTCCTGTTATCTTATCTCATCTAGTCTCCTGTTCTCTTCTCTCATCTATCCTCCTGTTATCTTCTCTCATCTAGTCTCCTGTTCTCTTTTCTCATCTAGCCTCCTATTCTGTTGTCTCAACTCGCCTCCTGTTATCTTCTCTCATCTAGTCTGCTGTCCTCTTTTCTCATCTAGCCTCCTTTTATCTTCTCTCATCTAGTCTCCTGTTCTCTTCTCTCATCTAGTCTCCTGTTCTCTTTTCTCATCTAGCCTCCTGTTATCTTCTCTCATCTAGTCTCATGTTCTCTTCTCTCATCTAGCCTCCTGTTATCTTCTCTCATCTAGTCTCATGTTTTCTTTTCTCATCTAGCCTCCTGTTATCTTCTCTCATCTAGTCTCCTGTTCTCTTTTCTCATCTAGCCTCCTGTTATCTTCTCTCATCTAGTCTCCTGTTCTCTTCTCTCATCTAGCCTCCTGTTATCTTCTCTCATCTAGTCTCCTGTTCTCTTTTCTCATCTAGCCTCCTGTTATCTACTCTCATCTAGTCTCCTGTTCTCTTCTCTCATCTAGCCTCCTGTTCTCTTTTCTCATCTAGCCTCCTGTTATCTTCTCTCATCTAGTCTCCTGTTCTCTTTTCTCATCTAGCCTCGTGTTATCTTCTCTCATCTAGTCTCATGTTCTCTTCTCTCATCTAGCCTCCTGTTATCTTCTCTCATCTAGTCTCATGTTTTCTTTTCTCATCTAGCCTCCTGTTATCTTCTCTCATCTAGTCTCCTGTTCTCTTTTCTCATCTAGCCTCCTGTTATCTTCTCTCATCTAGTCTCCTGTTCTCTTCTCTCATCTAGCCTCCTGTTATCTTCTCTCATCTAGTCTCCTGTTCTCTTTTCTCATCTAGCCTCCTGTTATCTTCTCTCATCTAGTCTCCTGTTCTCTTCTCTCATCTAGCCTCCTGTTCTCTTTTCTCATCTAGCCTCCTGTTATCTTCTCTCATCTAGTCTCCTGTTCTCTTTTCTCATATAGCCTCCTGTTATCTTCTCTCATCTAGTCTCCTGTTCTCTTCTCTCATCTAGCCTCCTATTATCTTCCCTCATCTAGTCTCCTGTTCTCTTTTCTCATCTAGCCTCCTATTCTCTTGTCTCAACTTGCCTCCTGTTATCTTCTCTCATCTAGTCTCCTGTTCTCTTCTCTCATCTATCCTCCTGTTATCTTCTCTCATCTAGTCTCCTGTTCTCTTTTCTCATCTAGCCTCCTATTCTGTTGTCTCAACTCGCCTCCTGTTATCTTCTCTCATATAGTCTCCTGTTCTCTTCTCTCATCTAGCCTCCTGTTATCTTCTCTCATCTAGTCTCCTGTTCTCTTTTCTCATCTAGACTCCTATACTCTTGTCTCAACTCGCCTCCTGTTATCTTCTCTCATCTAGTCTCCTGTTCTCTTTTCTCATCTAGCCTCCTATTCTCTTGTCTCAACTCGCCTCCTGTTATCTTCTCTCATCTAGTCTCCTGTTCTCTTGTATCAACTAACCTCCTGTTCTCTTGTCTCATCTAACCTCGTGTTCTCTTGTCTCAACAAGCCTCCTATTCTCTTGTCTCTACTAGCCCAACATTCTCTTGTCTCAAATAATATTCTGTTATCTTCTCTCATCTAGCCTCCTGTTCTCTTGTCTCATCTAGTCTCCTATTCTCTTGTATCATCTAGTCTCCTGTTCTCTTGTCTCAACTAGTCTCCTGTTCCCTTCTCTCATCTAGCCTCCTGTTCTCTTTCTCAACTAGCCTCCTGTTCTCTTGTCTCAACTAGTCTCAAGTTGCCTTGTCTCAACTATCCTTATGTTCTTTTGTCTCAACTAGTCTCCTGTTCTCTTTTCTCATCTAGACTCCTGTTATCTTCTCTCATCTAGTCTCCTGTTCTCTTTTCTCATCTAGCCTCCTGTTATCTTCTCTCATCTAGTCTCCTGTTCTCTTCTCTCATCTAGCCTCCTGTTATCTTCTCTCATCTAGTCTCCTGTTCTCTTTTCTCATCTAGCCTCCTGTTATCTTCTCTCATCTAGTCTCCTGTTCTCTTCTCTCATCTAGTCTCCTGTTCTCTTTTCTCATCTAGCCTCCTGTTATCTTCTCTCATCTAGCCTCCTGTTCTCTTTTCTCATCTAGCCTCCTGTTATCTTCTCTCATCTAGTCTCCTGTTCTCTTCTCTCCTCTTGTCTCCTGTTATCTTCTCTCATCTAGTCTCCTGTTCTCTTTTCTCATCTAGCCTACTGTTATCTTCTCTCATCTAGTCTCCTGTTCTCTTTTCTCATCTAGCCTCCTGTTATCTTCTCTCATCTAGTCTCCTGTTCTCTTTTCTCATCTAGCCTCCTGTTATCTTATCTCATCTAGTCTCCTGTTCTCTTTTCTCATCTAGCCTCCTGTTATCTTCTCTCATCTAGTCTTCTGTTCTCTTTTCTCATCTAGCCTCCTGTTATCTTCTCTCATCTAGTCTCCTGTTCTCTTCTCTCATCTAGTCTCCTGTTATCTTCTCTCATCTAGTCTCCTGTTCTCTTTTCTCATCTAGCCTCCTGTTATCTTCTCTCATCTAGTCTCCTGTTATCTTCTCTCATCTAGTCTCCTGTTCTATTTTCTCATCTAGCCTCCTGTTATCTTCTCTCATCTAGCCTCCTGTTATCTTCTCTCATCTAGTCTCCTGTTCTCTTTTCTCATCTAGCCTCCTGTTATCTTCTCTCATCTAGTCTCCTGTTATCTTCTCTCATCTAGTCTCCTGTTCTCTTCTCTCATCTAGTGTCCTGTTCTCTTTCTCATCTAGCCTCCTGTTATCTTCTTTCATCTAGTCTCCTGTTCTCTTTTCTCATCTAGCCTCCTGTTATCTTCTCTCATCTAGTCTCCTGTTCTCTTTTCTCATCTAGCCTCCTGTTATCTTCTCTCATCTAGTCTCCTGTTCTCTTTTCTCATCTAGCCTCCTGTTATCTTTTCTCATCTAGCCTCCTGTTATCTTCTCTCATCTAGTCTCCTGTTCTCTTTTCTCATCTAGCCTCCTGTTGTCTTTTCTCATCTAGCCTCCTGTTATCTTCTCTCATCTAGCCTCCTGTTATCTTATCTCATCTAGTCTCCTGTTCTCTTCTCTCATCTATCCTCCTGTTATCTTCTCTCATCTAGTCTCCTGTTCTCTTTTCTCATCTAGCCTCCTATTCTGTTGTCTCAACTCGCCTCCTGTTATCATCTCTCATCTAGTCTCCTGTTCTCTTTTCTCATCTAGCCTCCTTTTATCTTCTCTCATCTAGTCTCCTGTTCTCTTCTCTCATCTAGTCTCCTGTTCTCTTTTCTCATCTAGCCTCCTGTTATCTTCTCTCATCTAGTCTCCTGTTCTCTTTTCTCATCTAGCCGCCTGTTATCTTCTCTCATCTAGTCTCCTGTTCTCTTCTCTCATCTAGTCTCCTGTTATCTTCTCTCATCTAGTCTCCTGTTCTCTTCTCTCATCTAGCCTCCTGTTATCTTCTCTTATCTAGTCTCCTGTTCTCTTTTCTCATCTAGCCTCCTATTCTCTTGTCTCAACTCGCCTCCTGTTATCTTCTCTCATCTGGTCTCCTGTTCTCTTGTATCAACTAACCTCCTGTTCTCTTGTCTCATCTAACCTCTTGTTCTCTTGTCTCAACAAGCCTCCTATTCTCTTGTCTCTACTAGCCCAACATTCTCTTGTCTCAAATAATATTCTGTTCTCTTCTCTCATCTAGCCTCCTGTTCTTTTGTATCAACTACCCTCCTGTTTTTTTTTTTATCATCTAGCCTCCTTTTCTCTAGTCTCACCTAGCCTCCTGTTCTCTTGTCTGACCTCGCCTCCTGTTCTCTTGTCTGACCTCGCCTCCTGTTCTCTTGTCTGACCTCGCCTCCTGTTCTCTTGTCTGACCTCGCCTCCTTTTCTCTTGTCTGACCTCGCCTCCTGTTCTCTTGTCTGACCTCGCCTCCTGTTCTCTTGTCTGACCTCGCCTCCTGTTCTCTTGTCTCACCTCGCCTACTGTTCTTTTGTCTGACCTCGCCTCCTGTTCTCTTATCTGACCTCGCCTCCTGTTCTCTTCTATCAACTAGCCTCCTGTTCTCTTGTCTCACCTAGCCTCCTGTTCTCTTGTCTCACCTAGCCTCCTTTTCTCTTGTCTCACCTAGCCTCCTGTTCTCTTGTCTCAACTCGCCTCCTGTTCTCTTGTCTCACCTAGCCTCCTGTTCTCTTGTCTCTCCTAGCCTCCTTTTCTCTCGTCTCACCTAGCCTCCTTTTCTCTTGTCTCACCTAGCCTCCTGTTCTCTTGTCTGACCTCGCCTCCTGTTCTCTTCTATCAACTAGCCTTCTGTTCTCTTGTATCAACTAGCCTCCTGTTCTCTTGTATCATCTAGCCTCCTTTTCTCTTGTATCATCTAGCCTCCTGTTCTCTTGTATCATTTAGCCCCCTGTTCTCTTGTCTCAACTAGCCTCCAATTCTCTTGTCTAAAGTAGCCTCCTGTTCTCTTGTTTCAAATAGCCTCATGTTCTTTTGTTTCAATTTTCGCACTTTTCTCTTGTCTCACTTAGCCCAGTATTCTCTTATCTGAACTAAGCCACTATTCTCTTATCTCACTTAGCATCCTTTTCTCTTATCTCACTTAGCATCCTATTCTCTTATCTCACTTAGCATCATATTCTCTTATCTCACTTAGCATCATATTCTCTTATCTCAACTAGCCTCCTGTTCTCATGTCTCATCTAGCATCCTGTTCTCTTGTCCCAACTAGCCTCCTGTTTTCTTGTCTCAACTAGCCTTCAATTCTCTTGTCTCAACTAGCCTCCTGTTCTCTTGTCTCAACTTTCGCACTATTCTCTTGTCTCAGTTAGCCCACTATTCTCTTATCTACGTAACTAGCCTCCTGCTCTCTTGTAGCAACTATCATCGTGTTATCTTCTCGTGTCGTAAAATGTGGAAGGTGTTACTCTCATAGACTGTTATCTGTACAATGGGGGGAGTGGGGAGAGTTTTACTCTCATAGACTGTTATCTGTACAATGGGGGAGGGGGTGAGTTTTACTCTCATAGACTGTTATCTGTACAATGGGGGAGGGGGTGAGTTTTACTCTCATAGACTGTTATCTGTACAATGGGGGAGGGGGTGAGTTTTACCCTCATAGACTGTTATCTGTACAATGGGGGAGGGGGTGAGTTTTACTCTCATAGACTGTTATCTGTACAATGGGGGAGGGGGTGAGTTTTACTCTCATAGACTGTTATCTGTACAATGGGGGAGGGGGTGAGTTTTACTCTTATAGACTGTTATCTGTACAATGGGGGGAGGGGGGAGAGTTTTACTCTCATAGACTGTTATCTGTACAATGGGGGG
The DNA here is from genome assembly GCA_032433765.1 of Megaustenia siamemsis. Lineage (NCBI taxonomy): Eukaryota > Metazoa > Mollusca > Gastropoda > Stylommatophora > Ariophantidae > Megaustenia > Megaustenia siamemsis. Next base: position 84,030,837 of record JAVIAB010000125.1, on the reverse strand, counting down.
AGGGGGTGAGTTTTACTCTCATAGACTGTTATCTGTACAATGGGGGGAGGGGGGAGAGTTTTACTCTCATAGACTGTTATCTGTACAATGGGGGAGGGGAGGGGGGAGAGTTTTAATCTCATAGACTGTTATCTGTACAATGGGGGGAGGGGGGAGAGTTTTACTCTCATGAACTGATATCTGTACAATGGGGGGGGGGGGAGTTTTACTCTCATAGACTGCTATCTGTACAATGAGGGAAGGGGGGAGACTTTTACACTCATAGACTGTTATCTGTACAATTGGGGAGGGGGGGAGAGTTTTACTCTCATAGACTTATCTGTACAATGGGGTGGGTTGGGAGGGGGGAGAGTTTTACTCTCATAGACTGTTATCTGTACAATGGGGGGGGGAGTTTTACTCTCATAGACTGCTATCTGTACAATGAGGGAAGGGGGGAGACTTTTACTCTCATAGACTGTTATCTGTACAATGGGGGAGAGTTTTACTCTCATAGACTGTTATCTGTACAATGGGGGAAGCGGGGAGAGTTTTACTCTCATAGACTGTTATCTGTAGAATGGGGGGAGGTAGGAGAGTTTTACTCTCATAGACTGTTATCTGTACAATGGGGGGAGGGAGGAGAGTTTTACTCTCATAGACTGTTATCTGTACAATGGGGAGAGGGGGGAGAGTTTTACTCTCATAGACTGTTATCTGTACAATGGGGGGAAGGGGGGAGAGTTTTACTCTCATAGACTGTTATCTGTACAATGGGGTGGGGGGAATTTTACTCACATAGACTGTTATCTGTACAATGGGGTGGGGGGAATTTTACTCACATAGACTGTTATCTGTACAATGGGGTGGGGGGGGAATTTTACTCACATAGACTGTTATCTGTACAATGTGGGGAGGAGGGAGAGTTTTTCTCTCATAGACTGTTATCTGTACAATGGGGGAGGGGGGAGAGTTTTACTCTCATAGACTGTTATCTGTACAATGGGGGAGGGGGGAGAGTTTTACTCTCATAGACTGTTATCTGTACAATGGGGGAGGGGGGAGAGTTTTACTCTCATAGACTGTTATCTGTACAATGGGGAGGGGAGAGTTTTACTCTCATAGACTGCTATCTGTACAATGGGGGGAGGGGGGAGAGTTTTACTCTCATAGACTGTTATCTGTACAATGGGGGTGGGGGAGAGTTTTACTCTCATAGACTGTTATCTGTACAATGGGGGGAGGGGGGAATTTTACTCTCATAGACTGTTATCTGTACAATGGGGGTGGGGGAGTTTTACTCTCATAGACTGTTATCTGTACAATAGGGGTGGGGGAGTTTTACTCTCATAGACTATTATCTGTATAATAGGGGGGGGGGGGGAGTTTGACTCTTATAGACTGCCATCTGTATAATAGGGGGGAGTTTTACTCTCATAGACTGTTATCTGTATAATAGGGGGGGAGTTTTACTCTCATAGACTGTTATCTGTATTATGGGGGGGGGGAGTTTTACTCTCATAGACTGTTATATGTATAATAGGGGGGTGGAGTTTTACTCTTATAGACTGTTATCTGTATAATAGGGTGGGGGGAGTTTTACTCTCATAGACTGTTATCTGTATTATGGGGGGGAGTTTTACTCTCATAGACTGTTATCAGTATAATAGGGGGGTGGAGTTTTACTCTTATAGACTGTTATCTGTATAATAGGGTGGGGGGAGTTTTACTCTCATAGACTGTTATCTGTATAATAGAGGGGATAGGTGTTATTCTTATTGACTGTTATCTTCACAATGGGGGTATATGTGTTATTCTTATTGACTGTTATCTTCACAATGGGGGAATATGTGTTATTCTTATAGACTGTTATCTTCACAATGGGGGTATATGTGTTATTCTTATAGACTGTTATCTTTACAATGGAGGGATATGTGTTATTCTTATAGACTGTTATCTGTATAATGGGGAAGGTGTTACTCTCATTGTCTGCCATCTGTATAATGGAGTAATGTGTTACTCTCATAGACTGCATCTGTATAATGGGGGAGTGTTATTCCCCCAATGTTTCCCGGACAGCGACATACTGACTGCTTCTGTCTATCTTCAACTACAGTAAAAGACAGCAACAAAAAATGTGTCTCAGCCTTGTAATGTTTGAATAGAAGAAAATAGGTACATGATAGTTCACAGATCATCTGTAACACTTGATAACATTAGAGGTAGGGTTCGATCTCAACCGTCGGCTTCCGATTCACCCAGCCTTTAATGGGTACCGGATTTCTTTCTGGGAAAGTAAAGCGGCACGGGCATTATACCGACCACATTACCCCAAAAATCATGTGCCGAAGTTCTGTAACATTTATGGTCACTAACACCATATATCCCCTATACGCCACTTGGCGTGACGGGGGGACTTTACTTTTACTTTTTACTTGATAACATTACAGGGTCATCGTACAAACAGCACCATTATATTGTAAATCAATGTTGTTGTAGCTGCTGTTGTTGGTCTGACAAACCGGGTATCGGCCTCTCGTAGCCCAGCCTCTCGTAACGGCTACACAATGATTCTAATGATGTTAAACGAGCCGTGCTATGGTAGCCCGAGCTCGTACACCTTCTCGGCTGTCAACCTCGACGGTCATCGTGTCTGTGACCGGGGCTACTGTCAGGTACACACTGTATCTGTATCGTACTTTGCTTGTAAGCCGTACTGACTGGCTTCTTGATTCTCCGACGTATATGTGCCCGCGACAACTTCTCCTCAGCTCAGCGCCGTGGCGTATGAAACGACTGCTGGAATAAGAAATGGCTGCACACTGAAGACTTGTGTTGGAAAGGTCACATAACTTTATTAAGCAACCGTAACAATGTCAAACTATTCACAAAACATGTACAACGGCCAGCGATCTATACATCCCACTCGACCAATCACACATCGGTACAAGGAAATGCTCATTCTCCTGTGGACACTCTCACTTCAGGTATTATATCACACACAGCCTGATTATTCTCATTTATGCTATACTAAGTTGCTAATGCCCTAGCTGCTATTACTAACATCAGTTCACTGTCTCTTCAATACACGAGAGACTCTCTTCTACATTGGATCTAACTAGCCCTTAATAGTGCGTATGCTTGTGCTCGACGAGCCTATGGGCTGACGCATGATCTACCAGTATCTTACGTCCTCTTACGTCCCACCTACGTGTCAATGTTCTCTGGAAAGCCTCCTTCTAGCTCCGTGCAGGGACTGAAGGAGTAGGACCCGCGGAGACTGCTCTCATTGTCCTACTCCTTCCTTGTCGCTATTTTATTCTTCTTAGCCCTTCTTACTTCTACACCTTAACTCTTGCTTATTAATTCCCTTTAACTTACTTCACCACATTACCGTCTATTGTTATTACTTCCTATATCCTTCCTATTTAATTCCCTTAACTCTCGTCATCTTCCCCGTGTTCTGCTGTTTCGTATGTCTCCTCCTCTCTATCCATTGTCTCGTCCTCTTCATCTCTGTATCTTTTTTCCTCTGGTGAATCTCCCGAAGACCATCTCACCTGCCTTTTTCGTGTCATATTCTTCCCCATCTCCATTGTTGTTGTTGGTTCTGTTTCTTCTTCTGCTGTCGTATTTCCTTAATCCATTTGTACTTGTGTTATTGTTCATGGCTCATCTTCTACTTGTTCCTGTTATCTTCTTTGTTTTCTGAGCTCCAATCTTACCCTTCTTTTTGGTAATGGCATATCTTCTTCCTCCGATGACGTTCTCCTTTCCCTTCGTACTCTCCTATCCTGTTTCTGTTTACACTGACTTCTTGTATTTTGATATGGGGCCCCGTCTTCCGTCGTTTCGCCTGTGTCACTATCGTATTCCTCTTATTGTTCACACATTTCTCCCCCCCCCCCTTCTATCCACTCTGTTCCCCCTCTACTGTCGTATTTCTTTTATCTGAATGTGTGTCACCTCTGTGACCATTTTCATCGTCTGTCAGTTCTGTTGACGTTTCGTCCCTTCCCGTCGTACATCTTCTTTCCGGTCTACCCACGTGCCTACTTTCTCTTTCTGACCATAACGTCTCGTCTTTTATTATATTTCGTCTACGCGTTCTTATTTCTTTGTTTCCGTAAATATGTTTAATTACATAATCCGCTTCATTTGTCTTCCTCACTATTGCGTATCCTTCTTTCCATCTGAGACTTATCTTTGATGCGCCCGTATGATTTCTATAAAATACTTTATCTCCTACCTTATAGTCAATACTTTCTTTGCTTCTTCCTCCTCTCGGCTCTCTTAAAATTTTTTCATACCATTCTTCGTGTATCATGCATCTGTTGAATAATAATTTCATGAATTTCTTCTCCTAAATACCTGCTCCTAGGTTGTAATAAATTATCTAACGGTAACATCGGGTGTCTTCCATACAATAAAAAATATGACGAAAATTGTGTACTCTCGTTCTTATTCACCCTTATAGCTGCCAACGCCTGATTCAGTTTTACATCCCACCCTTATATTCTCTCCTTGTTAGTTTAGAAATTATATAATTTAATGTCCGGTGTTGCCTCTTTCGTTATTCCTATACTAATCTCTTAATAGCTTTCTAACTTTGGGCTCGCTGTCTCTTCAATACACGAGAGACTCTCTCCTACATCGAGTATAACCAGCCACTTAATAGCGCGTGTGCTTGAGCTCGATGAGCAGCTGACAGAGTTTAGGAGCACAGTGAACTCTTGACCTTCTCATTTTGTACAAATAAATGACTTTGTCTGCTTGTACACTTTTGTTATTGCCTATCTAAGTGTTTCTCTTTATCTGTACACACAAACACACATAATTTTATTGACGCTGTCTAGGCCAACCTATTATCAGTTTATAATTCCTCTTTTTTCATTCTTCTTCTTCAGCGTATAGTTTTCTATGGATATCCCACAGAAAGACCAGTTTCCTTTTTGAGTATAGCTGTTTGTATATATATAGGGGCGCTTAAAGTTTCTTTGTTCAAGGGCGTCAATCATTAATTATGTGCCATCACCTAGAACATGTGTGCCGACATCATCTAGAACAAGTGTTCCGACATCACCTACATCATGCGTGCCAACATCTCTTATAACATGTGTGCAAACATCCCCTATAACATGTGTGCCGACACCACCTATAACATGTGTGCCAACATCATCTATAACATGTGTGCCAACATCACCTATAACATGTGTGCCAACATCATCTATAACATGTGTGCCGACACCACCTATAACATGTGTGCCAACATCACCTATAACATGTGTGCCAACATCACCTAGAACATGTGTGCCGACATCACCTAGAACATGTGTGCCGACATCACCTAGAACATGTGTGCCGACATCACCTAGAACATGTGTGCCGACACCACCTAGAACATGTGTGCCGACACCACCTACAACATGTGTGCCGACACCACCTAGAACATGTGTGTCGACACCACCTAGAACATGTGTGCCGACACCACCTAGAACATGTGTGCCGACATCACCTACAACATGTGTGCCGACACCACCTAGAACATATACCGACACCACCTAGAACATGTGTGCCAACATCACCTAGAACATGTGTGCCGACACCACCTACAACATGTGTGCCGACACCACCTAGAACATGTGTGCCAACATCACCTAGAACATGTGTGCCGACACCACCTACAACATGTGTGCCGACACCACCTAGAACATGTGTGCCGACACCACCTAGAACATGTGTGCCAACATCACCTAGGACATGTGTGCCGACACCACCTAGAACATGTGTGCCGACACCACCTAGAACATGTGTGCCGACACCACCTACAACATGTGTGCCGACATCACCTAGAACATGTGTGCCGACACCACCTAGAACATGTGTGCCAACATCACCTAGAACATGTGTGCCGACACCACCTACAACATGTGTGCCGACACCACCTACAACATGTGTGCCGACACCACCTAGAACATGTGTGCCGACACCACCTAGAACATGTGTGCCGACATCACCTAGAACATGTGTGCCGACATCACCTATAACATGTGTGCCGACACCACCTAGAACATGTGTGCCGACACCACCTAGAACATGTGTGCCGACACCACCTACAACATGTGTGCCGACACCACCTACAACATGTGTGCCGACACCACCTACAACATGTGTGCCGACATCACCTACAACATGTGTTCCGACACCACCTAGAACATGTGTGCCGACACCACCTACAACATGTGTGCCGACACCACCTAGAACATGTGTGCCGACACCACCTAGAACATGTGTGCCGACACCACCTACAACATGTGTGCCGACACCACCTAGAACATGTGTGCCGACACCACCTAGAACATGTGTGCTGACATCACCTAGAACATGTGTGCCGACATCACCTAGAACATGTGTGCCGACATCACCTAGAACATGTGTGCCGACATCACCTAGAACATGTGTGCTGACATCACCTAGAACATGTGTGCTGACATCACCTAGAACATGTGTGCTGACATCACCTAGAACATGTGTGCCGTCCTCACTAACAGACAGCACAGCACCAACAAGAATTCGCCAAAACAAACCCTCCCATTTTAGCCATGATCTCCCATCTTCTCTTATATCAATTTGTTTACTCTCTCCTTCAAATGTCTCGGTATTCTCCAGCTTGCACTTTTTATGTGAGGTCTAGAAAGTTATGTCATTTATAGAGCTGGTTTTGTTTGTATTTCTTCTACCCATGCTGTGTTTTGTGCTGGATTTGTTTGTATTTCTTCTACCCATGCTGTGTTTTGTGCTGGTTTTGTTTGTATTTCTTCTACCCATGCTGTGTTTTGTGCTGGATTTGTTTGTATTTCTTCTACCAATGCTGTGTTTTGTGCTGGTTTTGTTTGTATTTCTTCCACCCATGCTGTGTTTTGTGCTGGTTCTTTTTATACTTGTTTTCATCATGCTATGGTTTGAATTGGCTCTGTCTGTACTTGTTGTTACCATGTAATGTTTTGTGCTGGTTCTATTTGTTTTAGCTAGATCAACTGGTATAATGATTTCAAGTTTCCAGATCTCCTTGTGATGTCGCGGATGGTTTGATTTGTAACATAGAGAATGCGTGCCGGTTATAAAAATGAGTGAAGAACTGAAATAATGAATGAACTTGCTATCACCAACATCGTGGAAATGTTCACAATTCACTAAATAAAATAATTTTTTGTTGTGGGACAACTGGACCAGGGAACTGGCAGAGAGCTGTTCAGTTGAATATTTGAGGTTGCGAAATACTTGTCATGTGTCACCCCTCCCCCTCCTTCACCCCCCCCCCCTTCCACCTCGCTATTCTTTTCTATCTATGGAACTACATTCAGTGCAGTCAGGAATTCCCCATATCAGCACCACCACGTATCACATATTTTTTTTTCAAAATGCATTAGTAAATTCCGATGACGAGATGTCTGTGCACGTCTTATTGGACTGCATAGACGACGATTCCAGGCTTACTTAGTCACTTTATAGACATGCACTGTAGGTTATAGAAGCTCTTTTCTTTTCTCTCTCCAACCCGCTGCTCTGATCTGTCACTCTTCTTCATATTATGTATCACTACAAACCTGTTTAAGAAGTTGACAAATGTTAACTATTAATTTGTTAACACGCTCACCTACTACAAACCTGTTTAAGAAGTTAAAAAATGTTAACTATTTATCTGCTAACAGTTTTACCTAGTTTAATCTATCACCACAGGAAGTCATCAATGGACCATTTTTGTGATAACAGGTTGATCAAATCACAGATTTATCTGCTGATTTCGTGAGACCTCACTGTCTTCGATTTGGTCCTTAATCAAGTTTCAGTCTTTGACCCCCCCCCCGAATTCTGGCTCACACTGTGTATCTGCTGTACTGTACACTCGCACTTCCAAGGTTCGCCTGTCTTGCTTTTCACATGGCACCCAGCAATATGTTTGAACGTTTCTCTATGAAGAATTATGGAAATTTACCAGTCAAATATCAGTGGATAAAGAGATACAGCGTAGACGATGGCGCTGGATAGGACACACACTACGGAAGCCAACTGAGAGTATTACACAACAGGCCCTTTTTTGGAATCCCCAGGGGAAAAGACAAAGAGGAAGACCAAGGAATTCTTGGAGAAGACAGATAGAAGCAGAGATGAAGATGATGGGGAAGACATGGAATGATCTTAAAAAAATGGCAAAAGAATAGAATGACTTGGAAAATGTTTGTTGAAGACATATGCTCCACTGGGAGCTAAAAAGGTAGAAGAAGAAGAAGGAGTCTAAGTTTTGTGTTTGTCGCTTATGAGTTTTGATTTCCACAACTTTTCAAGGCTTCTAAAAGACATTGCTGCTTTAGCTATTCTGATTCTAATTTCTTTACTTGTATCCCCTTCTCGATCAATGTGACTTCCAAGATAGATAAAGTGATTGATCTGTTCCATTGGTTTGCTTTCCATGTATATTCTGTCATCTGCTGGAATTAAGCTTTTCATGATTTTAGTCTTTTTATGAATGTCGCCAAAAATAAACAGAACATCAACATAACTATAGAAGGCAGACAACTAAAACATGTAGATGAAACCAAATACCTAGGATGTCTAATGACAAACGTTAATTCTCAAACAGCAGAGATAGAATCAAGATGCAACAAAGTTTGTCAAATCATCGGACAGTTATCACCACTACTGTCGAACAAAGAAATAACTCTAGAGGCAAAACGAGCACTATACAATACAATCTTCATCCCAACGTTGTGCTACCAATGCCAGACCTGGACCCTAGATGCAAGAACAATAAGAAAAATAACCTCTACTGAGATGAAATGTGTGAGACGAATGACAGGAAACAGTCTGAGAGATAAGATCAGAAATGAAGAACTGAGAAAAAAAGCTAGGAATAGCCCCCGCCATAGAATATATAAGGAAACAACAGATAAAATGGTTTGACCATTGACAAGGCAGAAAGAACAAAACACAACACAACATCCCTTCAACAAACGTTGTGAGAACACCAGACCCAAGGGTCGACCACGAAAAAGATGGGTCGATGGAATATTAGAAGCACTAGGAAACATAACAGCAGCAGAGGCAAACATAAGAGCAAAAGACCGCAAATTATATCTCCCCTCAACGCTGAAAGGCAGATGAGGAAGGAAAGAGGAAGAAAAAGAACAAGAAGTCTTTTCATGATTGACCTCAAGCCCAATTTTGCTGGCTATTGATGATAGTTCATTTGTGTTTTCCTGCATCGTTTTTATCTGACTGCTGATAAGAACTATGTCATCAGCAAAGTCAAGGTCCTCCAAATGGTCGGTCTCCTTGTACCCATTCGATGCCTTTATTACCAGTGCAGCATTTCTCCATTATGAAGTTCATAACAACTTAAAAAGACAAGGGCTATAAAAAAAAAATCATTTTTTAACGCCAGTTTCTATTGGGAAACATTCGCTCAGTCCTTCCTCTGTTCGAACTGCACATGTGTTAGAGATCATATATTTTAGACCTTCGACATATGACGTTTGGGGTAATGTTGTCGATATTACGCCCGTGCCGCTTTACTTTTCCAGAAAAAAAAGCATTCAAAGCTGGGTGAACTCATATCCGTCGATCACAATCGAACTCGACTTCTTGTCCTTTGTAGTCCAGTTCACTAACCACTGAGCTATCGCGGCTCCTGTAGTCCAGTTCACTAACCACTGAGCTATCGCGGCTCCTGTAGTCCAGTTCACTAACCACTGAGCTATCGCGGCTCCTGTAGTCCAGTTCACTAACCACTGAGCCATCGCGGCTCCTGTAGTCCAGTTCACTAACCACTGAGCCATCGCGGCTCCCTTAACTATAAAAGATCGTTGAACTCATGTCTACAACCATCTATAGTCGTCTGGAGTCCACTCTAGTGATCGTGGGACATGGGTCTTTAGCCATCTATAGTCGCCTGTGGTCCAAACTAGAGCCATCTATACTTGTCTGTGGCCCACCCTAGTAATCGTTGTACTCCGTCTACAGCCATCTATAACCTTCTGTGGCCCACCCTAGTGATCGTTGTACTCCGTCTACAGCCATCTATAATCTTCTGTGGCCCACCCTAGTGATCGTTGTACTCCGTCTACAGCCATCTATAATCTTCTGTGGCCCACCCTAGTGATCGTTGTACTCCGTCTACAGCCATCTATAATCTTCTGTGGCCCACCCTAGTGATCGTTGTACTCCGTCTACAGCCATCTATAATCTCCTGTGGCCCACCCTAGTGATCGTTGTACTCCGTCTACAGCCATCTATAATCTTCTGTGGCCCACCCTAGTGATCGTTGTACTCCGTCTACAGCCATCTATAATCTTCTGTGGCCCACCCTAGTGATCGTTGTACACCGTCTACAACCATCTATAATCTTCTGTGGCCCACCCTAGTGATCGTTGTACACTATCTAGAGCCATCTATAATCTCCTGTAGTCCACCCTAGCGATCAGTGTACAATCTACAACCAACTATAATCTCCTGTGGCCCACCCTAGTGATCGGTGTACACCGTCTACAGCCATCTATGGCGTTAGTAGCATTTAACCGAACTCCGCCACGCCCCAACGACCTATGTGCATGCGTCTCTATTCTCAGCCTTTATCAAACATCAGTGACCTCTTGTTGTTATTGACGGGCCAGGCTAGAAATGTGTTTTATCGAACACTGCACGTACAACACGTGACTAGTAGCAATCTGTCTCTTACACTTATTATTTACTCTCCATTACCCAACATCCTGTATCTCTTACACTTATTATTTACTCTCCATTACCCAACATCCTTGTATCTCTTACACTTATTATTTACTCTCCATTACCCAACATCCTTGTATCTCTTACACTTATTATTTACTCTCCATTACCCAACATCCTTGTATCTCTTACACTTATTATTTACTCTCCATTACCCAACATCCTGTATCTCTTACACTTATTATTTACTCTCCATTACACAAGGCATTTCTGGTGCCATGGCGGCTACGTATAGTCGTTTTTATATTTCGGCTCTTGCCGACATATTTAAATGATATGCGTGACAGTCGAGTTATGAAATGATGTGTTGCTATTCCCCGTTTGGTGTATGTTTTACTTCGGACGTGTGGATAAACTGTGATTACCGATATTTAAATGGAATATGATTTATTCTTCTTTGTGTCGTGTGTTCGCGGTTCGATAGTCAAGCACATGGTTCGACAAAAAATGGCGCCGCCTGGTATGTTCAACCCGAATATAAAAAGTCTGTGTCGGTGGATGGGGCGGATGAATCAAAAATGATCAACGGCCCAGAGAGCGAAAACAGCAAAGTGTGTGGTACACATGAGGCATATTCAGAACACGAAAGACGAATATGGCAGACCACCGTGAAAGAGATTGGAGCCTCATCACGTAACAGTCCAAAGAAAGCCATGGAGAGAAATTCTAACTATTGTTTTAAGAACGAATTAAAAATAGCTACATGGAATGTTAGGACCTTATACCAACTAGGAAAATTAAAAAATCTAATGGTAGAAGCAGAGTGATTAAACATAGGTATCTTAGGCATATCAGAAACAAGATGGAAGGAAAGTAGATACATACAAGACGATAAATATACATTTATATATTCAGGTAACACAAAAGAACATCAAAGAGGAGTAGGCATTCTAATAAAACGAGAGCTTCAAAAATATATAAATACCCACTGGACATACAATGATAGGATTATACTATTAAAAATGAAGGCAAAACCATTTGACATAGCAATAATACAGACATACGCGCCTACTCAAGACTATACAGACAAACAAATAGAGGCATACTATGAAGATCTAAACACAGCTATGAAGCAAGTGAAATCATCAGAAAACTTGATTATAATGGGTGACATGAACGCTAATGTAGGAAAAGGTAAATATAAGACCATTGTAGGAAATAATGGTTTAGGAAAAAGGAGTAACAGAGGAGAAAGATTAATACAATTTTGTGAAGAAAACAGACTGATAATATGCAACACCTTCTTTGAGCAAGAGAAAAGGAAATTATACACATGGAAAAGCCCTGGAGACAGGAAGAGGAATCACATAGGTTACATGTGATAAAAGACAGATTCCGGAACAGCGTCAAGAAAGCCAAAACCTACCCAGGAGCAGATATTAATTCAGACCACAATCCTGTAATGATAAAAATGAAAATCAAATTAAAGAGAAACAAACAAAAAACTAATTCAGCAACACCAATAGATATAACAGCGTTAAACCAGAAAGATGTAAAAGAAACTTATACTGTACAAGTAAAGAACACATATCAGAAGCTGCTAGAAGAGGGGATTGAGCAGTACAGAAGAGAAAATCCTGAGGAAAAAGTCACAACAAAATGGAAATGCATAAAAAACAGCATGCAAGAATCCTGCAACACCTTGCCCAATAAGAAAAGTAACAAAAAACAAAAATGGATAACTGACAAAATCTTAGAAAAAATGGAAGAAATAAGACAAGCGAAAAACACTGCCAGATACAAGGATATTGACAATGAAATACGGAGAATGTGCAAAAAGGCAAAAGAAGACTGGCTCAACCAAAGATGTCTAGAAGTTGAAACAATGGAAAGTAAACAAAACTTAAGAGAGATACACACAGAAATAAAGAGAATGACTAATAAAGACAAAATAGCTGCAGGAAAAAGATGTATTGCAAACAAAGAGAGAAGAATGCTAACAGACAACAAAGATATAATAGATAGATGGCAAGAATATATAACAGAATTATTCCATGACGAAAGGGACAAAAAGCCAGACATAAAATGTACATACAACTATAAAATCCTGAAATCTGAAATAGAAAAAGCTATAAAAACAATGAAAAAGGGAAAAGCAGCAGGACCTGACAATATACAAATACAAATGATATAGGCTCTAGATGATTTTGGCATCGATGTGATCACAGACATATGCAATGACATATACCATACAGGATACATACCAAACGAACTAATAACATCAACTTTTATTCCATTGCCTAAAAAGAATGGTGCAGTTGAATGCAGCGATTTCAGAACAATAAGCCTAATGAGCCAGGTAACAAAAAATTTTACTAAAAGTTATACAAGGAAGGATTCAGAATAAAATCAATACTGAATTAGATGAGCAACAATTTGGATTCAGGAAAAATAGTGGAACAAAAGAAGCCATATTTAGCATGAGAACATTGATTGAAAAGTACATAGATGTAGACAAACCAATATATGCCTGTTTCATAGACTACACCAAAGCTTTCGATAGAATACACCATAACCAACTTATAGACTGTCTAAAGGATATAAATCTAGACGACACAGACATACGACTAATATGTAATTTGCACTGGGAGCAAACAGCAATAATAAAATATAACAAGGAGAACTCTACACCCATGGACATAAAAAGAGGAGTAAGACAAGGATCATCCTCTCACCAAGCTTGTTCAATCTATACACTGAGCAAATCTTTAAAAACATCTCAGAGATGCCAGGCCTAAACATTAATGGAAAGATAATCAATAACCTAAGATATGCTGATGATACTGTTCTACTGGCAGAAAATCCTAAAGACCTACAACAATGACTTAATGTGATAAACATAACAAGCAAAAAATATGGACTAGATATGAATATCAAAAAGACTAAAACTATGATCATAAACAAAGAAAATTCTCAAGACCTACAATTAAATATCACAGTTGAGGGAATACATCTGGAGACAGTCCAGAGCAACAACTACCTGGGACATACTATAACCAATGATGGAAGATGTAAAATTGAAATAAACAAAAGAATAGGTATGGCAAAAAGTAATTTTAATGCCATGAAAAATATACTAACAACAAAACAAATATCAGCAGGGCTGAAACTAAGAATGGCAAAATGTTACATCTTCTCAATATTCCTGTATAGTCCAGAAACGTGGACACTAGACAAGAAAACAGAACAAAAAAATGAAGCTTTTGAAATGTGAATTTATTGAAGAATAGGTAGAATTGGATGGAAAGAAAAGAAAACGATGAACTTTTAAAACAATTAAAAATAAAAAAGAGAACTACTAAATACAATTAAGACAAGACAAATGAAATCTTTGGGGCATGTTAAAAGACACAACAGCCTACTAAAAGTAATATTGGAAGGGAAAATACAAGGTAAATGAGGCAGAGGCAGACCAAGACTAACATGGACGAGTAACATCAAAAGATGGACAAGTCAATCTATGACAGCCTGCACCATGAAAGCAAGATACAGAGTAGAATGGCGATCCATGGTAGCCAACCTTCGTTGCGGAGAGGGCACTCGATGATGATGATGACACAACATCCTGTATCTCTCACACTTTAATTATACTTGTCTTTAGCATTCCCTCGCTAGAAAAAAAAACATTTGAAAGCAACTCATTTTCTTATTTCTTTATTTGAACTTGACTGGCCCCATGTCATGGTCAACAGCGATTTTTATTAAGAAATACAAACAACACATCAACAGATAAGATTACAACATTCACAGCGTTACTATCAACACATGACCAACACTTATGACCACTATGTACCAACATTAATGTTGTATTGTGGGCGTATATGCTTGAACATAATCTTTGTCCCACTGAAACGATTCTATGTTTGTGTCTGCTGATGTCATCTGGTACAGTATAGTCTTTTCTCATTTCCATTGATATCGATTGCATACTTTTCTCAACAAAGAGACCTCAGAGATGGGATTTTCCATAAAAATGTGGAGAGTCTCTTGGACAGGTGAAAGGACCAACGTGGAAAGTCTCAGAGACAAACACAAAATGCAGGTACCATAAATATCAGAAAGAAACAATCGACTACGAACTTTTTTTTAAACACATTTCGAGAAAAGTTGGAATTTATTTGGTTATTTGGTTATGGAAGGCCCTGGTATCACTGCAAACGAATTAAAATCCATAATTGCTCAACTACCGTGTCAGCGTAATCATCTGAATTAATATATCATCTCCCAAACTAAGAAAGGTAAATGTAGTTCCCATAGTAGCAGTCTCAGCACACGCCGAAAGACATAAGGCGAAACCGCGCAGAAAGTGAACACAGCCAACTGTTCCCTGTCATACGATATCATCATTCGTCGCAAACAATTGGAATATCGAAACATTATCAAAACGAATGAGACACACATCTCACGGTGTGCACAGATCACTTAACTCAGTAGCTCCTGCAACAAGCCGGACTTGGAATATGAGGAAACTGCAACAAGGAACACTTTTCATGCATAGCCTTCAATGGTTCCTGCCTCCTATCCACGATATGCCGGCAGTTCACGTTCTCCTGAAAATGATGATCGTCATAGTTTTTTTTAAATGTATAGCGCTTGATGATTTTAGGCCATCGTTGTTGACTCCAACTCCGAACATATAAACACACAGTTAGTCGCCAGATTATCGCCGTCGCAGCAACAACAGACCGTAAGATTAAAGTATGGCCGGTCTAGGGATTTACGTTGAGCCATCCACGTTGGAATACTTGATTACAACTGGCAAAATACAGGGGAAGAGAGATCGCGGACGACAAAAAGAGAAGATACTAGATAGCTTGGTGTCATGGCATGGAAAACAGTCAACAACAGAACTGAAATGATGCACTCTGGACAGAGATATGTAGAAGGACATTGTTGTGTGCCCGTAGGGTACAGCATGATGATGATGAACCTTCTCAATTAGGAAAATCTTGTTTCGCAACGTAGGGTGTGTAGTAAGGTAGTCATTACACATCGCCGCTCTGTCAGAACTGAGGCGGCCAGTGCTGCTACTCTTCGTTAACACATATTCCAACATGGTCAGTCATGTACCAATTGGGTGGGTCGGTGTCCTAGATTTGAAACGTCATCACTCATCAAGTGACCTAGATTTTAAACGTCATCGCCCATCAGGTGACCTAGATTTGAAACGTCCTCACTCATTAGGTGACCTAGATTTGAAACGTCCCCACTCATTAGGTGACCTAGAACCCAGCTTCAGATTTCCTTTCTATGGAATGGGGATGTACACTGTTCTTTTCCAGACTTTTTGGCCAGTCTACATTTTTCCAAATCTTCACACACAATGCAAGGTAAATACGAGCACTGGCCTCCCCTCCAGCCTGGATGAATTCAGTTGATCATCACTTCCTGATGACTTCCCTTGCTCCAGATTTCTTTTATTGCAGAACAAACATCATCCATCATGGGCTCTGGTTTATGTTCTTCGCTTTCTAGAATCTATCCAAGTGTTTGGAAGTATCTTCCGGCATCGCTGCGTGCAGTCAACGCTCAATCTGGGTCGGCAGTACATCCTTATCTTCAGTTAGGGCACTTCCACTGCTGACTTATTACGTGAACTGATGGTCTAAAACGCCGGTTCTAATTTCTCTGAACATCTCTCCGCCTCTTCCTTCATGATGCAGCTCTTCAGTTCTGTCGCAAGCGTTCGTAATAAACTGTTTTTGTATCTCCCGATCATTGTTCTGTTTTTGTCTATCTTGATATCTGTTCTAACTGTTGTTGTCTCTCCCGATCTCTGATCTAACTGTTTCTATCTCTCCTGAACTCTGTTCTAACTGTTTCTGTCTCTCATGATCGCTTTTCTGTTTCTGTCTCTCCCGATCTCTGTTCTGTTTCTGTCTCTCCTGATCTCTGTTCTAACTTTTTTTGTCTCTCCTGATCTCTGTTCTAACTTTTTTTCTCTCTCATGATCTCTGTTCTAACTGTTTCTATATCTCCTGAACTCTGTTCTAACTGTTTCTGTCTCTCTTGATCTCTGTTCTGTTTCTGTCTCTCCTGATCTCTGTTCTGTTTCTATCTCTCCTGAACTCTGTTCTAACTGTTTCTGTCTCTCCTGATCTCTGTTCTGTTTTTGTCTCTCCTGATCTCTGTTCTGTTTCTGTCTCTCCCGATCTCTGTTCTGTTTCTATCTCTCCTGAACTCTGTTCTAACTGTTTCTGTCTCTCCTGATCTCTGTTCTGTTTCTGTCTCTCCCGATCTCTGTTCTGTTTCTGTCTCTCCTGATCTCTGTTCTAACTGCTTCTATCTCTCCTGACATCTGTTCAAACTGTTTCTATTTCTCCTGATCTCTGTTCTAACTGTTTTTGTCTCTCCTGATCTCTGTTCTAACTGTTTTTGACTCTCCTGATCTCTGTTCTAACTGTTTCTGTCTCTCCTGATCTCTGTTCTGTTTCTGTCTCTCCTTATCTCTGTTCTGTTTCTGTTTCTGTCTCTCCTGATCTCTGTTCTAACTGTTTGTCTCTCTTGATCTCTGTTCTAACTGTTTTTGTCTCTCCTGATCTATGTTCTGTTTTTGTCTCCCTTATCTCTGTTCTAACTGCTTCTATCTCTCTGACATCTGTTCAAACTGTTTCTATTTCTCCTGATCTCTGTTCTAACTGTTTTTGTCTCTCCTGATCTCTGTTCTAACTGTTTTGACTCTCCTGATCTCTGTTCTAACTGTTTCTGTCTCTCCTGATCTCTGTTCTGTTTCTGTCTCTCCTTATCTCTGTTCTGTTTCTGTTTCTGTCTCTCCTGATCTCTGTTCTAACTGTTTTTGTCTCTCTTGATCTCTGTTCTAACTGTTTTTGTCTCTCCTGATCTATGTTCTGTTTTGTCTCCCCTTATCTCTGTTCTAACTGTTTTTGTCTCCCCTTATCTCTGTTCTAACTGTTTTTGTCTCTCCTTATCTCTGTTCTAACTGTTTTTGTCTTTCCTGATCTCTGTTCTAACTGTTGTTGTCTCTCCTTATCTCTCTTCTAACTGTTTTTGTCTTTCCTGATCTCTGTTCTAACTGTTTTTTGGCATTCTCTGTGTTAAACGCCGTTTCGTCTCCCTCCCCTTTGCGTCAATGTTCTTCTTTCTTCTTTGAGAATCAGTCTTTGTTCAGAGATAGACTTATATCATTTAATGACTAAACTAATGACTAATAACTATCGACTAAACTAAACTTATAAAGTAATTTATGGACTTGTCAGATGTGCAATGAGGATAACCTATCGACTAAACTTAAGTAAACTAAACTAAACTGAACTAAACTAAACTGAACTAAACTAAACTGAACTAAACTAAACTGAACTAAACTAAACTGAACTAAACTAAACTAAACTAAACTAAACTAAAACAAACTTAACTGAACTAAACAAATAATTGATAGCTTTTGTCTTCAAGCATTTATTTGTTGATTCACTTTTCCACTGACCATTTTTTTTCTTTACTTTCTAGACACGATAACCTTGACATTTCCACACGTTTATGTCGATTCCAAGAAAAACTTTCTCGTTTTTGTCAACTCAAGAACCGACCCGACCTTTATTTCCAAGAACTGACATCAGCCAAGAGAATCACATAAGTTGGTGAGAACGAGGACATGCAGCTCTCAGCACAAATATTCGGAGGAAAAAAGTCTTCATCAGTCGCTGAGTTTTTGTTTCTAATAACTTCAGTCAAGGCATTTGTTATGTTTTGTCTTGTTCTCTATACATCATCATCATCAAGTGCCAGGCCTACTGGCGTAGGTGATCATGTCTCTCCACAACTTTCGATCCCGGCAGCTATTTATCATTTCTGTTGTTGACCTTCTGCCAAGCCATTCTCTTAAGCTGTCTGATATTTTTTTTCTCTTTGCTTCCCTCTATCTCTTCGTCCCTCAATTTTTCCAGTTGTTTCAATATATTCAAGTTGTTCTCTTCTCATTACATGGCCAAAAATGATGATTATTTCTTCCTAACATTGGAAATAAGCTCTCTTTTTTGCTTTGACCTCTCTCAGAACATCTTCATTACTCTTCTTAGCTGTCCATGGTATTCTCAACATTCTTCTGTAAAACCACAGACTACAGACTCCAGTGATTTTCTTGTCTGTTGTCCTATTGTCCATGATTCGCATCCATATGTTAAGACTGGCTCTACGTAACATTTAAGAACTCTTTTTCTTGTTTCTATTGTCAAAATGGATTGCATAGTATTTTCCTCATTCTTTGGAAAGCTGCTTTTGCCTGAGCCATTCTACATCTCATACACAAGCAGCAAAATCAATGAGTCATTGTCGGCATATTCAAACACACATACACAAACATACATGCACAAACATCAAAGAAAGCAAATCCTTAACTTGAACTAGCGCTCTCTCTAAGCTCAAAGGCCAACCGGACTGGTTTCTCAGGAACCACAAGTCCAAATGACGTAATTTTAACTCCGCTGGACCCTCGCTTCGGCTCGGTGTTCTCGTTGAGAACTACCCTCAGTTTTCTCAAGACATGCACCAGCCCTTGTTTAAGCTCGAGGTAAGCGAGCCTCATGCCCAGGCATATCCTAGGCCCGTGACCAAAGGCAACAAACGATAGTGGATCCCTCTTCTCTTTCTCCTCCGGTGAAAACCGGTTAGGGTCAAACTTGTCAGGTTCTGGGTAGTTCCTAGGGTCCTTTAAGATACAAAAATAGGGAATAATAATGACAGTGCCTTTAGGAATGGTCACTCCGTTGTAGGTTCTGGTTTCTCTAGCCACCCTGTTGACGTTTGGAACAGGTGTGTATAGTCTTAGCGTTTCGTTGATTACCTGTTCTGTGAACGTCAAACTGTTGAGCTCTTCTGGTGTGGGAGTCTCCGATTTCACCACAGATGTTATTTCTTGGAAGACCTTTTCCTAGAAAAAAATAATAATAAGGTACATAAGGTTAGGTATCGTGGTATGATTCTGTAACATGAAGGTCAGCACAATGTTCACAATCAGCAGTTTTGTGATCTGTTTACATCATTATTACAACATTCATTATTACAACCTTTATTATTACAACACTCATTATTACAACATTCATTATTACAACCTTTATTATTACAACCTTCATTATTGCAACCGTCATTATTACAACCTTCATTATTAGAACCTTTATTATTACAACCTTCATTACTACAACCTTCATTATTACAACCTTCATTATTACAACATTCATTATTACAACCTTTATTATTACAACCTTCATTATTGCAACCTTCATTATTACAACCTTCATTATTACAACCTTTATTATTACAACCTTCATTATTACAACCTTTATTATTACAACCTTCATTACTACAACCTTCATTATTACAACCTTCATTATTACAACCTTCATTATTACAACCTTTATTATTACAACCTTCATTATTACAACCTTTATTATTACAACCTTCATTACTACAACCTTCATTATTACAACCTTCATTATTACAACCTTCATTATTACAACCTTCATTATTACAACCTTCATTATTGCAACCTTCATTATTCCTTCTTCTGCGATCATGGCTCATTCAGACTAGGACTCCGGACTCTCTTATGAAGGCAGCTGTCTGTTTAAGTGATTCGATTGCCCCGTATAGTTTCTCTTCTAAGAAGGTGGGTGGGGGCAACATTGTCATCCTCAGACCTATATGCTGGGGGGCAATCCTGTAGAACATGTTTTGTTGTCATGTTATCCAGTGTGCAGTGGCATTGGTTGATAGTTCCTATTTTGAGTTTGATAAACATGTGATTTCTCATTCTGTTGTGGCTAGTGCGTAGGCGAAGTAAGATGACTTCATCCCTCCTTGATAGTTGGAGGTATCCATCCCTCTTGTTATACTTTGGGTTTTCCTGTTTCCATTGTTCATGGTACTGGCCTTTGATGATGGATTTGGCTTCATCGTAGCTGACCAGATAGTTCTCTTGTGGTAATATCCCTCCCTTTTAAGCTAATTTGTCTGTGCGTTTGTTTCCGTTTATATTAGAGTGTGATGGTATCCATTTGATGGCCACTCTCTGGAAGTTATTGCACAGTTGGTCTAGGATTGTTCTCAAGTCATCTAGCTCACTGTTCATGGGGATTTTAGAGCTGTTAGAACTGACAGTGCATCAGTCAGTATCACCAATTTCTTGTGCACGTTATTTTTGTGTTGGATAGCCCGTTTTGCAGCGTCTTCAAGGGCTTCAGTTTCTGCTTTAAAGTTGTTTGAGAATTTCCCAGTAGCTATTGACTTGGTGATCTCTTCCTGGTTATTCAGCTTCAAGAACACACCACTCTCCTCCATTTCTGGTGGCATTTGTAGCAGAGCCATTTGTGTGATCAGATAACAAGGACAGACGGTCATAATCGAAAATGGCTATATTCTTTAATATGTAACAATTACAGATGGTCATAACCCAAGATTACTGTCTTCATCATTTACCTTTCGTCTTTCTGTGGAGGAAAGATCTTCAACAAACACTCTCCAAGACGTCCTGTGTTATTCTTGTAAGACCGCTCATGTCTTCCCCATCTTCTTTATCTCTCCTTCAATCTGTCTTCCCCATCTTCTTTATCTCTTTTTTCAATCTGTCTTCCCTATCTTCTTTACCTCTCCTTCAATCTGTCTTTCCCATCTTCTTTACCTCTCCTTCAATCTGTCTTCCCCGTCTTCTTAATCTCTCCTTCAATCTGTCTTCCCCACCTACTTTATCTCTCCTTCAATCTGTCTTCCTCACCTTCTTTATCTCTCCTTCAATCTGTCTTCCCCACCTTCTTTATCTCTCGCTGTTTTCCCCTTGTTACCATCTTAAGGATAACAAGAAAAAGATTGTTGTGTAATTATTCTCACTTGACGGCCTATTCAGCGCCATTTCTTTCTCCAATGGTGTTTGTCTAGTAATTTCCCAAAGTTCTAAGTTAGTCAGTTCCTTCTCTCATTTTAATCCTTATATTCCGATCAATCACTCATTAAAAAATGTATATACCTTCGTGAGTGTAGTTGTGTTGTTCTCCATGTTTCACAGCCGTATACCAGGACTGAAAGAACATTCGAGTCGAAAAGCTGTATTTTTTTTTATTTGTAGCAACAACAAAAATGTAAATTGTTTTTAAAAAAATGAAAATACAAACAAAAATAAAACAGCAAATATAAACACAAATAAATAAACAGCGAATATAAAGAAAATAAAAACAGCAAATATAAACAAAAGTGTGATGCTGGTCACAAAATGTGAGCCACATTCGCCAACGCAGCCGAGTGTGACGACCTACATTCTTTCTAAGCTCTGACACGCAAACTAGTCTTCCAGACTTTCAACTCTTAATTGTTCTTAAAATTTTTCTTTATAACGTCCGTTTCCGGTAAAACTGGGTCGATCTGACATGTCCACGGATTACCAGTGAATGTCCGGCATTCCTATGGCGGATGTGTGTCCTTGATGAGCTCCCAGTACTTTAATCCAAATGAAACAAAAAAAAAAACCCATTGAGTTTAAGTTGAGAAAACAAAGATAGCTGTTGATTTTAAGTTGAGAAAACAAAGATAACCGTTGAGTTTAAGTTGAGAAAACAAAGATAACCGTTGAATTTAAGTTGAGAAAACAAAGATAACCGTTGAGTTTAAGTTTAAAAAACAAAGATAGCCGTTCGTTCGTTCGTTCGCTTTCGTCAGCTTTGACCTCTGACGAAGTCCCACCCACTCAATTTTTGTGGGACTGAATTTTGCGTGTAAAGTCTGTTTTATCCCATTACAGGATGCCCCTCGCCATGCAGGCAGATTTACTCCGACTTCAGAGGTACTAATTTTTAGGGAATTAGTAAAACCCAGGTGTCCTCGCCAGGGTACGAACCCCGGCTGTTGCCGTGGTAAGCCAACCGCCTATCGATTGCGCTAACCGGACACAAAAAGATAGCCGTTGAGTTTAAGTTGAGAAAACAAAGATAACCGTTGAGTTTAAGTTGAGAAAACAAAGATAACCGTTGAGTTTAAGTTTAAAAAACAAAGATAGCCGTTGAGTTTAAGTTGAGAAAACAAAGATAACCGTTGAGTTTAGTTGAGAAAACAAAATAACTCCCGCAATGTTAAAGAAGGCTACCACAAGTTCAACTTTGAGGCTCTTAAGAAAAAAAATATATAATTATCTGGGTCAACTTGACATACCTGAATATCCGGATGTGCAGCCAGTTCATAGAGGCACAACTGGAGAGTGGTGGCAGTGGTCTCCATCCCAGCAAAGATGACCAGCATGGACTGTCCAATCATCTCCTCGTCCGTCATGCTCTGGACAACCTTCCATTCTTGGCTCCAATCCACGAACTCTTCCTCTGTTGCCTTCAGCTGCCCAACAGCAGCAGCATCGTTAGCATTCAGCAGAAGATCCAAGAAATCTGTACGCGATCTCTGCACGCTGCTTTTCCTTTGTTCTCGCCTTTCTGCGATTGTGTTCTTTACAATTACGTCAAAATATTTGTTGGCTTTCTTGTCAAACGGGTCAAAATATTGCATCTTAAACACATTTACCATGATCTTCGAAAGATAAGGAATGCTTCTGAGGAATATGGAAATTAAATTGGAAATACCACGACGGACAATGATTCGAATCATGTTCTTGGCGTAGTGGAAGAACTCGCTGTCCTCGTGTCCGATAAATTTGACATCTAACCCGAACGCTGTTTTGGCTATAATCTCACAAGTGTATTGCCCTGTGAGTTCTTTAATTGGCACCAGCTCATTGTTCTTGGCACATTTCTCCAAGTATTCGGTCAAGTCGTTTGCGGAAATGTCCACAGATTTGGAAATATGTTTCAGTTTGCCTGAAGTGAACGTTGGAGATACGATCTGTCTTTGACGTCTCCAGTCTGAGCCGCGAGCGAAGAACAAGGACTTGGCGAATGGCGAGTTAGACGGGAAGTTATCGCCCCTGTCGACGAAATTATGGAAATCCTTGATGAGGACATGTCTCAGAAGGTTAAGGTTGGTAGTTAACAATGTCAAACGATTTGGTGTGTGGATGCCGATGACGTCACCGTACTGTTGGAACAGTGCAGGAAACTTGATTCTAGAAAACAAACAACAGAAGCCACATTCAAGCAACATGATAGTGGCATCGATAAATAGCAGCCACGTGGTGGGACATAATTAGTGCAATTGATTAAAAGAAGGGGGGAAGAGTGCTCAAGCAGGACAGGAGTCAAGGCAAAGAAATGCATATAAAAATGCGAAGCTGTAGTAAAGCTGGTTGTAAAGGAGACATGAAAAAAATAGGGGAAAAATGTATGATTAAAGCTTTACGTAATTAATGGACGACACAAATCTGAACGGCGTTCCAGCTCACTAGGCTTTCAGCAGGGACAAACAAACAACACACATACACAGATATGTAAGTAGAAAAGTTTAGAGTAGTTTACTTACATATCTGTGTGTATGTTGTTTGTTCCTGCTGAAGGCTATTGAGCCGAATCGTCGTTCAGATTTGTGTCGTCCATTTATTGCGTAAAGCATTAACCAGCCAATTTTCTTCCATGTTTTAAATGTCTCCGCAGACAGGACAGCTGTCTGCATTTAACAGGGAGAGAATTGTATCTTAATAGTTGGCGATTGTGTGTCTAACCTCGTGGACAGAAGTTCCTGAACCGTGTCAATCTTGTCTTTGTTGACACTATCTATCTATCTATCTATCTATCTATCTATCTATCTATCTATCTATCTATCTATCTATCTATCTATCTATCTATCTATCTATCTATCTATCTATCTATCTATCTATCTATCTATCTATCTATCTATCTATCTATCTATCTATCTATCTATCTATCTATCTATCTATCTATCTATCTATCTATCTATCTATCTATCTATCTATCTATCTATCTATCTATCTATATGTCTGTCTATCTGTCTGTCTGTCTGTCTGTCTGTCTACCTGCCTGCCTGCCTGCCTGCCTGTCTGTCTGTCTGTCTGTCAGTCTGTCTGTCTGTCTGTCTGTCTGTCTGTCTGTGGTCAAGGCAGCTTCTCCCTTTTCTAAACCCAGCCTGTTCTTCACGCATTACTGTATCTATTGAATCCTTTATTCTATTTAGGATAATTTTGCAGAATAACTTTGAGGCAACTGACAAAAGTGTCACGCCTCTCCAGTTGTTACAATCTCTAAGATTGCCCTTTTTTGGATTCTTAACAATGATTCCTTTTTTCCATTTATGAGGCGTCTTCTCTGTTTTCCAAATGATGTTGAACATTTTCTGGAGATGTATTAAATTATGGCTGTCAATTGCCTTGAGGATCTCAGCTGTTAACTTATCCTCACCAGCAGCCTTGTTGTTGGCCATACGCTTTAAGGAGGTCTCAATTTCGCTCAAGGTGAAGTCATCTAAATTTATATCTAATTCTGCTGCTGGTGTTTCAGCTTCAAAATCTATTAAATTGTGGGGTAGTGGACGGTTAAGAATTTCTTTGAAGTGTTCTACCCAATATGCCTTTATGTCTGTGCTTGTTGTTAGCATTGATCCAGATTTGTCTAGGATTGGTGCTCCACTGGATGTATAGGTGGTTGTCAACAACTTTTGTACAGTATAGATAGTTCTGCTGTCTCCTGTAATTGCAGCTGTCTCTGCTTTCTCTGCCAAATTGTCTATATAAGCTCTTGTATCTCTTCTTGCCGAACGTTTTACTTTGTTGTCTAATTCTTTGTATGTTGACAGGACCTTTCTTTCTCTTTCAAGATCTGTCTTTACGTCAGGATGGCTCTCTTTGCTTCTCTTCTTTCTTTGATGTATTTCCATGTAGTGTCTGAAATCCACGCTCGTTTTTCCATTTTCTACAGTCCGGCGCTTGATTCTACTGCTGTCATTAGTATTTTGCTCTGTGAGTCCCACATTTCATTGATATCTAAGTCTATTTCACCGAGTGCTGTATAACAATTACTTAGCTCTATGTTAAACTTGTCCTTTATGGCTTCATCTTTCATTTTATCATTATCAATTTTATGTGTAGTTGACCTCTTCTGTTGGTTTTTAAATTTTAATCTTATTTTCCCAATGCACAGGTTGTGGTCACTATTAACATCATCACCTCTGTGTGCTCTTACATCTATCAATGATGATCTGAATTGTTGTTTAATACATAGGTGGTCAATTTGATTTGAGGTTCTATCATCAGGAGATATCCATGTTATTTTGTGAATATTTTTGTGTGGAAATAATGTCCCACCTATAACTAAATTTTCTATTAAACATAATTCTATTATTCTTTCTCTATTCTGACTTGTATCACACCCTTCTCTCCCCATTACATGTTCCACTCCTGCGTTGTCTTTTCCCACTTTGGCATTGAAGTCTCCCATTACAATTAAAAGATCGTGTTTTTTTAAATTTTGTTTACAATTTGTTGTAGATGGTTATAAAAAAGGTTAAAAAAAACACCTTAACTTCATCATCAGCTTTTTTTTAAACTACTTGCAGCTATGTCTGTCATCATTATGTCTGCTCCTTTACTATGTCTGTCATCATTATGTCTACTCCTTCACTATGTCTGTCATCATTATGTCTACTCCTTCATTATGTCTGTCATCATTATGCCTACTCCTTCACTATGTCTGTAATCATTATGCCTACTCCTTCACTATGTCTGTCATCATTATGCCTACTCCTTCACTATGTCTGTCATCATTGTCTCTAGTCCTTCACTGTTTCTGTCATCATTATGTCTACTCCTTCACTATGTCTGTCATCATTATGTCTACTCCTTCACTATGCCTGTCATCATTATGCCTACTCCTTCACTATGTCTGTAATCATTATGCCTACTCCTTCACTATGTCTGTCATCATTATGCCTACTCCTTCACTATATCTGTCATCATTATGCCTACTCCTTCACTATGTCTGTCATTATTATGCCTACTCCTTCACTATGTCTGTCATCATTATGCCTACTCCTTCACTATGTCTGTCATCATTATGCCTACTACTTCACTATGTCTGTCATCATTATGCCTACTCCTTCGCTATGTATGTCATCATTATGCCTACTACTTCGCTATGTCTGTCATCATTATGCCTACTCCTTCACTATGTCTGTCATCATTATACCTACTCCTTCGCTATGTCTGTCATCATTATGCCTACTCCTTCACTATGTCTGTCATCATTATGTCTACTCCTTCGCTATGTCTGTCATCATTATGTCTACTCCTTCACTATGTCTGTCATCATTATGTCTACTCCTTCACTATGTCTGTCATCATTATGCCTACTCCTTCACTATGTCTGTAATCATTATGCCTACTCCTTCACTATGTCTGTCATCATTATGCCTACTCCTTCACTATATCTGTCATCATTATGCCTACTCCTTCACTATGTCTGTCATTATTATGCCTACTCCTTCACTATGTCTGGCATCATTATGCCTACTCCTTCACTATGTCTGTCATCATTATGCCTACTACTTCACTATGTCTGTCATCATTATGCCTACTCCTTCACTATGTCTGTCATCATTATGTCTACTCCTTCACTATGTCTGTCATCATTATGCCTACTTCTTCACTATGTCTGTCATTATTATGCCTACTCCTTCACTATGTCTGGCATCATTATGCCTACTCCTTCACTATGTCTGTCATCATTATGCCTACTCCTTCACTATGTCTGTCATTATTATGCCTACTACTTCACTATGTCTGTCATCATTATGCCTACTCCTTCACTATGTCTGTCATCATTATGTCTACTCCTTCACTATGTCTGTCATCATTATGCCTACTCCTTCTCTATGTCTGTCATCATTATGCCTACTCCTTCACTATGTCTGTCATCATTATGCCTACTCCTTCACTATGTCTGTCATCATTATGTCTACTCCTTCACTATGTCTGTCATCAATATGCCTACTCCTTCCCTATGTCTGTCATCATTATGCCTACTCCTTCGCTGTGTTTTCCATCTTCCCTTCCAGAAAAAAACTACTATTTTATTATCAACAAATTTCCTACCTGTTTCTAGCCAGCGCATTTCACTTAATCCTAATATATCTAGGTCGTATGTATCCACTAAACACAATTAGAGCAAGGCAAATGAAATTTTTTGGTCATGTTAAAAGACACAACAGTCTAATAAAAGTAATATTAGAAGGGAAAATACAAGGTAAAAGAGGCAGAGGCAGACCAAGACTAACATGGACGATTAGCATCAAAAGATGGACAAATCAGCCTATGGCAATCTGCATAATCAAAGCAAGAGACAGAGTGGAATGGCGCTCCATGGTAGCCAACCTTCGATGCGGAGAGGGCACTCGATGATGATGATCTATCCATCTCGCATTCTCGCTGGCGACTTGTGCTTGTTTCGTCGGCGCGGCCATTGTTTATACCTTCCTGAATATTATTTTTGTTGTTGTTTTAGGGCCGAAAATACTATCGCTGTTGTCAACTGTTAATTTACACATTCTGTATCAGGTCTACGTTTCATTAACAAAAGCGTTTTTACGATAGCGGCTTGTTAAACCTCTGACCAACGGTTCTATACCAAGCCGGAGAAAAATAAATCCTCCATTTTGGATCCAACCGGAAACTCGTGTTAACACTTTAGGAATACGATAAACATATAATTCTTGTCTTTGTTAACACTTTAGGAATACCATAAACATATAATTCTTGTCTTTATTAACACTTTAGGAATAACATAAACATATAATTATTGTCTTTGTTAACACTTTAGGAATACCATAAACATATAATTATTGCTCAAGATTACTCAATCTCAAAATGGTCAGAGCAGACTAATGGAGTTGTACTTACACAGAGCAGACTAATGGAGTTGTACTTACACAGAGCAGACTAATGGAGTTGTACTTACACAGAGCAGACTAATGGAGTTGTACTTACACAGAGCAGACTAATGGAGTTGTACTTACACAGAGCAGACTAATGGAGTTGTACTTACACAGAGCAGACTAATGGAGTTGTACTTACACAGAGCAAGCTAATGGAGTTGTACTTACACAGAGCAGACTAATGGAGTTGTACTTACACAGAGCAGACTAATGGAGTTGTACTTACACAGAGCAGACTAATGGAGTTGTACTTACACAGAGCAAGCTAATGGAGTTGTACTTACACAGAGCAGACTAATGGAGTTGTACTTACACAGAGCAGACTAATGGAGTTGTGCTTACACAGAGCAGACTAATGGAGTTGTACTTACACAGAGCAGACTAATGGAGTTGTACTTACACAGAGCAAGCTAATGGAGTTGTACTTACACAGAGCAAGCTAATGGAGTTGTACTTACACAGAGCAGACGGATATTGATGATTTTAATAATAATTATTGAATATTTTATGAATAAAAAACGTCTTGGTTCATTAAAGACAATAAGTTGAACTGAAACAAGTGGAGACGAAAAAAAGCAACAGAACAATATTGAGTCCTTTATTATAGTCACATAATGAAAGTCCCTTATGTAGGGAACATGGAGTGATTGTAAGGCACTTAGATGTAGGCTTTGCTACTTCACAGACTTGTATGAACGCGCTATTACTTAATAGAACTTTATGAAGGTGAGGCAACTTCACAGAATGTATGAAGGCGTGGCTACACCACATAAATTTTTTTAGACGTGGCTACTTCACAGAATTTTATGAAGGCGTGACTACTTCACATAATTTTATGAAGGCGTGACTACTTCATATAATTATGAAGACGTGACTACTTCACATAATTTTATGAAGGCGTTGCTATATCAAGGTGTGGCTACTTCATATAATTGTATGAAGGCGTGGCTACTTCAAATAATTTTATGAAGGCGTTGCTATATCAAGGCGTGGCTACTTCATATAATTGTATGAAGGCGTGGCTACTTCAAATAATTTTATGAAGGCGTGACTACTTCACATAATTTTATGATGGCGTGACTACTTCACATAATTATGAAGGCGTGACTACTTCACATAATTTTATGGAGGCGTTGCTATATCATGGCGTGGCTACTTCATATAATTGTATGAAATGTGGCTGCTTTACATAATTTTATGAAGGCATGGCTACTTCACATAAGTTTATGAAGGCGTTGCTATATCAAGGCGTGGCTACTTCACATAATTTTATGCCGACGTGACTACTTTACATAACTTATGTAGGCGTGGCTCCTTTACATAACTTATGTAGGCGTGGTTACTTAAAATATTTTATGAATGCGTTGTTACTTCACAGAATTTATGAAGACGTCAGAGAACGCTGCAGACTGTGCATGAGAATATGTCAGTGAACGCTGCAGACAGTGCATGAGAATATGTCAGTGAACGCTGCAGACAGTGCATGAGAATATGTCAGTGAACGCTGCAGACAGTGCATGAGAATATGTCAGTGAACGCTGCAGACAGTGCATGAGAATATGTCAGTGAACGCTGCAGACTGTGCATGAGAATATGTCAGTGAACGCTGCAGACAGTGCATGAGAATATGTCAGTGAATGCTGCAGACAGTGCATGAGAATATGTCAGTGAACGCTGCAGACAGTGCATGAGAATATGTCAGTGAACGCTGCAGACAGTGCATGAGAATATGTCAGTGAACGCTGCACACAGTGCATGAGAATATGTCAGTGAACGCTGCACACAGTGCATGAGAATATGTCAGTGAACGCTGCAGACAGTACATGAGAATATGTCAGTGAACGCTGCAGACAGTGCATGAGAATATGTCAGTGAACGCTGCAGACAGTACATGAGAATAGAGGCAATATTTGGAAATGGCGGATGTATGAAGGAGTGTTGGCAAACATAGAGTGAGTTTATATCTGTGTGTGGATGTATGTTTGTGTATGTGTGTGTGTTTGTGTGTTTGTGATTGTGTGTTTGTGTATGTATGTTTTTGTGCATGTGTGTTTTTGTGTATGTGTGTTTTTGTGTATGTGTTTGTGGTCTCGTGTTTGTGTATGCGTGTTTGTGTATGTGTATTAGAATATGTGTGTTTTTGTATGTGCGTGTCGTAGAAAAGAACAATGAAGGCTGGTAGGTTTTACAGCCACTGAGAAGCTCAATGAATAGACAAACCAAGATACACAAAGAAAAGAAAGGGAAAACACTTAGCACTGGGAGAAACAATGGGAGAACAATGGGAGAAACAATGGGAGAAAAGAGTTATGCAAAATCGAATGAAGGGCTACCAAGATGGTCAACAAACAACTAGAGAAAGGAGTGATAGAAAGATGTTTTATAGAATAGATGGTCAACAAACAATTGATGAAAGGAATGATGGAATGATGTTTTATATAATATATGGTCAAGAAACAATTAGAGAAAGGAGTGATGGAATGATGTTTTATATAATAGATGGTCAACTAACAATTAGAGAAAGGAGTGATGGAATTTTGTTTTATAGAATAGATGGTCAACTAACAATTAGAGAAAGGAGTGATGGAATTTTGTTTTATAGAATAGATGGTCAACTAACAATTAGAGAAAGGAGTGATGGAATTTTGTTTTATAGAATAGATGGTCAACTAACAATTAGAGAAAGGAGTGATGGAATTTTGTTTTATATAATAGATGGTCAACTAACAATTAGAGAAAGGAGTGATGGAATTTTGTTTTATATAATAGATGGTCAACAAACAATTAGAGAAATGAGTGATAGAAAGATGTTTTATAGAATAGATGGTCAACAAACAATTAGAGAAAGGAGTGATGGAAATATGTTTTATAGAATAGATGGTCAATAAACAGTTAGAGAAAGGAGTGATGGAATGATGTTTTATAGAATAGATGGTCAACAAACAGTTAGAGAAAGGAGTGCTGGAAAGATGTTTTATAGAATAGATGGTCAACAAACAATTACAGAAATGAGTGATAGAAAGATGTTTTATAGAATAGATGGTCAACAAACAATTAGAGAAATGAGTGATGGAAATATGATTTATAGAATAGATGGTCAACAAACAGTTAGAGAAAAGAGTGATGGAAATATGTTTTATATAATAGATGGTCAACAAACAATTAGAGAAATGAGTGCTGGATAGATGTTTTATAGAATAGATGGTCAACAAACAATTACAGAAATGAGTGATAGAAAGATGTTTTATAGAATAGATGGTCAACAAACAATTAGAGAAATGAGTGATGGAAATATGATTTATAGAATAGATGGTCAACAAACAGTTAGAGAAAGGAGTGATGGAAATATGTTTTATAGAATAGATGGTCAACAAACAGTTAGAGAAATGAGTGATAGAAAGATGTTTTATAGAATAGATGGTCAACAAACAATTAGAGAAAGGAGTGATGGAAATATGATTTATAGAATAGATGGTCAACAAACAATTAGAGAAAAGAGTGATGGAAATATGATTTATAGAATAGATGGTCAACAAACAGTTACAGAAAAGAGTGATGGAAATATGTTTTATAGAATAGATGGTCAACAAACAGTTAGAGAAATGAGTGATAGAAAGATGTTTTATAGAATAGATGGTCAACAAACAATTAGAGAAATGAGTGATAGAAAGATGTTTTATAGAATAGATGGTCAACAAACAATTAGAGAAAGGAGTGATGGAATGATGTTTAATAGAACAGATGGTCAACAAACAATGGGAGAATTAAATAAGTTTCTGGAAGACGCGATGAGAGATTAACAACGACAACTTACCCGATGTCGTTACCAAAGATGACCGAGGAAGGCAGCTTTGGGCACTTGACTCCATATCTGGTCCAGTCGTCAGGGCACCGATTCTTGTAGAAGTAGTAGACCAGAGCTGCCCCGACAACGGCAGACAACCAGAGCGTTGTGCTCGACAGTGACAACAAAATGTCATCCATAACCGAGACTGCTGGCGAGGACGTTCTTAGTCACGAGTTTTTTGTTTATTTCTGGAATAATTTAAGTTTACTCTTGCAAGAATTGTTTGATATCAAAAATGCATTTGTTGAAAATGTATCTTTTCTTTTACGATTGTTACAATTATATCACAACACACAACGGAGATCATTTACATTGTTCATAAGTTTATGTTCATATAAATATTAGAGGTCAACAAGCTATGGTTTATGAACATGACATTCTTGGTTCATTAATTTGATTTGATTCCCGGATAAAGTTGGATTTTATTGACAGCTTGATTTTTATCTAAATACTTAGGAAGTCTTGTGACAAACGACCACTCACGAGAAGCAGAAATATACTCAACATGCAACAAAGCTTGTCAAATCGTTAGACAGCTATCACCACTATAGTCCAACAAGGAAATAACTCTAGAGACAAAACGGACACTCTACAATACGATCTTCATCCCATCGTAGTGTTACCAATGCCAGAACTACATTCTAGATGCAAGAACACCCAAGAAAAATAACAATTAACGAAATATTAATTGTGTCAGACACATGACAGGAACCAATTTGAGAGATATCAGGATTGAAAAACTGAGAAAAGAGTTAGGAATAATTGCCATCACACAATACATAAAGAAACAACATATAAAAAAGTTTGGCCATGGGATAAGATAAAAAGTTTAAAAACACATCATAATGAGCATTTAATAAATTGCTTGTTCCTACCATCCTAATTTAATCCTTGGAAGTGCTTGTTCCTACCTGCCTAATTTATCCCTTGGAAGTGCTTGTTCCTACCTATCCTATTTTATCCTTGGAAGTGCTTGTTTCTATCTGTCCAATTTGATCCTTGGAATTGCTTGTTTCTATCTGTCATATTTGATCTTCGGAAGTGTTTGTTTCTATCAGTCCTATTTGATCCTTAGAAGTGCTTGTTTCTACCTGTCCTATTTGATCCTGGAAGTGCTTGTTTCTATCTGTCCAATTTGATCCTGGAAATGCTTGTTTCTATCTGTCCAATTTGATCCTCGGAAGTGCTTGTTTCTATCTGTCCTATTTGATGCTGGAAGTGCTTGTTTCTATCTGTCCAATTTGATGCTGGAAGTGCTTGTTTCTATCTGTCCTATTTGATCCTGGAAGTGCTTGTTTCTATCTGTCCTATTTGATCCTGGAAATGCTTGTTTCTATCTGTCCAATTTGATCCTCGGAAGTGCTTATTCCTATTTGCAAAATTTGATCCTTGGAAGTGCTTGTTTCTATCTGTCCAATTTGATCCTTGGAAGTGCTTATTCCTATTTGCCCAATTTGATCCTTGGAAGTGCTTGTTTCTATCTGTCCTATTTGATCCTGGAAGTGCTTGTTTCTATCTGTCCAATTTGATCCTCGGAAGTGCTTGTTTCTATCTGTCCTATTTGATCCTGGAAGTGCATGTTTCTGTCTGTCCAATTTGATCCTCGGAAGTGCTTGTTTCTATCTGTCCTATTTGATCCTGGAAATGCTTGTTTCTATCTGTCCAATTTGATCCTTGGAAGTGCTTATTCCTATTTGCCCAATTTGATCCTTGGAAGTGCTTGTTTCTACCTGCCCAATTTGATCCTTGGAAGTGCTTATTTCTATCAATGTGGATTCTATGATGCTGACATCACATAGTGAAAGTTATAAAAGGGCACCCATTCAACTGCTGCTTCTCTATGACGTAGACTACTGTACAGTCCTGCTAAATGAACCGTTCGCAGCAATCAGAGGCCTAACGACATAAAGTGACATAGTCGATGTGACAAATGTAAAGTGACACAGTCGATGTGACAAATGTAAAGTGACACAGCCGATGTGACAAATGTAAAGTGACACAGTCGATGTGACAAATGTAAAGTGACACAGCCGATGTGACAAATGTAAAGTGACACAGCCGATGTGACAAATGTAAGGTGACACAGTCGATGTGACAAATGTAAAGTGACACAGTCGATGTGACAAATGTAAAGTGACACAGTCGATGTGACGAATGTAAAGTGACACAGTCGATGTGACAAATGTAAAGTGACACAGCCGATGTGACAAATGTAAAGTGACACAGCCGATGTGACAAATTAATTTGAAATCGATTTTAAAAACCATTTGAGCGGAGAATGAAGAGACAGATTGCACCAGAGAACTGAAAATGTGCCACATTGGAAATCACACAGTCCGTCGAGTTTAAGACAGACTTCCGGTTGTGTAATCCTTCACTCAATTTGTTAAAATATTTCCGTCAAGTTTCACCAGGTCGCGTGTTGTAGAGTGTCATTGTTGTTGGATGTGTTGTTGTTGTTGTTTGACGTGTCAGTATCCTCATTATTTGATGTACCAGTATATTTTTTTGTTTGGTGTGCCAATGGCATTTTTCTTTGACGTGTCATTGTTGTTTGACGTGTCAATATCATTGTTGTTTAGCGCGCCAGCGTCATTGTTCCTTCACTTGTCATTGTTTTTTGACGTGTCATTGTTATTGTTGTTTGATGTGTCATTTACATTATTGTTTAATTCGTCATTGTTGCTTGACGCGTTAGTGTCATTGTTGTTTGACGTTTCAGCGCTATTGCAGTTTAATGCCACATTATCATTGTTGTTTAACGTATCAGTGCTATTGTTTTTTGACGTGTCAGTGCTATTATTGTTTGACGTCTCCATGCTATTGTTGCTAGATGGTCAGTGCTACTGTTGTTTGTCGTGTCGGTGCTATTGTTATTTGACGTGTCAGTGCTATTGCTGTTTGACGTGTCAGGGCTATTGTTGTTTGACGTGTCAGTGATATTGTAGTTTGACGTCTCGGTGCTATTGCTGTTTGGCGTCTTGGTGCTATTGTTGTTTGACGTGTCAGTGCTATTGTGTTTTGGAGTGTCAGTTTTATTGTTGTTTGACCTATCAGTGATATTGTTAGTTGACGTGTCAGTGCTATTGCTGTTTGACGTGTCAGTGCTATTGCTGTTTGATGTGTCAGTGATATTGTTTATTGCGCCATTGCATTTGTTGTTTGGCGTCTTGGTGCTATTGTTGTTTAACGTGTCAGTGCTATTGCCGTTTAACGTGTCAGTAATTTTGCTGTTTGACGTGTCAATGATATTGATGTTTGACGTGTCAGTGCTATTGCCGTTTAACGTGTCAGTAATTTTGCTGTTTGACGTGTCAATGATATTGATGTTTGACGTGTCAGTGCTATTGCCGTTTAACGTGTCAGTAATTTTGCTGTTTGACGTGTCAATGATATTGCTGTTTGATGTGTCTGTGATATTGCTGTTTGAAGTTGTTTAGGATGAAAGATAGAAACAAGAAGAAAAAGGGGAGTGAAAGATACATTGAAAAAAATTAACATGTTTAATTTGTAAATGTGAGCTTGACCTTAAATTGAAAAAAAATATTTTAAAAATTCTTCCTCTTCTTCTTTCCTTCCTCATCTGCCTTTCAGCGGGGAGATATAATTTGCGGTATTTTGCTCTTCTGTTCGTTCTGCTGCTGTTATGTTTCCTAGTGCTTCTAATATTCCATCGATCCATCTTTTTCGTGGTCAACCATTGGGTCTGGTATTCTCGTAACATTTGTTGAAGGTTCGTTGTGT
Source organism: Megaustenia siamemsis (assembly GCA_032433765.1). Taxonomy (NCBI): domain Eukaryota; kingdom Metazoa; phylum Mollusca; class Gastropoda; order Stylommatophora; family Ariophantidae; genus Megaustenia; species Megaustenia siamemsis. The sequence goes on along the minus strand of JAVIAB010000125.1, from coordinate 83,994,668 downwards.
TGTGTTTTGTTCTTTCTGCCTTGTCACGTGGCCAAATCATTTTATCTGTTGTTTCCTTATATATTCCATGGCGGGGGCTATTCCTAGCTTTTTTCTCAGTTCTCCTTTTCTGATCTTATCTCTCAGACTGTTTCCTGTCATTCGTCTAAAACATTTAATCTCTGTAGAGGTTATTTTCCTTATTGTTCTTGCATTCAGGGTCCAGGTCTGGCATTGGTAGCACAACGTTGCGATGAATATTGTATTGTATAGTGCTCATTTTGCCTCCAGTTATTTCCTTGTTGGACAGTAGTGGTGATAACTGTCTAATGATTTGACAAGCTTTATTGCATCTTGATTCTATCTCTGCTGTTTGAGAATTATCGTTTGTCATTAAACTTCCTATGTATTTGAATTCCTCTACTTGTTTTAGTTCCCGGCCTTCTATAGTTAGGGAGCCGCGATAGCTCAGTGGTTAGTGAATTGGACTACAAAGGACAAGAGGTAGGGTTCGATCCCAACCGACGGCTTCCAGGTTCACCCAGCCTTTAATGGGTACCGGATTTTTATTCTGGGAAAGTAAAGCGGCACGGGCGTAATACCGACCACATTACCCCAAAAGTCATGTGCTGAAGGTCTGTAAAATTTATGGCCACTAACATCATATTCCCTTTACGCCACTTGGCGTGACGGGGGCACTTTACTTACTTTTTTTTAACTTCTATAGTTATGTTGATGTTCTGTTTATTTTTGGCGACATTCATGACTTCTGTTTTGTTGATGTTGAATTTCATGTATTAGTGCCTGATCGTCTGCAAATAGAAGCTCGTTGATCTCCTCTGTTTCTGATGGGTTGGCTAGCTTGCATATATAGTCCATGTATGTAATAAACAGTAGGGGGGATAGTACGCACCCCTGTCTTACGCCTGATCTAACTTCGAAATGGTCTGTGTAGGCTGCTGCTGTTCTGCCTCTGCAGATACTGTTGATGTAGAGACTTTTAATTAGGTTGGTTAGATGTTGGCTTACTCCGTATGTTGTTAGTATCTCCCACAGTTGTTCTCTGGTTACTCTGTCGAATGCTTTTTCCTGGTCAATGAAGGCTATGTATAAGTTTTGGTTGTGTTCTGTCGCTTTTTCTGCAAGCTGTTTTAATGTGAATAGTGCGTCAGCACATCCTCTGTTTTTTTCGGAATCCCATTTGAGAATCGCTTAACTGTAATTCTATTATTGGTCTCAGCCTTTTTTCCAAGATTTTGGCTTATAACTTTCCTACAATCCTGAGAAGAGATATACCTCTATATTGATTGTAGTCTCTTTTGCTACCTTTCTTTTTCCATATTGGTACGATGATTGCCTGTTGCCAGTCTTCTGGGGCTTGTTGTTGGTGCCATGCTGCATTAAATATTCTGCTGCTGCTATTATTTCTATTGGTATGTTATCTATCCCCGGTGCTTTATTTCTTGGTGCATATTTGATTACTTCTTCGATTTCCTCTTTCATGATGTTGGGTTCAGTATTTGTGAGTTCTAGCGTGGTAATAAAAAAACGGAGAGATAATACCGAGTGAAAGTGCACGAAACAAAAAGAAAAGAAAGAGATAAATATCTTGTAGCGTGACATTTGTTAGATGTAAAACCACAGACCTACCGTTACCCCTTGGTGAGGTCCAACCAAGTTTTGGATCGTCTGCGAAAATCTGGCTTATAAATATAGTATTGAAGCCGTTAGTCACAGACCCACCTCATAGATGTGTGACATATAGCCGTCACTGACTCGTGACCAATTTACAACAACTAAAAAAAAAAAACATCCCATTGGACTATCTATGAGACGTTAAAGAAGGAAGCGAATCTCACACTGTTAGCAAGGCACAACAAGGGACTATGTGTTTGTGTGCAACAAAGGAACATTCCGGTCTCCAGCGCGGTCTCTTGCGAATATGTTGTTGTCCACGCAATCGGCGCATTGAAGCAGTCCGCACAACACCAGGACTGGCTTTGGTTATTTGGTTACTGAAGGCCTCGGTATCACTGCAAACGAATTAAAATCCATAATTGCTCAACCGCCCGTGCCAGCGTAATCATCCGAATCTCATCTCCCAAACAAAGAAAGGTAACTGTAGCCACCATCATAGCAGTCTCAGCACACGCCAAAAGACATAAGGCGAAACCGCGCAGAAAGTGAACACAGCCAACTGTTCCCTGTCATACGATATCATCATTCATCGAAAGCAATTGGAATATCGAAACATGATCAAAACGGATGAGACATACAGCTCACGGTGTGCACAGAGCACTTAACTCAGGAGCTCCTGCAACAAGCAGGACTTGCAATATGAGGAAACTGCAACAAGGAACACTTTTCATGCATAGCCTTCAATTGTTCCCGCCGCCTATCCACCATATACCGGGAGTTCACGTCCTCTTGAAAATTATGATCGTCATAATTTTAAAAAAATGTATAGCGCTTGATGATGTTAGGCCATCGTTGTTGACTACAATTCCGAACATATAGACACACAGTTAGTCGTCAGATTATCCCCTTCGCACATCAAACAACCGACCGTAAGATTAGCGTACGGCCGGTCTAGGGATTTTCAGTACTGTCTTTATTTCCCATTACGTAAAATCAGGTACCCATTTACAGGCTGCATGAGCCAAAGAGCCGGGAAAACAGACATAAAATGTCAGAACGTCAAAACAGCGGAATCAAAACTGTTGGTGTGAACTCCAATACTGAAAACATCAGCAAGAACACAACGATAAATGGTAACTCGTTGATGACTGCTGGAAGTCAATCTTAAACATACTCATTGTTTCAATGATCAAAATATGCAGCCAATCTGCCGGCCATTTCTGCTCAACATCGCACAATAGGAAGCCCACCTGTCTCTTTGTTTTGGGGTCAATTTTTGCCGATCTACCTATATCCTCAACGACTCTACTACATTTCTTGCTGATTCTCTACTCCAGGTACAACCCCCCCCCCCCTATTTTCCTTGTGTCATCCACAAACCATGTGCTACACTGATCTAAGTATGTCAACAATAAATGCATTCTCTCCACTTGTGACCTCCGACTTTAGTCCAAGCAAAAGATGGACAATTTCATTAGTTTTGGGGATGTCATAGGGAAATGTTTGAGAACCATGCTAGTCACGAGAGCTTTGTTAATACTGACAACCAGTTCTCAGACAACCAGTTCTTATTTATCTTCGTTGTTCCGGGTGCCAGCTGCCAGAGCAATGACTTGCCACAGGATCTCAAGATCACTTCAAGCACCGCGAACTTTGCAATGTACTTGGAACTGCGGTGTTTCTTGAGTACATCAGTACTTTAATTTGTTCCAGCCTAACATCAAACCTACATAAGATGTCATATTGAGTCAAGACATAGAAATGTATCAATGATGTCATATTGGGTACGGATTTAGAAATGTACCAATGATGTCAAATTGGGTCAAGACATAGAAATGTATTTTTAAAATGTCATATTGGGTGCAGACATCATCATCAAGTACCAGGCCTAGTGGCGTAGGTGATCATGTCTCTCCACAACATTCGATCTCGGCAGCTATTTATCATTTCTGTTGTTGACCTTCTGCCAAGCCATTCTCTTAAGTTGTCTGTTATTTTTTCTCTTTGATACCCTCTATCTCTTCGTCCCTCAATTTTTCCAGTTGTTACAATATATTCAAGTTGTTCTCTTCTCATTACATGTCCAAAGAATGATGATTGTTTCTTCCTAACATTGGAAATTAGCTCTCTTTTTGCTTTGACCTTTCTCAGAACCTCTTCATTACTTTTCTTAGCTGTCCATGGTATTCTCAAAATTCTTCTGTAAAACCACATTTCTACAGACTCCAGTGATTTTGTTGTCTATTGTCCTATTGTCCATGATTCGCATCCATATGTTAAGACTGGCGCTACGTAACATTTTAGAACTCTTTTTCTTGTTTCTATTGTCAAAAATGGATTGCATAGTATTTTCCTCATTTTTTGGAAAGCTGCTTTTGCCTGAGCCATTCTACATCTCACCTCTTTTGTACATCTTCCGTCTGAGGTTAACAAAATTCCCAAATATTAAATTCAATTATCTGTTTTAATATTGTTCCACTTGTCTTTATTTTGCACTGAGGTGATGTCTTTTTCTTTGTTGTTACCATTACCTCTGTCTTTTTGCTATTAAGGCTGAGTCCTTTATTTTTGCTTTCCTTCACTACAATGTCCAACATTTCTTGTAACTCATTTTCACTCTTAGCGATTAATACTGTATCATCAGCATACCTTAGATTATTTATATTATGACCTCCAATTGTTATTCCAGGCATGCTCCTTATGGATCTTAAAATAATCTCACAATAAATATTAAACAAATCTGGTGACAGCACACAACCTTGTCTAACACCCTGTTTTATTTGTTGAAACATTCCCAATTGGTTTCCAGTTCTTATGGCCGCTGTTTGTTGCCAGTACATGTTCTTTATTATTCTTAGATCTTTGCTGTCTATGTTTATGCTTTCTAAAATGTTGATTATTTCTTGGTGCTTTACTTTGTCAAATGCTCTGGTGTAATCTATGAAACATAGGTATAGATCTGTTTTCACCTCTATGGCTCTTTCTACTAAAGATCGTATGATATAAATGGCATTGCTTGTTCCTTTATCTCTAACAAAACCACACTGTTCATCGCTAATTTCTGGACTGATTTTGTTTCGCACTCTTCGCATGATGATTCTTAGTAATATCTTAGTCATATGACTCATAATGCTTATTGTGCGATGATCGTCGCATTCAATCGCACACGATTTCTTTGGTAGGGCTATGAATATTGATTTGAGCATGTCGTCTGGTATATATCCGCTGTTGTAGATATCATTCACTATTTCTGTTATTATTCCTCTTCCAAAATCACCCATGGCTTCAATCTCTTCTTTAGTTATATTATCTGGTCCAGGAGCTTTGCCTGCTTTCATATTGCGCAAGGCGTCTTCCACTTCTTCTCTGAGTATTTCTGGTCCTTCTCCATTATCCTTAATATTTACTTCCGTTCCTTCATCATTATAATGATCCTTAATGTATTCTGTCCATCGTTCCCTTATGTTTTCTTGATCAATCAACAGTTCTCCTTTCTTTGATCTTAAACATCCAGTTTTTGATCCCGTTTTGCTTCCTGTTAATTCCTCAATTTTTTGTATATAGCTTTAGCATCTCCTTTTTGTTGCAATTCGATTTCTTTGCATCTCTCTTTTAGCCATGCTTCTTTTGCTTCATTGCATTTTACTACAATTTCTTTATTTAACCTCTTATGCTCATCTTTATTTTCTTTGTTTCTTCTTCTTGTATCCATTAACTGCAAAATGTCATCTGTCATCCATTTCTTCCTTGAATTTGTCCTCACTGGTGATATGAACTCTTTTGATGTTTGTTGCATTGACTCTTTTAACATTTCCCACTGTTCATCAATGCTTTGTATCTTCTCTATTGCATTGTACTGGTTCTGAATTGTGATTTTATATTTGTCTTGCAGCTTCTTGTCTGATTTTAGTAAATCTAAATTTAACTTGATGTTAACTGAGGCTCGTTTTGTTGTTTTTAATTTTACTCTAAGCTTTCCCACAACTGGTACATGATCACTATTGCAATCTGCCCCTGGTCTAGTTTTCACACACCAGACTGTTTCTAAATCTATTGCTTATCATTATATAATCAATTTGATTACGTGCGTTGTCTCCTGGGCTTTTCCATGTCCACAGACGTCTTGGATGTTGCTTAAACCAGGTGTTTCCTATCATCATGTTGTGTGTTCTTGCCCATTCAATAAGTTTCTCACCTCTTTCATTCCTCTTGCCTAAGCCATAATGACCAACTACTTCCTCATCTCTTTCCTTTCCTACTTTTGCGTTAAAATCCCCTAGAACTATGGTGTTTTCATGTGGTTTGCATTCATGAAGTGCCTCATTTAACTCGTCGTAAAATGTATCAATAGTTTCCTCTAGACTGTCTGCTGTTGGTGCATAAACTTGTATAAGATTTATGTCTATTGGCTTTCCATTCAATTTCACTAAAAGGACTCTGTCAGATATTGGGTAAAAGCCTTTCACTGTTCTTGCTCTCTTGCTGCATCCAAGAAGATACCTACTCCTCTTTGGTGTTCAGTACCTCCAGAATATATTATTCTATGTTTATCAGGATATATCTCCCCTGATCCGGTGTATCTCATTTCGCAAAGTCACAGTAATTGTAAGCCCATTCTTTTCATTTCTTGTATGACATTTTCTAGTTTACCCTTCTGCATGAGTGTTCTCACATTCCAAGTACCTATCTTTAGAGTTTGTTTAATCGTTATTTTGCTTACAGTAGCTTGATGACGATCGGGTATCACCTGTAGCACATGATATCCCCTATCGAACGAGGGTTTTCCATGGGAATCCCCCTTAAAATTGTTGTCGTTATATCTAATGTTGTGGCGATTCATGATTGTACAAAGAAATTACGACGGTGGTTTTCCGTTGCCTTCCGTCGGTTTGTTTACGTTGACTCCGCTAGCCTTTGACTAAAAAGTCTCACCCACAAGGCAGTGGGGTTGTTTTACGTCGGGGTCCCCTCCCTTAGCCTTTTACTCTCCCGAGCTTACATGCAAGGCAGCAGGGCAGCCACAGGTTGTACTGTTTACTGCATACAGTAGCAGGTAAAATTGGTCCAGACATAGAAATGTATAAAAGATGCCATATTGGGTCAAGACATAAAAATGTATAAAAGATGTCATATTGGGCCAAGACATAAAAATGTATAAAAGATGTCATATTGGGTCCAGACGTAGAAATCTTTCAAAGATGTCATATTGGGTCAAGACATAGAAATGTATCAAAGATGTCATATTGGGTCAAGACATAGAAATGTATCAAAGATGTCATATTGGGTCCAGACTTAGAAATCTTTCAAAGATGTCATATTGGGTCCAGATATAGAAATGTATCAAAGATGTCATATTGGGTCAAGACATAGAAATGTATCAAAGATGTCATATTGGGTACAGACATAGAAATGTATCAAAGATGTCATATTGGGTCAAGACATAGAAATGTATCAAAGATGTCATATTGGGTCCAGACATAGAAATGTATCAAAGATGTCATATTGGGTCCAGACATAGAAATGTACCAAAGATGTCATATTGAGTCCAGACATAGAAATGTATCAAAGATGTCGTATTGGGTCAAGACATAGAAATGTATCAAAGATGTCATATTGGGTCCATACATTATGGTGAGGGTGTTTGTTTTGTTTTGTTTGTGTAGCTAGTTGACATTAATGTGAGTGTGTTTGTTGTGTTTTGTATGTATAGCTAATTAACAATGTGGTGAGTGTGTTTGTTGTGTTTTTTGTGTGTAGCTAATTGACATTATGATGAGTGTGTGTGTGTGTGTGTGTTTTTATTTTATTTGTGTAGCTAGTTGAAATTATGATGAGTGTGTTTGTTGTGTTTTGTATGTATAGCTAATTAACAATGTGGTGAGTGTGTTTGTTGTGTTTTTTGTGTGTAGCTAATTGAAATTATGATGAGTGTGTTTCTTGTGTTTTGTTTGTGTAGCTCCTCATTATCATCATTGAGTGCCCTCTCCGCAACGAAGGTTGGCTACCATGGATCGCCATTCTACTCTGTTTCTTGCTTTGATTGTGGCAGGCTGTCATAGATTGACTTGTCCATCTTTTGATGTTACTCGTCCATGTTAGTCTTGGTCTGCCTCTGCCTCTTTTACCTTGTATTTTCCCTTCCAATATTAATTTCAGTAATCTGTTGTGTCTTTTAACATGCCCCAAAAATGTCATTTGTCTTGTCTTAATTGTATTTAGCAGTTCTCTTTTTATTTTCAGTTGTTTTAATACTTCATCGTTTGTTACCTTTTCTTTCAATCCAATTCTACCTATTCTTCTATAAATCCACATTTCAAAGGCTTCAGTTTTCTTTTCTGTTTTCTTGTCTAATGTCCATGTTTCTGCTCCATACAGGAATATTGAGAAGATGTAACATTTTGCCATTCTTAGTTTCAGCCCTGTTGATATTTGTTTTGTTGTTAGTATATTTTTCAAGGCATTAAAATTACTTTTTGCCAAACCTATTCTTTTCTTTATTTCACTTTTACATTTTCCATCATTGGTTATAGTATGTCCCAGGTAGTTGTAACTCTGGACTGTCTCCAGATGTATTCCCTCAACTGTGATATTTAATTGTAGGTCTTGAGAATTTTCTTTGTTTATGATCATGGTTTTAGTCTTTTTGATATTCATTACTAGTCCATATTTTTTGTTTGTTATGTTTATCACATTAAGCAATTGTTGTAGGTTTTTAGGATTTTCTGCTAGTGGAACAGTATCATCAGCATATCTTAGGTTATTGATTATCTTTCCATTAATGTTTAGGCCTGGCATCTCTGAGATGTTTTTTAAAGATTTGCTCAGTGTATAGATTGAACAAGCTTGGTGATAAGATGCATCCTTGTCTTACTCCTCTTTTTATGTCCATGGGTGTAGAGTTCTCCTTGTTATATCTTATTATTGCTGTTTGCTCCCAGTACAAATTACATATTAGTCGTATGTCTGTGTCGTCTAGATTTATATCCTACAGGAAGTCTATAAGTTGTTTGTGGTGTACTCTATCAAAAGCTTTGGCGTAGTCTATAAAGCAGGCATATATTGGTTTGTTTACTGCTGTGTACTTTTCAATCAATGTCCTCATGCTAAATATGGCTTCTTTTGTCCCACTGTTTTTCCTAAATCCAAATTGTTGCTCATCTAATTCAGTATTGATTTTATTCTGAATCCTTCCCCGTATAACTTTTAGTAAAATTTTGTTATCTGGCTCATTAGGCTTATTGTTCTGAAATCACTGCATTCAACTGCACCATTCTTTTTAGGCAATGCAATGAAAGTTGATGTTTTTAGATCGTTTGGTATATATCCTGTATGGTATATGTCATTGCATATGTCTGTGATCACTTCGATGTCAAACTCTTCTAGAGCCTGTATCATCTCTATCTGTATATTGTCAGGTCCTGCTGCTTTTCCCTTTTTCATTGTTTTTATAGCTTTTTCTACTTCAGATTTCAGGATTTTATAGTTGTATGTACATTTTATGTCTGGCTTTTTGTCCCTTTCGTCATGAAATAATTATGTTATATATTTTTGCCATCTCTCTATTATATCTTTGTTTTCTATTAGCATTCTGTCTGCCACTTTGTTTGTAATAGATCCGTTTCCTGCAGCTTTTTTGTCCTTATTAGTCATTCTCTTTATTTCTGTGTGCATCTCGCTTAAGTTTTGTTTACTTTCCATAGTTTCGACTTCTAGACATCTTTGGTTGAGCCAGTCTTCTTTTGCCTTTTTGCACATTCTCCGTATTTCATTGTCTATATCCTTGTATCTGGCAGTGTTTTACGCTTGTCTTATTTCTTCCATTTTTTCTAAGATTTTGTCTGTCATCCATTTTTGTTTATGTAGCTAGTTGACATTATTGGGTGTGTTTATTGTTTCTTGTTTGTGTAGCTAGTTGAATTTATGATAAGTGTGTTTGTTGTATTTTGTATGTGTAGCTAGTTGAATTTATGCTGTTTGTTGTTTTTTGTTTATGTATCTAGTTAACATTATGATGATTGTGATTGTGTTTTGTTTGTATAGCTAGTTGGCATTAAGGAGAGTGTGTTTGCTGTGGTTTGTTTTGTGTAGCTAGTTGCCATTATGGTGAATGTGTTTGTTGTGTTTTGTTTGTGTAGCTATGTGGCATTCTGGTGAATATGTTTATTGTGTTTCGTTTGTGTAGCTACTTAACATTATGGTCCGCGTGTTTCTTGTGTTATTTTGTATAGCTATTTGACATTATGGGTAGTGTGTTTGTTGTGTTTTTGTGTGTAGCTACTTGACATTATGTTGAGTGTGATTGGTCTATTGTTTGTGTAGCTAGTTGACATTCTGGTGAGTGTGCTTATTGTATTTTGTTTGTGTAGCTAATTGACATTATGGTTATTGTATTTGTTGTGATTTTGTTTGTTTAGCTAGTTGACATTATAATGAGTGTGTTTGTTGTGTTTGTGTGTGTCGCTTTTTTACATTATAGTGAGTGTGTTTGTTGTGTTTTTTGTGTGTAGCTAGTTGACATTATGAAAAGTGTATTTGCTTTATTTTGTTTCTGTTGCTAATTGACATTATGATGTGTGTGTTTGTGTAGCTAGTTGCTATTATGATGAATGTGTTTGTTGTGTTTTGTTTGTGTATCTAGCTGGCATTCTGGTGAATATTTTTATTGTGTTTTGTTTGTATAGCTGGTTGGTAGCATGAGTGTGTTTTGGTATTTTGTTTGTGTAGCTAGTTGACATTATAGTGAGTATTTTTGTTGTGTTTTGTCTGTATAGCTAGTTGACATTATTGTTGATATGTTTGTTGTGTTCTGTTTGTGTAGCTAATTGTCATTATGATGAGTTTCTTAATTGTGTTTTGTTTGTGTAGCTAGTTGACATTATGGTGAGTGTTTTTGTTATATTTTATTTGTGTAACTAGTTGACATTATGATGAATGTGTTTGTGCTTTGTTTGTGTAGCTTGTAGACATTATGAGTATGTTTTTTGTCTTTTGTTTGTGTAACTAGTTGACATTCCGGTGAATTTGATTAATTTATTTTGTTTGTGTAGCTAATTGACATTATGGTGAATGTGTTTGTGTTTTGTCTGTGTACCTTGTTGATATTATGATGAGTGTGTTTTTTAATTGTGTAGCTAGTTGACATTAGTTTAAGTATATTTGTTGTGTTTTATTTGTGTAGCAAGTTGACATTATGGTAAGTATATTTGTTATGTTTTATTTGTGTAGCTGGTTGACATTATTGTAAGGTTGATTTTTGTATTTTGTTTGTGTAGCTAATCTACATTATGGTGAGTGTGTTTGTGGTGTCTTGTTCGTATAGCTAGTTGACATTATGGTGAGTGTTTGTGTGCTTTGTTTGTGTAGCTAGTTGACATTATGATGAGTGTGTTTGTTGTGTTTTATTGAGAAGCTAGTAGACACTGGAGTCTGTAGAAATGTGGTTTTACAGAAGAATGTTGAGAATACCATGAACAGATAAGATGATTAATGAAAATGTTCTGAAAGAGGTCAAAGCAAAAAGAGAGCAAATTTCCAATATTAGGAAAAAATAATCATCATTTTTTGGCCATGTAATGAGAAGAGAACAGCTGGAATATAATGTAACAACTGGAAAAATTGAGGGAAGAGTTTGTTTATTGTATTTTGCGTGTGTAGCTAAGTGACATTATAGTGTGTGTGTTTGTTGTGTTTTGTTTGTATATCTAGTTGACATTATGGGGAGTGTGTTTGTTGTGTTTTATTTGTGTAGCTAGTTAACATTATGATCAGAGTGTTTGTTGGGTTTTGTTTGTGCAGCTAATCTACATTATTCTGAGTGTGTTTGTAGTGTTTTGTTTGTATAACCAGTTGACATTATGGTGAGTGTGTTTAATGTTTTTTTTGGTGTAGCTAGTTGACATTATGGTGAGTATTTTTGTTGTGTTTTGTTTGTGTACTAGTTGACATTCTGATGAGTGTGTTTAATGTGATTTGTTTGTGTAGCTAATCTACATTATAGTGAGTGTGTTAGTTGTGTTTTGTTTGTGTAGATAATTGACATTGTTTTGTTTTTGTATCTATTTGATATTTGATGGGTGTGTTTGTTGTGTTATTTTGTGTAGCTAGTTGATATTATGATGAGTGTTTTTGGTTTTTTGTTTGTGTAGCTAGTTAACATTATGTTGAGTATTTTTGTTGCGCTTTGTTTGTATAGCTAATTGACATTATTGTGAGTGTCTTTCTTGTGTTTTGTTTGTGTAGCTAGTTCACATTATGGTGAGTGTGTTTGTTGTATTTCATTTGTATAGCTTGATGACATTATGATAAATGTTTTTGTGCTTTGTTTGTGTAGTTTGTTCACATTATGAGTGTGTTTTTTGTCTTTTCTTTGTGTAACTAGTTGACATTCTGGTTAGTGTGTTTATTGTATTATGTTTGTGTAGCTAAATGACGTTATGATGAGTGTGTTTGTTTATTGTTTGTGTAGTTAGTTTACATTATGGTGAGTATATTTGTGCTTTCTTTGTGTAGCTAGTTGACATTTTGATGTGTGTGTTAGTTGTGTTTTGTTTTGTGTATCTCTTGACATTCTAGTGAGTGTGTATATTTTATTTTGCTTGTGTAGCCAAGTGACATTATAGTGAGTGTGTTTGTTGTGTTTTGTTTGTATAGGAAGTTGATATAACGTGGAGTGTGTTTGTTGTATTTTGTTTGTGTAGCTAGTTGGCATTATGTTGAGACTGTTTGTTTGTTGTTTTTGTAGCTAGTTGTCATTATGATGAGCGCGTTTTTTTTTCTGTGTATCTAGTTGACATTATGGTGAATGTGTTTGTTGTGTTTTGTTTCTGTTTATAGTTGACATTATGATGAGTGTGTTTGTTGTGTTTTGTTTGTGTTGTTTTCTGGCATTATGTAGAGTGTTTTTTGTGTAGCTTGTTGACATTATGATGAGTGTTTTGTTGTGTTTTGCTTGTGTAGCTAGTTGACATTATGGTGAATATGTTTGTTGTGTTTTATTTGAGAAACTATTTGACATTATGATGAGTGTGTTTGTTGTGTTTTGTTTGTGTAGCTAGTTAACATTTTGTTGAGGGTGTTTGTTGTGTTTTATTTGTGTTGTTTTCTGGCATTATGGAGAGTGTTTTTTGTGTAGCTTGTTGACATTATGATGAGTGTGTTTGTTGTGTTTTGCTTGTGTAGCTTGTTGATATTATGATGAGTGTGTTTGTTGTGTTTTGCTTGTGTAGCTTGTTGACATTATGATGAGTGTTTTTGTTGTGTTTTGCTTGTGTAGCTTGTTGACATTATGGTGAATATGTTTGTTGTGTTTTATTTGAGTAACTAGTTGATATTACGACGAGTGTGTTTTTTTAATGTGTAGCTAGTTGACATTTTGGTTAGGGTGTTTGTTGTGTTTTGTTTTTATTGTTTTCTGGCATTATGGAGAGTGTGTTTGTTGTGTTTTTTGTGTGTAGCTTTTTGACATTATGGTGAGTGTGTTTATTGTGTTTTTTGTGTGTAGCTATTTGACATTATTGTGAGTGTCTTTGTTTTATTTTGTTTGTGTAGCTATTTGATATTATGGTGAGTGTGTTTGTGTAGCTAGTTTACATTTTGATGAGTGTGTTTGTTGTGTTTTTGTGTGTAGCTATTAGGCATTATGGTGAGTGTGTTTGTGTAGCTAGTTTACATTTTGATGAGTGTGTTTGTTGTGTTTTTTTGTGTGGAGCTGTTTGACATTATGATGAGCGTATTTGTTCTGTTTTTGTTTGTATAGCTAAGTGAGATTATGATGAGTGTGTTTGTTGTGTTTTGTTAAGTAGCTAGTTGACATTATGATGATTGTGTTTGTTGTGTTTTGTTTGTGTAGCTAGTTGACATTATGATGATTGTGTCTGTTGTGTTTTGTTTAAGTAGCTAGTTGACATTATGATGATTGTGTCTGCTGTGTTTTGTTTAAGTAGCTAGTTGACATTATGATGATTGTGTCTGCTGTGTTTTGTTTGTGTAGCTAGTTGACATTATGATGATTGTGTCTGTTGTGTTTTGTTAAGTAGCTAGTTGACATTATGATGATTGTGTTTGTTGTGTTTTGTTTGTGTAGCTAGTTGACATTATGATGATTGTGTCTGTTGTGTTTTGTTTAAGTAGCTAGTTGACATTATGATGATTGTGTCTGCTGTGCTTTGTTTAAGTAACTAGCTGACATTATGATGAGTGTGTTTGCTGTGTTTTGTTTGTGTTGCTATTTGGCATTATTGAGAGTGTGCTGGCTATGTTTATTTATGTAGCTAGTTCATATTTTGATGAGTGTGTCTGTTTTGGTTTTGTTTGCGTAGCTAGTTTGTGGTAGATCTTCTGGTATATATGCACTGTTGTAGATCTTCTAATATATATATATATATATATATATATATATATATATATCAGCTCTTATAGATCTTTTGGTACATATCAGCTGTTGTAGATCTTCTGGTATATATCAGATGTTGTAGATCTTCTGGTATATATCAGATGTTGTAGATTTACTGATATATATCGGCTGTTGTAGATCTTCTGGTATATATTCACTGTTGTAGATCTTCTGGTATATATTCACTGTTGTAGATCTTCTGGTATATATTCACTGTTGTAGATCTTCTGGTATATATTCACTGTTGTAGATCTTCTGGTATATATCAGCTGTTGTAGATTTACTGATATATATCGGCTGTTGTAGATCTACTGATATATATCGGCTGTTGTAGATCTTCTGGTATATATCCGCAACTGTAGGTATCAACAACTTTATTTCTACAAGCTCTCCCTCTACCTGCATGTTACCTGCTGAAGGTAAAACTTTCCTGTTCTCATGTTGTACAACCTGTCTCCCATTGAAAGAGCCTGTAAACGTCACACAACGAGAACAAGACAATAGCTAAAATGTCAACTATCAACTGCCACGAAAGATAAACACCAAGAAATAACAATACAACCGTGCCTCTTTCTTGTATTCTTTATTGCACTTAAAATATCAGTCGCGTGACAATAACAACATAATATGAAAGTTATGTACCGAATATAAATAATGCGAATATTCCAGCTTTGATCGTCGTTCAGACGCCCAGTAGTTAGTGACAGTACGTAAGCAAAGGAAAGTTGTGCGAATGAAAATTCTCCTACCTGTTAGTGGATGAGTAAGTGGGGATGAAGGAAGGGTAGTACTCGGACAGACACAAGTTTAGGGAGAATGGAAATTGTATAGTTGTTGTGAAAGTGTGAGTCGACACATGGCTTGACCCGTCAGGTAAATAGATTGACAAACAACTTCCAGGACAGGTCAAAGTCACGAAGTAAACATCATTATTTTGAAACTCAGTAGAGGTCAAGCTCACCAGAGGGTATGATGAAGTCATAAACAGCTTGTTTTGACAATTTTGAGACAGAAGTCACGGAGCGGTCAAGTTTGGAGGCCCTACACTATTATTCTCCCAAAACGTCATCTCTACACTATTATTCTCCCAAAACGTCATCTCTACACTATTATTCTCCCAAAACGTCATCTCTATAATTGCTATTTTTCAACATTCCACCAACACACCAGTGCATAGCCTGCTGGCGTAGGGGACATGTCTCTCCACAACTTTCGATCAGGACAGTTATTTATCATTTCTGTTATTGACCTTCTGCCAAGCCGTTCTCTTAAGCTGTCTGGTTTCATTTTTTCTTTGCTCCCCTCTATTTCTTCGTCCCTCAATTTTCCCAGTTGTTACAATATATTCCTCCTGTTCCCTTCTCATTACATGTCCGAAATATGATGATTATTTCATCTTAACATTAGAAATTGCCTCTCTTTTTGCTTTGGCCTCTTTCAGAACGTTTTCATTACTTTTAATTGTCCATGGGATTCTCAACATTCTTCTGCAAAACCACATTTCTACAGCATTCAGTGATTTTCTTGTCTGTTGTCCGAATGTCCATGATTCACATCCATATGTTAAGACTGACTCTACATAACATTTAAGAACACTTTTTCTTGTTTCGATTGTCAAAAATGGATTGCATAGTATCTTTCTCATTTTTTGGAAAGCTGCTTTTGCCTGAGCCATTCTGCATCTCACCTCATTTGTACATCTTCCGTCTGAGGTTAGCAAAGTTCCCAAATATTTAAATTCATTTACCCGTTTTAATATTGTTCCACTTGTCTTTATTGTGCAATGATCTGATATCTTTTTCTTTGTTGCTACCATTACCTCTGTCTTTTTGCTATTAAGGCTGAGTCCTTTATCTTTGTATTCTTTCACTATAACATCCAACATTTCTTGTAACTCATTTTCACTCTTACCGATTAAGACTGTATCATCAGCATACCTTAGATTATTTATATTATGACCTCCAATTGTTATTCCAGCTATGCGCCTTTTGGATCTTAAAATATCTCATTATTTATATTAAATCAATCAGGTGACCGCACACAACCTTGCTTAACAGCCTGTTTTAGGATTTATAATCTCTCTAATTAATAATGTTTCTAATTAATCATCTCTATCTAACAATCTCTTTATGCTATAATCTCTCTAGCTGATAATTTCTCTAATTAATAATCACTATTTAACTCTCACTTATGTAATATTCACTCCAGTTAACAATCTCTCCTATTAAAAATTTCTAATTAACAATCTTTCTAATAATCCTTTTAATTAATAATTTCTCCAATCAATAATCTCAATTATTAATAATCCCTCTAATAAATAATCTCTATATTTAGTAATCTCTCTACGTAATAATCTTTCTAATTAAAATCTCTCTAATTAATAATATCTCTCATTAGAAATATGCCTAATTAATAATCTATCTCAAAGACAGAACAAATGAAACAAGTATCGCTAACTCGTGGTCTCTCTGAGTTCAAATGCCAGTTTGATTGTTTTCTGAGGGGTCAGCAGTCCACTTGATGTAAATTTGACCCCGATGGACCCTCGCTTCGGCTCGGTGTCCTCGTTGAGAACTACCCTCAGTTTTCTCAAGACATGCACCAGCCCTTGTTTAAGCTCGAGATAAGCGAGCCTCATGCCCAGGCATATCCTAGGCCCGTGACCAAAGGCAGCAAACGATAGTGGATCCCTCTTCTCTTTCTCCTCCGGTGAAAACCGGTTAGGGTCAAACTTGTCAGGTTCTGGGTAGTTCTTAGGGTCCCTTAAGATGTAAAAATAGGGGATGTTAATTAAAGTGCCTTTAGGAATTGTCACTCCGTTGTAGGTTCTGGTTTCCTTGGCCATTCTGCTAACATTTGGAACAGGTGCGTACAGTCTTAGCGTTTCGTTGATTACCTGTTCTGTGAACGTCAAACTGTTGAGCTCTTCTGGTGTGGGAGTCTCCGATTTCACCACAGATGTTATTTCTTGGAAGACCTTTTCCTAGAAAAAGACATTAAAGGTAAATTTTGTATTTGAAATTATAACTCATTCATGTATTTTAAAAGGAAATTAATTCTGTTCTATGTTGAAAACACCAAAAAGAGAGCATATCTCGAGAGCCACTTTAAAACAACGGAATAGGGGAATGGTAGATTTCGAAAACAACATAAAAAGGGGGAAGGTAGAAAACAAGATAAATAGGGAAAATGTAGACTAAGAAAACTGAAAAAAAAATGAAAAATAGAGTTAGAAAGCAACAGAAATAGAGGAAACGTAGAAAATAACAAAAATACTGGACAGGTAGAAAACAACAGCAGTAGTAGAAAGGTAGAAAACAACAAAAAATATAGGGCAAGAGAGAAAACAACAGAAACATGGGAAAGCAGAGAAGACCTGAAATATGGGAAAGGTAGAAAACAACAGAAAAAGGGGAAAAATGTAGACTAAGAAAAGAACAGAATTAGGGGAAAGTTAGAAGACAACAGAAATAGGGGAAAGGAAGAAAAAAAGCACAAAAAAAGGGAAAGTAGAGAACAATAGAAAAATGGGAAAGTTAGAAAAGAACAGAAATAGGGGAGAGGTAGAAAAGAAGAAAAATAAGGGAAAGATAGAAAACAACAGAAATCGGTGGAAGGTAGAAAAGAAGAAAAATAAGGGAAAGATAGAAAACAACAGAAATAGGTGGAAGGTAGAAAAGAAGAAAAATAAGGGAAAGATAGAAAACAACAGAAATAGGTGGAAGGTAGAAAACAACAGAAATAGGGGAAAGGTAGAAAACACAAGAAATATGGGAAAGGTAGAGAACAATTGCTATAGGTGAAAAGTATAAAACAGCAGAAATAGGGGAAAGGTAAATATTGGTATATATTGTAGAACATATAAGTCGATTCTGGTTTGTAATGGGGAACAAATAGGTGGACAGACATAACTTCAAGGCGAGTAATTTAGAGATTAGATTGAGGTAAACATAAGTTTGTGAAACAAAAAAGTAGAATTAATTGTGAAATTGGTTTAGGGAATATAGCGAATTTAGGAAATTAAAGGACGTTGGTCGTGACAGTCAATGAATGTTTGAATACGTCAACACAAACAAGTAGAACACAGTGGCGTATACTGGTTTCGGGGTCTGGGCTACCGCTGATATAATAAATAAAAACATACATTATAGTCAGTAGGCTAACATAAAGTAATATTTTTTAATGACTACACTACATTTTAAATTACTTACTTATTTATGTTAATTATATCCGTCTTGTTTGGGACAAAAATGTCTTGATGACTTTGTCATTGAAAGTACTGTTGGGTTGGTTTCTAAGTTTAAGAGGAAATGATTTCTCAAAGGACATTACTGCCAAACCAGATAAGCGTTCTTGTGTCTGAGTTGAACGACAATATGATTTTATTTTCTTGACGGCAGAAAAAGTTATTTCTACAGATGCTGATGCGCATAACGTAGTTATACATAGCTAAAGAAGTTCCGGTAATCAGACATAGTTTCACTTTCACCTTGTGACGATTCTGATTGGCTAGAGCTAAAAATAACCCATGAAACCGCATTCATCTAGCGGTAACACCCCATATATTATTTTGATTTCCATTTTTGAATGTCAAGGTCGTTAATGCTTGGTCCGGATAGAGGAAAAATGTACCACTTCCTAGAGGTTTCAATGTAGAATAGTTATAACATTCACAAACGTTATAGTGGTCATAGGAAAACCTTGTTTTAATAAATGCAAATCAAAGCAAATAAATTATATTGGCTTACGAAATGTGCAATAGAATATTAGAAAATGTGTAATATAATTATTTTAAAAAATATAATAAATTATAATTTCTTTTTGTATTTCGTTAATATGTTCATGCTACCGGCGGTAGCTGCGGTATCACAGAGAATACGCCACTGGTAGAACAACACATTTGAACTGGTGTAGCCTCAACATAAACATGTAGAACAACAACACTGTCGTGCTGGGGCAGTCTCAACATAAACATGTAGAACAACAACACTGTCGTGCTGAGGCAGTCTCAACACAAACATGTAGAACAACAACACTGTCGTGCTGGGGCAGTCTCAACATAAACATGTAGAACAACAACACTGTCGTTCTGGGGCAGTCTCAACACAAACATGTAGAACAACAACACTGTCGTGCTGGGGCAGTCTCAATATAAACATGAAGAACAACAACACTGTCGTGCTGAGGCAGTCTCAACACAAACATGTATAACAACAACACTGTCGTGCTGAGGCAGTCTCAACATAAACATGTAGAACAACAACACTGTCGTGCTGAGGCAGTCTCAACATAAACATGTAGAACAACAACACTGTCGTTCTGGGGCAGTCTCAACACAAACATGTAGAACAACAACACTGTCGTGCTGAGGCAGTCTCAACACAAACACGTAGAACAACGACACTGTCGTGCTGAGGCAGTCTCAACACAAACATGTAGAACAACGACACTGTCGTGCTGGGCCAGTCTCAACACAAACATGTAGAACAACACTGTCGTTCTGGGGTAGTCTCAACATAAACATGTAGAACAAGAACACTGTCGTGCTGAGGCAGTCTCAACACAAACATGTAGAACAACACTGTCATTCTCGGGCAGTCTCAACACAAACATGTAGAACAACAACACTGTCGTGCTGAGGCAGTCTCAATACAAACATGTAGAACAACACTGTCGTTCTGAGGCAGTCTCAACACAAACATGTAGAACAACAACACTGTCGTGCTGGGACAGTCTCAACACAAACACGTAGAACAACACTGTCGTGCTGGGACAGTCTCAACATAAACATGTAGAACAACAACACTGTCGTGCTGGGGCAGTCTCAACACAAACACGTAGAACAACAACACTGTCGTGCTGGGGCAGTCTCAACACAAACACGTAGAACAACACTGTCGTTCTGGGGCAGTCTCAACATAAACACGTAGAACAACACTGTCGTTCTGGGGCAGTCTCAACACAAACACGTAGAACAACACTGTCGTTCTGGAGCTGTCTCATTTAATCTGATGACGGGAGTACAAAGAAAAATTAATCGTCACTTTTGAGTGAAATGTGTTACTGTATATTGTATATTGTAGATTGGTTTTCAATCGCAGCATTATGTTAGCGATGTGACCAGCATTACACCAGGTCGATGAAAGTTATATTCGACCCCTTTAAAGATTAGGTGAACCTAGAATCCAATCGAGGAAGTGGACCCGACCGCTTGTCCTAAAAAGTTCAGTTCATTAACTGCCGCACTACCTACCCGACCCCTTTTCCTCAAACGTCTAGTTCACTAACTACCTCGCTACCAACCCGAACGATTAGCCTCAATAGTCCAGTTCACTAACTACCTCGCTACCAAACAGACCGCTTATCCTCAATAGTCCAGTTCACTAACTACCTCGCTACCAACTCGACCGCTTATCCTCTATAGTCCAATTCACTAACTACCTGGCTACCAACTCGACCGCTTATCCTCAATAGTCCAGTTTACTAACTACCTCTCTATCATGCAGACCGCTTATCCTCAATAGTCCAGTTCACTAACTACCTCGCTACCAACTCGACCGCTTATCCTCAATAGTCCAGTTCACTAACTACCTCTCTACCAAACAGACCGCTTATCCTCAATAGTCCAGTTCACTAACTACCTCGCTACCAACCCGACCGCTTATCCTCAATAGTCCAGTTCACTAACTACCTCGCTACCAACCCGACCGCTTATCCTCAATAGTCCAGTTAAATAATTATTCCCAGCTTTGCCATGTGACGTTATGTGTGATCTATGTTTGACTCTAAATTTGCCACCAGCTGGACCGGTCGTATCGACTGTTTCATCGAAGTGGAGGCCTGACTTTATGTATTAGGACAACGATAATTAGGGCACGCCTACTGAACGTGAAGTCTACACCGGAATTGGCGCGGGCGGATGGAAATTATGCTTCCCGTGACGGCCGTTCCAGCGCCCTGGAAGTATACATAGCGCCCTTGAAGTATATATAGCGCCCTTGAAGTTTATATAGCGCCCTTGAAGTATATATAGCGCCCTTGAAGTATAAATAGTCGCCTGGAAGTATACATAGCGCCCTGGAAGTATATATAGCGCCCTTGAATCATAAATAGCCCCCTTGAAGTATACATAGCGCCCTGGAAGTATATATAGCGCCCTTGAAGTTTATATAGCGCCCTTGAAGTATATATAGCGCCCTTGAAGTATAAATAGCGGCCTGGAAGTATACATAGCGCCCTGGAAGTATATATAGCGCCCTTGAATCATAAATAGCCCCCTTGAAGTATACATAGCGCCCTGGAAGTATATATAGCGCCCTTGAAGTATAAATAGCGCCCTGGAAATATGCATAGCGCCCTTGAAGTATAAATAGCGCCATTGAAGTATACAAAGCGCTCTGGAAGTATAAATAGTGCCCTGGAAGTATACATAGCGCCCTGGAAGTATACATAGTGCCCATGAAGTATAAATAGCGCCCTGGAAGTATACATAGCGCCCTTAAAGTATACATAGCGCCCTGGAAGTATATATAGCGCCTTTGAAGTATACATGGCGTCCTGGAAGTATACATTTTGAGCTCTCTCGCCATTGATATAGTTTAATAAAGGTCGTTCAGTAGGACAGATGAAGGTAAACATGCGCAATTTTACAGAACGCAACACGTTCATTAGAACAGTATGGACATTCGGAATGAACACTTTCTTGTTTGCTGGAAAGGAGGCTAAGCAGATATGGGAATTCCCCGCCTGCAGTGAAGCCATTCTGTTCTGAAGTTTAAAGTCTAAAGCCTAGACATGATTCAAGTAATGCCCAAAGTCAGAAACACAAAAGATAGCAAGTTGAGGCACATCGAAGGTTTTAGATGTTGCTTTCTAGAACATTTTGACATACCTGAATATCCGGATGTGCAGCCAGTTCATAGAGACACATCTGGAGAGTGGTGGCAGTGGTCTCCATCCCAGCAAAGATGACCAACATGGACTGTCCAATCATCTCTTCGTCCGTCAAGCTCTGGACAACAACTTTTTCTGAACTCTTGTCCATAGATTTGAACTCGTCTTCTGTTGCCTCCAGTTGTCCAACAGCCGCTTGTTCGTTGGCCTTTAAGAGGAGATCGACAAAGTCTACCCGGGACCTCTGCACGTCGTTTTTCTGTTGTTCCCTTCTTTCTGCTATCGTGTTCTTCAAAGTTACGCCAAAATATTCGTTGGCATTTTTATTCACTGAGTCGAAATACTGCATTTTGAACATGTTGATGGACAGCTTAGCTAGGTGGGAATTGACGCCAACAAAAGAAACATTGGCCTCCAGATGCCACTCCGAGCGTTGATTCGAATCATATTTTTGGCGAAGTCACAGAATTCCGTGTCCTCTTGTCCGATAAATCTGGCATCAAGACCAAACGCTGTTTTGGCTATAATCTCACAAGTGTATTGCCCTGTGAGTTCTTTAATTGGCACCAGCTCATTGTTCTTGGCACATTTCTCCAAGTATTCAGTCAAGTCGTTTGCGGATATGTCCACAGATTTGGAAATATGTTTCAGTTTGCCTGAAGTGAACGTTGGAGACACGATCTGTCTTTGACGTCTCCAGTCTGAGCCTCGAGCGAAGAACAAAGACTTGGCGAATGGCGAGCTGGACATGAAGGCGTCAGTTCTGTCTACAAAATTGTTGAAGTCTTTAATGAGGATGTGTCTTAGAAGGTCAAAGTTTGTTGTCAACATTACCAAACGACCTCTGGAATGGAAACCTACAGTGTCTCCATACTGCTGGAACAGTTTCGAGAATAAGGCTCTGTAAAACATTAGGAGAAAGCATTAGCTACTCTCAGTGTATAGAGGCACATAACTGGTTAAAATATGAGCCTGAGTAGCAACGACCACAACAGCGATAGTATCCCTGAACGTAACGAGGAAATCACATAAGGAAATCACATAACGAGAGAATCACAAAACGAGGAAATCACATAACGAGGGAATCACAAAACGAGGGAATCACAAAACGAGATAATCACATAACAAAGTAATAGTATCACTGGACATAATGAGGAAAAACAAAATCGAGACCAGTTATACCGTCGTCACAGAGAAAGGACAAATACGAGACATTGAGTATGACGTCACACAGAGAAGGGACACATACAAGACATTAAGTATGACGTCACACAGAGGAATGACAAATACGAGACATTGAACATGACGTCACACAGAAAGGACAAATACAACAGCATGATGTCAACATTTTGAAATTAGAAGCAAGAAGAAGAGGAAGTGGGAGCCATTGATAGCAGATCCAACACAGATACAATAACTGACGGTACTGACAGATTAAGCACAGATACAATAACTGACGGTACTGACAGATTAAGCACAGATACAATAACTGACGGTACTGACAGATTAAGCACAGATGTACAATAGCTGACGGTACTGACAGATTAAGCACAGATGTACACTAGCTGACGGCATCGACTGACTAGTTGACAGGCAACAAGTCACAATAACTGATAAGCCTATTCACAGATATGCAATAAACAACAGCTCTATTCGACCAAACCCGCCCTAGAAGTCACTCGCCACATTGACAACATGAAGAAACGGGCGAGAGAGGGAGAATGGTTGTGGGCGCAAGATGAAACAAAAAGGATTAATATTTGGCAGAATGAGCTATCAAGAAACTTCACAAGAACACTACACCCAAGGCCGTCCAATAAAAATATGGATTGTTGCGATATTAGAAAACCTAGGAAATCTTAACACCAATAGAGGAAGAATGCTCAAAATGTTCTCGACACTGAAAGTCAAATAAAGACGGAAAGAAAAAGTGGAATTTATCAATAAAAAAAAAAAAGAAATCCAGTGCAGCAAACCTCTTCAGCACCAACACAAACGTTCGAGATTGACAAAACCGTTAACTGAATTAAAAAAACAAATCGAATTACCACCCATTGGACGTTTACAGCCATGTTTCGTAACATAGAGAGAAGATTTACTAAACGATGTTTAGCATCTATATTTAGACAATAAGAAAGTAGAATTGTAGAGAGAAGATTTTCTAGACGGTGCTTAGCGTCTGTATTTCATTTTCATCAAAGTACCATGCCTGCTCGCGTAGGTGATCATCTCTCTCCACAACTTTCGATCTCGACAGTTATTTATCATTTTTATTGTTGATCTTTTGCCAAGTCATTCTCTTAAGCTGTCTGATATCTTGTCTCTTTGTTTCCCGCTATTTCTTAGTCCCTCAATTGTTCCAGCTGTCACAATATATTCCAGCATTTCTCTTCGCATTACATGGCCAAAAAATGATGATTTTTCTTTCCTAATATCTAAAATTAGCTCTCTCTTTGCTTCAGTCTCTTTCAGAACGTTTTTATTACTCTTCTTAACTGTCCATGGTATTCTCAACGTTCTTCTGTAAAACCACATTTCAACAGCCTCCAGTGATTTTCATGTTAGTTGTCCCATTGTCCATAATTTACATCTATACGTTTAGACTGGCCCTACATAACATTCAAGAACTCTTTTTCTTGTTTTATTGTCAAAAATGGATTGCACAGTATCTTCCTCATTTTTTGGAAAGCTGCATTTGCCTGAGCCATTCTGCTTCTCACTTCTGTTGTACATCTACCCTCTGAAGTTAACAATCTGCCCAGATATTTAAATGTGTTTACCTGTTTTAATATTGTTCCGTGTTAACGATATGATTTTTAAGGAAGAACCGTGCAAGTGATGCTTTATTAGGGTTAACCAATGCACCTGATACTCCACACCTGGAAGAGATGCGATCGAGTTCGTCTTGCATTGTGGAGGCGATTTCACTTCTTCTCTTCCCTGTCGATATACCAGAATATCATCAGCAAAAGTCATAGTTCTTCCCCTCCTATCCAGCTGTTGTGTAATCGTTTTTGTGTAAACGTTAAATAGAACTGGCGGCAGTCGTGAGCCTTGTGGTAGCTAAAGACAAATGGATGTTGGCTCGGATGACCAACTTCCAAATTTGAGTATGACCTTCCTCTGAAACAGTGCTGCAACGATCCATCTAATGAGGAAGAGGGTGCACCGCCAATTTGAGAAGCATGTGCATGAGGTATTCAAATGATACTCTGTGGTATGCATCCTCCAGATCTATAGTAGCAGCAGAAACATGTCTCCTCTCGTCTGTAGAAGCCTTCGAAGACGTCATAGATTGCTGCATTGATCCATATCTCTTTGGATAACCTCCGAGCGTAGGTGGGAATGCGCGTATCTGTTCAAGGTGACAGGTGAGGATACGGGCAATTATTTTCTCCAGTAGCTTGCCCGCAGTTTTTTGCATCGTGATGATTCTGTAGGCACTGCTCTGAGTATGGTCCTTGCTTGGCTTAGGTAGCGGTAGTAAGTAGCTGTGTAGCCACTCCTCCTTAATCTGGCCACTCCGAATACTGGCATTAAACTCATTGGCCAGTGTTGTCAAGTCGCCGTCAGTTAAATCGCCTATGTCATCATACCGAACACCATCTGGACCAGAAGCAGTGTTGTGTGACCTTTTAAGTGTTGTGTGAATGGTATCGGTTGTGATTGTGAGATCTTCTCCCAGCACTACATCCTTACACAATTTTGACAGCTACCCTCGTAACCTCATTCTTACAGCCTCATTTCTTTGGTCCGTCTGCTCAATGTAGTGGGCAAGCAGGGCCTTCTATTTGCTATCATAAGATTTGTGCCATATCCGGCCTGTGCTCTGGAAGTCTGGTATGCCTCTGTAAAGTGTTGTGCCATTCATGCTCTGATGAAGGCGCCAGAATGAGGTTAGCGATTTTTCTGAGCACACTTTTTTGCAGAAATCATTCTACTTGGCATCCTTAACCTGCTTTGCACATAAATTAAAGTGCATCATTTTTTGGTCGACCTTTTTTCAGACGCTTCAAGAGCTCTGGTTGTGTTCTTCCATTCTTCCTGGCTTTCTGCGATGTCTTGGCTGTTTGTCTCTTGTTCCGCCAAGCTTCCTCGACTTCTACGTTCCACCAGGTCGGCTGCGTCCATCTTTCCTGCCTCCTTCCAGGGACGCCTTGTATCCAATATCTGATTATGCTAATGACGTCCTGGTCTGTGTTCTCATAGTGGAATGTGTGAAGCCTTCTTTTCTGGCTTCTATTTCTGCCTTTCTCAATTAGGAGGACACATGGATAGTGATTACTTCCGTGGAAACCCAATACACTGAACCTGCAAACCGGTGCGAAGGCGGAAGACACCAGTGCCAGGTCTATGACATTAGCAGAGTCCCCTGTTCGAGTGGCCATTCTGGTTGACCTTCCATCATTCAAGCACACTAAATCGACTGACACTAGTGCGTTCTCTAGGTCTTCTCCATACTTGTTGGTTATGACGTTACCCCACTGGTTTCCTCTAGCATTAAAGTCTCCGCAGAAAATGACGTTCTCCTCCTCGAATGCAAAGAGATTCTGCCATTGTTGTGTGTCCACCTTCCCATTACAGGCGTATACATTTACAACCACGAAAGAAACTGGGGTCTTCACCCTACCTGCATGTACCTGCAATTCTGCATTTCCCACGCAGACACATCAACCTCAGCTGCCACTACATTGTTTCGCACAAGGATGGCCTGTCCAAGGTGTCGTCTATTGTAGAAACAATGAAATCCAGGGTTACTAACTGGCCTATCACCAAGTAGTGTTTCTTGCAAAGTCATAATATCGGCGTCGTCGCACAGTAGCTTATAAAAAATGGGCCGTCGTTGATTTATTGACCCACAATTTCAATACGTAACGCGCACATAATTTAGTCCTAGCCTTTCACACTTCCACAGTTTCATACCAGCACGTTTACATTGTCTTATTGCTCTGTGTCTGAATTCGGTGGACTAACTTACACTTGCTACTTCTTCTGTTTCCTATGTCATCCTACGTCGACCTCAACTTATTCTTCCTCTCATGTTCGTCATATTCTTCTTCTATTCCCTGGATAAGTCACACTATCACAGACTCACGTGAAGTCATGATGACTCACCTGAAGTCGCTCGCAAAGAAAAATCCCCAAGGTAGCTTTGGACACTTGACTCCATATCTGGTCCAGTCGTCAGGGCACCGGTTCTTGTAGAAGTAGTAGGCCAGAGCTGCCCCGACAACGGCAGACAACCAAAGCGTTGTGCTCGACAGTGGCAACAAAATGTCATCCATAACCGAGACTGCTGGCGAGGGCGTTACTGGCAACTCTTTGTTAAGATGCTGAGGAGAAGAGGAATAAAGCACGGAGGTAGCAAGGTGTATATACCGGAATCGATTTTATGATTTTCTTCGCTCACTTCTAGAGTTTTCTTGCGTGAATGTTTGTACGCTACCAAACAGTGTAACTGTCAGGACACAGAGAAGGTTTGTACGCTACAAACAGTGCATCTTTCAGGGCACAGTGAAGGTTTGTACGCTAGCAAACAGTGCAACTGTCAGGACACAGCGAAGGTTTGTACTCTACCAAACAGTGTAACTGTCAGGACACAGTGAAGGTTTGTACGCTACAAACAGTGCATCTTTCAGGGCACAGTGAAATTTTGTACGGTACCAAACAGTGCAACTGTCAGGACACAGCGAAGGTTTGTACGCTACAAAAAAGTGCAACTGTCAGGACAATTAATTGAATGAATGTAGCAATGATTGTAATTGAATGAATGTAGCAATGCTTGTAATTGGGTAAATGTAGCAATGAATGTAATTGAATTAATGTAGGCTACGGCGAAACTAAATCTATCATCAAAGGCCAGTACCATTTTCCATGAAAAATTGAAACGAGAACACCCAAAGTATAACGAGAGGGACAGATACATCTAACTATCAAGGAGGGATCAAGTCATCATATTTCGCCTACGCACTGGCCACAACAGAATGAGAAACCACATGTTCAACAAACTAAAAATAGGAACTACCAGCCAATACCACTGTACATAGGACAACATGACAACAAAACATGTTCTACAGGATTGCCCCCAGTACACAGACCTGAGAAGAGCAATGTGGTCCACACCCACCTCCCTGGATGAGAAACTATACGGGGCAACCGAATCACTTAGACAGCTGCCTTCATAAGAAAGTCCGGAATCCTACTCTGAATGAGCCATGATCGCAGAAGATGAAGAATGAAGGAATGAATGAATGTAGTAATGATTGTAAGTGAATGAATGTAGCTAGAGTTATAAGTCAGTGAATAGAGTTGTAAGATGAATTTAGTTTTAATTCTCAGTGAATTAAGGCTAAATCAATACTTTGATTGAAAATCTGACAAGCCACGTTTATACGATTGTTCTACAATCTGTGCATTAAAAAAATAATTATACAATTTCTCCACAATCTGTGCATAAAAGAAATACTAATGTAAGTACTACTAATGTAAAAGGTAAAAGAGGCAGAGGCAGACCAAGATTAACAGGGACGAGTAACATCAAAAGATGGACAAATCAACCGATGACAACCTGCACCATCAAAGCAAGAGATAGAGCAGAATGGCGCTCCATGGTAGCCAACCTTCGTTGCGGAGACGGCACTCAATGATGATGATGAATGTAAGTATTCAACAATCTGAGCAGGGAGCAGCAATTTTACAAGTACATATAAGCTGAGCCAGGCAAACAAGTGTGTCATAAAGTTGTGCCAAAAATATGAGCCATACAAGCTGTGCCAAATAAATACGAAATACAAGTTTTGCCAAACAGATGTGCCGTGCAAGCTGTGCCAAATAGATGTGCTATACAAGATGTGCCAAATAAATGTGCCATTGTTATACATTATCTGGAATCACGTCTACACGTGTTAGCTCCAAACTGAAAACATACCAGAGCATTTATTAAAGTGAGACGAACTGCGATATAAATACACAGGAACATTCTTTGTTCCTAGCCCATACAATCCTGTCCCATACAATTACATCCCTATACAATCCCCCTACACAATCTCAACCGACACAATCCCAGCCAACACAATGCCGACCCACATAATCCCGGCCCACACAATCCCGGCCCATACAATCCCGGCCCACACAATCCCGGCCCACACAATCTCGGCCCACACAATCCCGACCCATACAATCCCCCTACAAAATTCCAACAAACGCCATCCCCCTAAACATTCCCAGGCCACACAATCCCGGGCCACACAATCCCGGCCCACACAATCCCGAACTACACAATCCCATCTCACTCACCTATCTAAACAATCCCAGCCCACACAATCCCAGCCTACACAATCCCGGCCCACATAATCCCGAACTACACAATCCCATCTCACTCACCTATCTAAACAATCACAGCCCACACAATCCCACCTACGCAATCTCAGCCCACACATTTCCAGCCCACACAATCCCAGCCCACACAATCCTGGCCCACACAATTCCGAACTACACAATCCCATCTCACTCACCTATCTAAACAATCCCAGCCTACACAATCCCAGCCCACACAATTCCGAACTACACAATCCCATTTCACTCAACCTATCTAAACAATCACAGCCCACACAATCCCACCTACGCAATCTCAGCCCACACATTCCCAGCCCATACA
Source organism: Megaustenia siamemsis (assembly GCA_032433765.1). Classification (NCBI taxonomy): domain Eukaryota; kingdom Metazoa; phylum Mollusca; class Gastropoda; order Stylommatophora; family Ariophantidae; genus Megaustenia; species Megaustenia siamemsis. Next base: position 83,965,110 of record JAVIAB010000125.1, on the reverse strand, counting down.
ATTCCAGCCCACACAATCCCAGTCCACACAATCCCGACCCACACAATCTCCTCTGAACAATCCAAGCCGACACAATCCACTAGACAATCCCAGGCCACACAATCCCAACCCGCACAATTTCCTACTTACAATCCAGGCACACTCAATCCCAACCCACACAATTCCCCACATAATCTCACCCACACAATCCCGATCCACACAATCTCAACCCACACAATTACCTAACACAATCCAAAGTCACACAATGTCCTCACACAACCACCTACACAATCTTAATCCACATAATCGCCCCCATACATTCCTAGCCCATACAATCTCCCCCACATAATCTCTCCCATACAATCCCAGCCCACACAATCCAATACAAAATCCCAAACCCACACACTCCCGACCCACACAATCGTAGAACATACAATCTTCCCTACACAATCTCCCCCACACAATTCCGGTCACACAATCTTCTATAAAATCCCAGCACCTCACAATGCCCCCCCCCCACACTATCCCGACCCACATATTCCCCCACTCAGTTCCAGCCCACACAGTCTCCCCCAAACAATCCTAGCCAATACAATCTCCCCCACACACCTACACAACCTCGACCTACAGATCCCAGATGACACAATCCCGGCCCACACAATCTCTCCCAAAGAATCTCAACCCACACAATTCTGACCTAAACAATCCCCACATAATTTCGACCCACAAATTCCCCCACTCAATCCGACCCACACAATCCCCCGCACAATGAAGACCCACACAACCCCCCCCCCCAACTCAATCCCAGCCCACGCAATCCCACACACAATCCCAGCCCACGCAATCCTGGCCCGAACAATCCCACACAAACTCCCAGCACACACAATCCCGTCCCACACAATCCCCCACATAATCCCGGCCCATATAATCCCGTCCCACACAATCCCCCATATAATCCTAACCTTCACAATACCCCACATAATCCCAACCATCACAATACCCCACATAATCCCAACCTTCACAATACCCCACATAATCCCGGCCCACACAATCCCCACACAACGCTTTCATGAAGTTTGTTCTCCACCCGCTATATGTCACTCATCATCAGATGCTGGTTATAACTAGGTATCCCATGACTGCAACACTCAAGCTGTCTCTGTCATGCACGAGATGACCAGCTTCTGTAGCAGTTAGTCCCAGCTCGTTGGCGATACCTCGCATCCATCTTCTTCTAGATCTTTTTATTTCTCGTTTACCTGGAGCTATGCCTTCCATAATTATCTTCTCTAGACCATTACGCTAGTTTACATGACCAACATATTTTATTGTCTTTCCTATTATCTTCTCTAGACCATACGCCATTTTACATGGCCAACATATTTTATTGTTCTTCCTGTTATCTTCTCTAGACCATTACGCTAGTTTACATGACCAACATATTTTATTGTCTTTCCTATTATCTTCTCTAGACCATACGCTATTTTACATGACCAACATATTTTATTGTCTTTCCTATTATCTTCTCTAGACCATTACGCTAGTTTACATGACCAACATATTTTATTGTCTTTCCTATTATCTTCTCTAGACCATACGCTAGTTTACATGGCCAACATATTTTATTGTCTTTCCTATTATCTTCTCTAGACCATACGCTAGTTTACATGGCCAACATATTTTATTGTCTTTCCTATTATCTTCTCTAGACCATACGCCATTTTACATGGCCAACATATTTTATTGTCTTTCCTATTATCTTCTCTAGACCATTACGCTAGTTTACATGACCAACATATTTTATTGTCTTTCCTATTATCTTCTCTAGACCATACGCTAGTTTACATGGCCAACATATTTTATTTCCCTTCCTGTTATCTTCTTTATCAAACAACTGTCTGGAATTTTAAGTTTTTTTTTTTCAGGATTGACATAGTTATTATGTTTGCCTTTCTTGGTTGTCTGAATCATCTTCTGCAACACCTGCATTCACAAGCATAGGTGGATGGTTCACCAGACCTGTCAATTGTCCATGTTTGAAAGCCATAAGTTGCTATGGCAAAAATATTGCTGTTAAAAAGCCGGTTTTATTTTTTTAATCAGCTGGTATGCATTCGTTGTGGCGATGTGTTAATTTATTCACAGCTGTTATTCTTGAATCTTTTAAAAGTCATTCCAACGTTTGAATCAGTCATGGAAGATATGCAAGCTCTAACAGATATGTTATTTGGTTATGGAAGGCCTCGGTATCACTTCAAACGAATTAAAATCCATAATTACTCAACCGCCTGTGCCAGTGGAATCATCCGAATTAATATCTCATCTACCAAACAAAGAAAGGTAACTGTAGTCCCCATCGTAGCAGTCTCAGCACACGCCAAAAGACATAAGGCGAAACCGCGCAGAAAGTGAACACAGCCAACTGTTCCCTGTCATACGATATCATCATTCATCGTAAACAATTGGAATATCGAAACATGATCAAAACGGGTGAGACACACAGCCACTGTGTGCACAGAGCACTTAACTCAGTAGCTCCTGCAACAAGCAGGACTTGGAATATGAGGAAACTGCAACAAGGAACACTTTTCATGCGTAGCCTTCAATTGTTCCCGCCGCCTATCCACCACATACCGGAAGTTCTTTTACAGATATGTATCCACATGTATCAGTCTTGATATGACTTGTATCAGTTGTCAAGGTTGTAATTGCACTGAGATAACGGTGTTCTTATTGACATACCAATGCCACTTAACTGAGTAGGGTAGACGTCACTATCTAGTTTTGATTCGTGCATCGAGATTAATATCATTTATATTATTCATCCGCTATTTTCTTCTTCTTATCTTTGCGTCTTCCGTCCTTCCTTGTCTCTCTTTAAGATCACCTTGGCAACATCACTGACCTCATTTAAAGCACTGCGTGTGTGTAAATATTACCGTGGTTAAACAAAAAACATTTATAGATGAGAAACAAGTTGACGGGGAAAAAAAAAGAAGAAAATTATTTCTACAAGGGGAGATAAGGAAGGAGAAGAATAATGGAAAGATGAGAAAAGGAATATCAAAAGAACATAGACAAAAAAGTAAGAAAAGAGAACGAACGAAAAACGTGCATTATAATGAAAATTGACACAAGTATTGACATAGGCAGTGACATAACCATTGACAAAAAAAGCTGACATAACCATTGATATAACCACTAACATTAACAGTGACATAAGCAGTGACATAACCAGTTATACAATCAATGACATAAGCAATGACTTAACCATTGACGGAACTTCCGGTATATGGTGAATAGGCGGCGGGAACATGAAAAATGTTCCTTGCTGCAGTTTCCTCATATTCCAAGTCCGGCTTGTTGCAGGAGCTACTGAGTTAAGTGCTCTGTGCACACCGTGAGCTGTGTGTCTCATCCGTTTTGATCATGTTTCGATATTCCAATTGTTTACGATGAATGATGATATCGTATGACAGGGAACAGTTGGCTGTGTTCACTTATGTGTTTTGGCGTGTGCTGAGACTGCAATGATTGGGACTACAGTTACCTTTCTTTGTTTGGGAGATGAGATATTAATTCGGATGATTACGCTGGCATGGGCGGTTGAGTAATTATGGATTTTAATTCGTTTGCAGTGATACCGGGGCCTTCCATAACCAAATTAACCATTGACATAATAATTGACATAAACATTTACATAACCATTGACATAATCATTAACATAACCATTGATATAAACATTAACATAACCATTGATATAAACATTGACATAATCATGGACATAACTATTGACATAAGCATTGACATAACCATTGACATAACCATTGACATAAGCAATGACATAACTATAGACATAACAATTGACATAAACATTCACATAAACATTGACAGAAGCATTGACATAATCATTGACATAAGCAATGACACAAGTATTTACATAAACAGTTACATAACCATTGACACAACTATTGACACAAGCTTTGACACAAACATTGACATAAGCATTGACACAGCACAAGCAGTAACATAAGCATTGACACAAGCATTGACACAAGCTTTGATACAAGCATTGACACAAGCATTGACATAACCATTGACACAACCATTGATACAAGCAGTAACATAAGCATTGACACAAGCATTGACATAAGCATTGACACAACCATTGATACAAGCAGTAACATAAGCATTGACACATGCATTGGCACAACCATTGAAATAAGAATTTACATGTTTGACGTACCCAGACAGGAAACAGTGATCAAGTGATATCTCCAGGTTGATCACATAAAGACCATGATCAGCTAGTGGTCACGTGGTCTCCTTTGTCTGACACATATATACGCCTATAAGCGTCATGTGACTACATTCAAAACACCACCTTAAAGTGCCCCAATATTAGACAACTGGACCAAAATAGTTACGATCTCAAACTGTGAGATGGGGGAAACACTTGTACGTGATCAAATGTCTGCTTTAACCCACTGACGGTTTATACAAGGCTCAATGTGTTATAGCACCATTCTCATAGGTGTTTACCAATGTTTGTCAGTGTTGCACTGACTATAAGAGAGGACTAAAAAAAAAATCGTGTACAAATTAATGCGGACTGGCGTGGTTCTGCTGACATAAAAATAAATATGCCGATTCAATAAAACAAAAAATAGGGGCACTGACTCCATATTATACATAAGTCACTAACTGTGACTCGAAATGTGTTGTTCAAATTAGGTGACGTCATCAGTCAGATTGGGATAAAGACATTGTTGTAGGCTTGCCATTGCTACCAAAGTTCGTTATACGTTCTCCCATTGGATACATGGTTACCAGGGTTTGTTATACGTTTTCACATTGGATACATGGTTACCAGGGTTCGTTATAGGTTCTCCCATTGGATACATGGTTACCAGGGTTCGTTATAGGTTCTCCCATTGGATACATGGTTACCAAGGTTTGTTAAACGTTCTCCCATTTGATACATGGCTATCAAGCTTCGTTATACGTTCTCCCATTGGATACATGGTTACCTAGGTTTCGTTATACGTTCTCCCATTGGATACATGGTTACCTAGGTTTGTTATACGTTCTCCCATTGGATACATGGTTACCTAGGTTTGTTATACGTTCTCCCATTGGATACATGGTTACCTAGGTTTGTTATACGTTCTCCCATTGGATACATGGTTACCTAGGTTTGTTATACGTTCTCCCATTGGATACATGGTTACCTAGGTTTGTTATACGTTCTCCCATTGGATACATGGTTACCTAGGTTTCGTTATACGTTCTCCCATTGGATACATGGTTACCTAGGTTTCGTTATACGTTCTCCCATTGGATACATGGTTACCTAGGTTTGTTATACGTTCTCCCATTGGATACATGGTTACCTAGGTTTGTTATACGTTCTCCCATTGGATACATGGTTACCTAGGTTTCGTTATACGTTCTCCCATTGGATATATGGTTACCTAGGTTTCGTTATACGTTCTCCCATTGGATACATGGTTACTAAGGTTTGTTATACGTTCTCCCATTGGATACATGGTTACCTAGGTTTCGTTATACGTTCTCCCATTGGATACATGGTTACTAAGGTTTGTTATACGTTCTCCCATTGGATACATGGTTACCTAGGTTTCGTTATACGTTCTCCTATTGGATATATAGTTACCAAGTTTCGTTATACGTTCTCCCATTGGATATATAGTTACCAAGTTTCGTTATACGTTCTCCCATTGGATACATGGTTATCTAAGTTCGTTATACGTTCTCCCATTGGATACATAGTTACCAAGGTTTCGTTATATATCCTCCCATTGAATATATGGCTATGTAGAATTCACAAGCAGTCTGTTCTGCACTACATGCGTGTCACGATGTTTTGTAACTGTACTCTAAACCATTATCAAAGTTCATCTTTCTAATGTTGAAGTTAGTGTGTGAACGCTTCCTTCCTTTCGGAATCCCATATAACTTCATTGACGTTAAGATAGAGTTGATCAACTGCTTGTCACGTATGCTAGGCCGAAGTGATGGTTTGAATGATTACAGCAGCGGTTGTGCACTTGTCCTTTGGCTCTAATATAGAAAGGTGTTTGTGGACTTTCTGATGAACGCTGTCTGGAGATAAGAAATGGCAAGTCACAACAGTGCCGGGCATCTGTGAACGCTTCACCAAATGGTTGCTCCAAAATTGGTCAAGACTTTAAATCAATGAGACCATCACGTCCTGAGACCCTGTATCTTTGCAAACGCTTCAATTTCATACAAATTATCGTTTTACAGTTTCCGCTGATGTTGAAAATATTTCTCATTTTATGCTCAGCACACAGAGGGCATGAGTTCATAAAATGTGTCTTAATGTTTGCAGTAGACCCAGGCTATAGAGAAACGGTTCTCCTCGGCTTTAGTTTGCTTATTTGTTGACTAACAAAGTCTTGCTTTTCTGTGATAAAACATGTCCTTATTTTATCAATAATATCTCCGCAGGCTCCCGATTTAGTCAAACTACAAATATCCGGTGTGTGAATGTCGCAGTCTGCTACTGGTTTTAATGGACATGCATGCTTTTGTTTCATACGGCGATTTGAACTATCTATCTATCTATCTATCTATCTATCTATCTATCTATCTATCTATCTATCTATCTATCTATCTATCTATCTATCTATCTATCTATCTATCTATCTATCTATCTATCTATCTATCTATCATCCATCCATCCATCCATCCATCCATCCATCCATCCATCCATCCATCCATCCATCCATCCATCCATCCATCCATCCATCCATCCATCCATCCATCCACCCAGACCCACCCACCCACCCACCCACCCACCCATCCATCCATCCATCCATCCATCCATCCATCCATCCATCTATCTATCTATCTATCTATCTATCTATCTATCTATCTATCTATCTATCTATCTATCTATCTATCTATCTATCTATCTATCTATCTATTTCTGTCTTCAATTTTTTTCCAGCATAATGTCTCGACCACTCCGATGACACAAGAGTGACTTAACCTATGGTAGACCAGAAGTACAGACTAGCTAATTGTATAGTGTGCTGTAGTGTAGCTATCAGCCAAGTGTATTTCACTATTCTATTGTTATCAAGATCGTGCGTATATCTAATGAAGTGTTAAAATGTATAACTATTTTATCGTTTGTACACCGTCCACCACAATTATCGCATAAGCTGACATCTATCTGTCTGTTGATTGTGCTAATTGCTGAACTATCCAACCCTTCACAACTATTCATTATTTCACAAATGTGTTCCTCTATCAGTCCATTCTTTCCTCTTGCAGTCCATTCTTTCCTCTATCAGTCCATTCTTTCCTCTATCAGTCATTCTTTCCTCTATCAGTTCATTCTTTCCTCCATCAGTTCATTCTTTCCTCCATCATTCTTTCCTCTATCAGTTCATTCTTTCCTCAATCAGTCCATTCTTTCCTCTATCAGTTCATTCTTTCCTCCATCAGTCCATTCTTTCCTCCATCAGTTCATTCTTTCCTCTATCAGTTCATTCTTTCCTCCATCAGTCCATTCTTTCCTCTATCAGTTCATTCTTACCTCTATCAGTTCATTCTTTCCTCTATCAGTTCATTCTTTTCCCTATCAGTTCATTCTTTCCTCTATCAGTTCATTCTTTCCTCTATCAGTTCATTCTTTTCCCTATCAGTTCATTCTTTCCTCTATCAGTTCATTCTTTCCTCTATCAGTTCATTTTTTTCCCTATCAATCACTACTTTCCTCAGTTCATTCTTTCCTCTATCAGTTCATTCTTTCCTCCATCAGTTCATTCTTTCCTCCATCATTCTTTCCTCTATCAGTCCATTCTTTCCTCTATCAGTTCATTCTTTCCTCTATCAGTTCATTCTTTCCTCAATCAGTCCATTCTTTCCTCTATCAGTTCATTCTTTCCTCTATCAGTTCATTCTTTCCTCTATCAGTTTATTCTTTCCTCTATCAGTTCATACTTTCCTCTATCAGTTCATTCTTTCCTCTATCAGTTCATTCTTTCCTCCATCAGTCCATTCTTTCCTCTATCTGTCCCTTCTTTTCCTCTATCAGTCCATTCTTTCCTCTTTCAGTCCCTTCTTTCCTCTAGCAGTCCATTCTTTCCTCCATCAGTCCATTCTTTCCTCGATCAGTCACTACTTTCCTCAGTTCATTCTTTCCTCTATCAGTCCATTCTTTCCTCTATCAGTCCATTCTTTCCTCTATCAATCACTACTTTCCTCAGTTCAATTTTTTCTCTATCAGTCACAACTTTTACTCAGTTCATTCTTTCCTCCATCAGTCCATCCTTTCCTCTATCAGTCACTACTTTCCTCAGTCCATTCTTTCTTCCATCAGTCCATCCTTTCCTCTATCAGTCACTACTTTCCTCAGTCCATTCTTTCTTCCATCAGTCCATCCTTTCCTCTATCAGTCACTACTTTCCTCAGTTCATTGTTTCTTCCATCAGTCCATCCTTTCCTCTATCAGTCACTACTTTCCTCAGTTCATTCTTTCCTCCATCAGTCCATCCTTTTATCTATCAGTCACTACTTTCCTCAGTTCATTCTTTCCTCCATCAGTCCATCTTTTCCTTTACCAGTCACTACTTTCCTCAGTTCATTCTTTCCTCCATCTGTCCATCCTTTCCTCTATCAGTCCATTCTTTCCTCAATCAGTCCATCCTTTCCTTTATCAGTCACTACTTTCCTCAGTTCATTCTTTCCTTTATCAGTCCATCCTTTCCTCTATCAGTCCCTACTTTCCTCAGTTCATTCTTTCCTCCATCAGTCCATCCTTTCCTCTATCAGTCAAAACTTTTACTCAGTTCATTCTTTCCTCCATCAGTTCATCCTTTCCTCTATCAGTCACTACTTTCCTCAGTTCATTCTTTGCTCCATCTGTCCATCCTTTCCTCTATCAGTCACTACTTTCCTCAGTTCATTATTTCCTCTATCAGTCCATTCTTTCCTCTATCAGTCCATTCTTTCCTCCATCAGTCCATTCTTTCTTCCATCAGTCCATTCTTTCCTCTATCAGTCACTACTTTCCTCAGTTCATTCTTTCCTCCATCAGTCCATTCTTTCCTCTATCAGTCACTACTTTCCTCAGTTCATTCTTTCCTCTATCAGTCCATCCTTTCCTCCATCAGTCCATTCTTCCCTCTATCAGTCCATTCTTTCCTCGTTAAGTCCATTGTTTCCTCTATCAGTCCATTCTTTCCTCCATCAGTCCATTATTTCCTCTATCAGTCACTACTTTCCTCAGTTCATTCTTTCCTCTATCAGTTCATTCTTTCCTCCATCAGTCCATTATTTCCTCTATCAGTCTATTCTTTCCTCTTTCAGTCCATTCTTTCCTCTATCAGTCCATCCTTTCCTCTATCAGTCAAAACTTTTACTCAGTTCATTCTTTCCTCCATCAGTCCATTATTTCCTCTATCAGTCACTACATTCCTCAGTTCATTCTTTCCTCCATCAGTCCATTCTTTCCTCTATCAGTCTATTCTTTCCTCTTTCAGCCCATTCTTTCCTCTATCAGTCCATTCTTTCCTCTTTCAGTCACTACTTTCCTCTATCAGTCAACTCTTTCCTCTATCAGTCTATTCGGTCCTTTATCAGTCTATTCTTTCCACTATCAGTTCCTTCTTTCCTCCATTAGTCCATTATTTCCTGTATCAGTTCATTCTTTCCTCCATCAGTCCATTCTTTTCCCTATCAGCCACTACTTTCCTCAGTTCATTCTTTCCTCTTTCAGTCCATTCTTTCCTCTATCAGTCCATTCTTTCCTCTATCAGTCACTACTTTCCTCAGTTCATTCTTTCCTCTTTCAGTTTATTCTTTCCTCTTTCAATTCATTCGTTCCCCTATCAGTCCATTCTTTCCTCAGGCCATTCTTTACTCAATTCATTCACTTCTTTCCTCTTTCAATAACTTCTTTCCTCAGTTCATTCTTTCCTCTTTTAGTTCATTCGTTCCTCAGTCAATTCTCTCTTCTATCAGTTCATTCTTTCCTCTTTTAGTTCATTCGTTCCTCAGTCAATTCTCTCTTCTATCAGTTCATTCTTTCCTCTTTTAGTTCATTCGTTCCTCAGTCAATTCTCTCTTCTATCAGTTCATTCTTTCCTCTATCAGTTCATTTTTGCCTCCATCAGTCCATTCTTTCCTCTTTCAGTTACTTCTTTCCTCTACCAATTCATTATTTCTTCTTTCAGTTCCTTCCTTCCTCTTCCACTTCATTATTTCATCTTTAATTTCATTCTTTCCTTTAATAGCTCATTATGTCCTCTTTCAGTTCCTTGTTTCCTATATCAATTCATTGTTTCCTCTTCCAGTTCATTCCTTCCCCTTCCACTTCATTATTTCCTCTATCAGTTCATTCTTTCCTCTTTCAGTTTCTTCTTACATTAAACAGTGACAATCAGTCTAGATGTCTGACATTAAACAGTGACAATCAATCTAGATGTCTGACATTAAACAGTGACAATCAGTCTAGATGTCTGACATTAAACAGTGACAATCAGTCTAGATGTCTGACATTAAACAGTGACAATCAGCCTACATGTCTAACATTAAACAGTGACAATCAGTCTAGATGTCTGACATTAAACAGTGACAATCAGTCTAGATGTCTGACATTAAACAGTGACAATCAGTCTAGATGTCTGACATTAAACAGTGACAATCAGTCTAGATGTCTGACATTAAACAGTGACAATCAGTCTAGATGTCTGACATTAAACAGTGACAATCAGTCTAGATGTCTGACATTAAACAGTGACAATCAGTCTAGATGTCTGACATTAAACAGTGACAATCAGTCTAGATGTCTGACATTAAACAGTGACAATCAGCCTAGATGTCTGGCATTAAACAGTAACAATCAGCCTAGATGTGTGACATTAAACAGTGACAATCAGTCTAGATGTCTGACATTAAACAGTGACAAATCAGTATAGATGTCTGGCATTAAACAGTGACAATCAGTCTAGATGTCTAACATTAAACAGTGACAATCAGTCTAGATGCCTGACATTAAACAGTGACAATCATTCTAGATGCATGACATTAAACATTGACAATCAGTCTAGATTTCTGACATTAAACAGTGACAATCAGTCTATATGTCTGACATTAAACAGTAACAATCATTCTAGATGTCTAACATTAAACAGTGACAATCAGTCTAGATGTCTGGCATTACACAGTGACAATCAGTCTAGATGTCTGACATTAAATAGTGACAATCAGTCTAGATGCCTGACATTAAACAGTAACAATCAGTCTAGATGTCTGGCATTAAACAGTGACAATCAGTCTAGATGTCTGGCATTACACAGTGACAATCAGTCTAGATGTCTGACATTAAACAGTGACAATCAGTCTAGATGTCTGACATTAAACAGTAACAATCAGCCTAGATGTCTGACATTAAACAGTGACAATTAGTCTAGAATGTCTGGCATTACACAGTGACAATCAGTCTAGATGCCTAACATTAAACAGTGACAATCAGTCTAGATGCATAACATTAAACAGTGACAATCAGTCTAGATGCATGACATTAAACAGTGACAATCAGTCTAGATGTCTGGCATTAAACGGTGACAATCAGTCTAGATGTCTGACATTAAACAGTGACAATCAGTCTAGATGTCTGGCATTACACAGTGACAATCAGTCTAGATGCCTGACATTAAACAGTGACAATCAGTCTAGATGCATAACATTAAACAGTGACAATCAGTCTAGATGCATGACATTAAACAGTGACAATCAGTCTAGATGCATAACATTGAACAGTGACAATCAGTCTAGATGCATAACATTAAACAGTGACAATCAGTCTAGATGCATGACATTAAACAGTGACGATCAGTCTAGATTTCTGACATTAAACAGTGACAATCAGTCTAGATGTCTGACATTCAAGAGTGACAATCAATCAACTGCTAAAAATGAAGAATGAATCAGATTAAAACTATGAACATCTAGAATCAAATGCTCGACTGCTCGACACTTCGTGATTGAACAACAGCAGTCTCATGTTATTGAAAGTCTTGAACAATGTCTAGCTGGTGCTCAACTATTCAACCAATCAACGGTAGACCTCCTTCCCTACATGCGTCGCTTCAACTAATCTGTTAACTGCTTAGAACGCATTCCAGTAGATTAGCATTGTATCGCCATGAATATTTCATTATAGACAAACTAGTCAACCTATTTCAGATTTCCTTAGGTGCCTCGTTATCACTGCAACGATCCTATTTATCTCAATTAAAAAAGGATATTCCTGACAGCCTTCTATCATTAGCGATGTTATTCTAAATAAAAAGCAGAAATATTGCATGCCTGCAGTGATCTGTCATTCCTGTAATCACGTGACAGATTTGATCATGACTCTAACCTGAAGGCAGGAAATAATGACAAAGTGCTGCAACTGCCTCCTGGTTTTATTTTCTTCAATCAACTTGTGCATTTTCTGTATAATCTCCTCACAGTTCTTTTACAAGTGTTATCTATCTATCTATCTATCTATCTATCTATCTATCTATCTATCTATCTATCTATCTATCTATCTATCTATCTATCTATCTATCTATCTATCTATCTATCTATCTATCTATCTATCTATCTATCTATCTATCTATCTATCTATCTATCTATCTATCTATCTATCTATCCATCCATCCATCCATCCATCCATCCATCCATCCATCCATCCATCCATCCATCCATCCATCCATCCATCCATCCATCCATCCATCCATCCATCCATCCATCCATCCATCCATCCATCCATCTATCTATCTATCTATCTATCTATCTATCTATCTATCTATCTATCTATCTATCTATCTATCTATCTATCTATCTATCTATCTGTTTGTATGTCTGTCTGTCTGTCTGTCTGTCTGTCTATCTATCTATCTATCTATATATCTATCTATCTATCTATCTATCTATCTATCTATCTATCTATCTATCTATCTATCTATCTATCTATCTATCTATCTATCTATCTATCTATCTATCTATCTATCTATCTATCTATCTATCTATCTATCTATCTATCTATCTATCTATCTATCTATCTGTCTATCTGTCTGTCTGTCTGTCTATCTATCTATCTGTATGTCTATCTATCTATCTATCTATCTATCTATCTATCTATCTATCTATCTATCTATCTATCTATCTATCTATCTATCTATCTATCTATCTATCTATCTATCTATCTATCTATCTATCTATCTATCTATCTATCTATCTATCTATCTATCTATCTATCTATCTATCTATCTATCTGTCTGTCTGTCTGTCTGTCTGTCTGTCTGTCTGTCTGTCTGTCTGTCTGTCTGTCTGTCTGTCTGTCTGTCTGTCTGTCTGTCTGTCTGTCTGTCTGTCTGTCTGTCTGTCTGTCTGTCTATCAGTCCACTTCATTTTCCTTCATATTTTCTTATCTCTTCATTTTGCCCGTCGACCTTTTCTTTCCCTGACACAACACAAATCCTAACGCCATTACCGCCGACACATTTCTTGAAACCTAAGACTGTGGATGCCCTGCTAACGTGGTGATGTTGTTAGCAACATCATAGCCTGTCAAACGTCAGATCTCTTCTGCTTCTATACCTGACATGTTTCCAGCTTTCGTCCAGCAGTCACCAGGTGCATTTGTCGGTATTTCTGCCAGTATTTGTTTATTGCTATAGCAACATGTACTGTATGTTATCAATTCGTTGCTACTGTTCTTGTCAAGTCTTGGGTACATTCCTGTTGATGTCATTTTATTCTTCATTTTTTCGTCTCAGGATTTGTTAAGTCCTGACCCTTTTTTTACACAACGGTGAGCATGGTTCTTACAGTGTCAACTTCTGTTCGGTTTTAGAAATGTGAGAGTGACCGTACACAAATATCTTGAATCGATTACATTACATCTGTTGTCATCCAAGTTCCTGTTATCTAAGTTACTGTTATCATCCAGGTTACAGTTATCATCTATCTTACTATTATCAAAGTTACTGTTATTATCCACCTTACACTTATCATCCGTGTTACTGTTATCATCTGAGTCACTGTTATCATCTAGGTTAGTGTTATCATCTGAGTCACTGTTATCATCTAGGTTAGTGTTATCATCTGAGTCACTGTTATCATCTAGGTTAGTGTTATCATCTGAGTCACTGTTATCATCTAGGTTAGTGTTATCATCTGAGTCACTGTTATCATCTAGGTTACTGTTATCATCTGAGTCACTGTTATCATCTAGGTTAGTGTTATCATCTGAGTCACTGTTATCATCTAGGTTATTGTTATCATCTGAGTCACTGTTATCATCTAGGTTACTGTTATCATCTGAGTCACTGTTATCATCTAGGTTATTAATATCATCTGAGTCACTGTTATCATCTAGGTTAGTGTTATCATCCAAGCTACTATTGAAGCAGTGATTATAAGGTGGAGGACAAATGGGAGTGTGTGGGAGAAGTCGAGGGGAAAGTGAGAAGGGTTAACTAAAATAGAATCATCGAGTCCGCGGGGAAAAGTAACAAGTAGTAAGGAGAATAGAAACATCGAGTCTCACGGGGAAAATAAGACGCAATTAGAAGTGAGGTAAAAATGTAAGACGGGATATGATTGGTTGGAAAGGGGGGAAGTGAGGAAAAACGATAAGTTAGAAAGTCAGTCGAGATGAAACGAGTGCTCAATACGGACGGGGGTTTGTTGGCAACCGGTACAGTGAACATAGCTAGTTAGTACCTAATAGTGTAGTAGAGTTAGTCAGTTCGTGTGTGACAGTTGAGTGAAACGCACCGTGCTCCTTTATCAAGGCCAAGTAGATTTGTGTACCAGCGTAGATTCAAACAGAGGAGTTATGAAACTCAGAAACAACGAACAGTGTAGGAGATAGTGAGCTAGACAGCTCTCGCAGATTCATGTGCAATACTGATTGTGTTATTCTAAAGAGTTATGAAACTTAGAAGCAACGAACTATCTAGGTGACAGGGAGACGACAGCTTTCCCAGATTCAGGCTCAATGAGGAGCATGAGATTATAATGTAGTTGTGAAGTACAGTAACAACGAACAAATTAGATGACAGGGAGCTAGACAGCTTTCGCAGATTCAGGCTCAAGGATAACTGTGATATTTTAATGTAGTTGTGACATTCAGAAGCAACGAACAATTTAGGTGACAGGGGGCGAGACAGCTTCCGCAGATGTCATGCTCAATGATGAGTTTGAGATCGTAATGTAGTTGTGAAGTTTAGAAGCAACGAACAGTTAGATGACAGTGAGCGAAACAGCTATCGCAGTTAATGTGCAACAATGATTGAGCTAGAAGAAGGAGTTATGGAAATCAGAAACAACGAACAGTGTAAGTGATAGTGAGCGAGACAGCTATCGCCGAGTTACTGCTCAGCAGCAATGAGTATGATGTGATAGGAAAGTTGTGAATTCAAAGCAACGACTCATTCAGGTGAAAGTCAGCGAGACAGCTATCGCCGACTAATGCTCGAAACGTGGGTGCTATTAGAGGCACGAACAGACAACCTTGGGAGATTCGTCAGCATTGATCAGGGACAGATAGCTGCCGGGAAGATTCCTGCGCAGTGTCTTCAAGAGAGTCCGACTGAGTGGAGTCGGCTTCAACGGGAGGTCATCAAAGTGCAGGGTGGCTTGAAGGGCATGGGTTACGCCTCCTGGTTACCATGTAATATGAGAAGTGCCACTGACAAATATGCTGTTGTGGTGATTGTGTAAATTGTTATGCGAGGTCGACTGTCCATCAATAAACCTCGAGTGTGTATTTTACATGGTGTTCCTTGACTACTTCATAGAATGCAATCTGTATATGCCTGTGCCTAGCGAAGAACGAAATCTGGAAGGGGGCCATCAAGCACAGGCCCATTGACGCAGAGGCGGTCGCAACAATGAAACAGCGCGAAGTACCTTATTACACGATCATGACAGACGGACAAGTGTGTGTCCGGGCTATGGATGAGTCCAACATCAAGCAAGCAGAAGGCAGATAATCGGCTACAGAATCCCGTGTCCAATCCAGCACACTTGGTCCAGGGCTGATACGGGGTCAGGACGAGCGGTCCAGTGCAAGACGCCTCCAGGCAATCTGCGTGCCTGCAACGCAACACAAGGCGTTGAGGTCAAACGCCAAATCGTTCCAATAAGCGTGTTCAAGTCTGTTATAAAGTATTCAGTTCTGGTATATTTAAGAACGGCACTGTTATACTATATCATCTAGGTAACTGTTACCATCTTAGTCACTGTTATACTATATCATCTAGGTAACTGTTACCATCTTAGTCACTGTTATACTATATCATCTAGGTAACTGTTACCATCTTAGTCAATGTTATACTATATCATCTAGGTAACTGTTACCATCTTAGTCACTGTTATACTATATCATCTAGGTAACTGTTACCATCTTAGTCAATGTTATACTATATCATCTAGGTAACTGTTACCATCTTAGTCACTGTTATACTATATCATCTAGGTAACTGTTACCATCTTAGTCACTGTTATACTATATCGTCTACGTAACAGTTATCATATGAGTTACTGTTATCATCTAGGTTACTGTTATCGTCCAAGCCACTCTACCATCTAGGTAACTGTTATCATCTAACTTACTGTCATCATCCAGGTTACTATTTTTATCCAGGTCACTGTTATCATCTATGTTACTGTTATCATCTACGTTACTGTTATCATCTACGTTAATGTTATCATCTACGTTACTGTTATCATCTACGTTACTGTTATCATCTATGTTAATGTTATCATCTATGTTACTGTTATCATCTACGTTTCTGTTATCATCTATGTTACTATTACAATCTACGTTATTTTTATTATCTTGGTTACTTTTATCATCTACGTTTCTGTTATCATCTTGGTTACTGTTGTTATCTAAGCTACCATTACCTTCTGGGTGACTGTTATCATCTAGCTTCTAGTTCTACAAGAGTGGTCCCAGGATGTAAAACAATTCAGATCTTCAGCAACATAACTCTGGTGTGTCGGTCTCATCAAAACTGAGTATTCTCAAAATATCCTTAAACTGTCACTGGAGAGAAGTGAACACCGACCTGCAATGTGTTCGGTGAGATAGGAAACTGCAGAGAGATGAGGTCAGAAGTGAGCACCAACCTGCAATGTGTTCGGTGAGATGGGAAACTGCAGAGAAATGAGGTCAGAAATGAGCACCAACCTGCAATGTGTTCGGTGAGATGGGAAACTGCAGAGAGATGAGGTCAGAAGTGAAGATTTAAGGAAAAAAAGCTAGAAATAGTTTCTACAATAAATATATAGTGAAACGTCAGGTAAAACGGTGTGTCCAAGTGATACGAAGGAAAGATCAAGTAATATAAAAGTAAGTCAAGTGATATGAAAAAAAAGATCAAGTGATGTAATGGATAGATCAAGTGATAGGAAGGAAAGATCAAGTGATGTGAAGGGAAGGTCAAGTGATCTGAAAAAAAGATCAGGTGATATGAAAGAAAGATCAAAGTGTAACACAACAGTCCATCAACAAATGCTGCTACTAGAATTTAGACTCTAGAACGGAATGGCTTCACTGCAGGCGGGGAATTCCCATATTCGCTCAGCCTCTGTTCCAGTAACCAACCAAGTGTTCATCCTGTTCCTTCATACCGTTCTATTGAACATGTCTCTATAAACAATTGTGCTTTTTTACGTTCATACCGTTCTATTGAACATGTCTCTGTAAAAATTGCGCTTTTTTACGTTCATACCGTTCTATTGAACATGTCTCTATAAACAATTGTGCTTTTTTACGTTCATACCGTTCTATTGAACATGTCTCTATAAACAATTGTGCTTTTTTACGTTCATACCGTTCTATTGAACATGTCTCTGTAAAAATTGCGCTTTTTTACGTTCATACCGTTCTATTGAACGTGCAGCATTAACTCCATAAATAGCGCGCAACTCAAAATGGGCACCTCCTAATCGTCGTAACGGCCGTCACGGGCAGCATAATCTCCATTCGCCCGCACCAATTTCGATGTAGGATTCCTGATCAGTGAGCGTTCCCAAAGAATTGCTGTCCCAACAAATAAAGTTAGGCCTCCACTTCAGTGAAACACTCGATCCACCTGCAGTCCAGCTGGTGGCAAAACTGCAGTCGAACACCAACATCTCGTCCCAGGGCAAAGCCCAAATCTGGTATCTCTGCATTCATCGTCACGGCAAATTGCCTGCAACACTATCTCCGCACGTGGTAGCCAGAACCATGTTAATTTTGTGATCAGGTGAATGCGACCGGACTACCGTTGATTCCACAAACGAAAATCCAAACCAGAAAGAATCACTTGAAACCACACTGCTACATCTAAAACAAAGCTGCAAGATTGAAGGTTGTTAGGGATACATTGGTTATTTTACTTTCGGATGATGGAAGATACTTCTATATACTATAACTATGCCGACATTTCCAACGTTTTACTTCACAGCTAACTTGATAAATTATGACAGGAGAGATATCTCAGTTTACATATTTAATAACAAAATCACTAGTAACAATTTCACATAACAAACTTTGAAGTCACATGTCCATATGTTCTCTACAATAGCAAGTTTCTTCATAATCTAACTCTAATGTTCATAGAATCTATCCACATCACAAGTTCTTAGCTCTCCTCTCATAGTTGCTATAATCTCTCACATCCAATCAGTAGAATCTCTATACTACCATAATCCTCTCCATATTTCAATAACTGTTGTCTCATGGTTAAGTCTTAACACATTTCTCAGTGCTGTCATCTGATCTAAATCCATATTATGTTTGAACACAATTATAAACTATTTCCTGAATCTTGTATCTGTGGATAAATTGGGGTTAAGACATTTCGTCTACATCAGACATAGTTCTGAGTATAATCTAACCACACAACTTCACTGCAAGTTCCTGCACTTGATAGCAACTTCAGGCCTGTTGGAAAACATTCACTAACTACATTCGCCCTCCCAGGTTTCTTCTTGACAGTTCCTGTTTGTTGTATCGTCAGCTGTCGAATGTCCCAAACATATTCGCTCTTGTCACAGTTAGTAGCCCAGTCGACTCTCGAAATTTCCGTTTTACCCGTGACTTTTGTGTGCACACGCTCACCCAATCTCTTTGTCTACCTCCAGTAAGACCATTCACAACAGCCCACTAAAAGTAATATTGGAAGGAAAAATACAAGGTAAAAGAGGCAGGCCAAGACTAACATGGACGAGTAACATCAAAAGATGGACAAGTCAATCTATGACAGCCTGCACCATCAAACCAAGAAACAGAGTAGAATGGCGATCCATGGTAGCCAACCTTCGTTGCGGAGAAGGCACACGATGATGATGATGATGATGATGATGATGATGATGATGATGATGATGATGATGATGAAGACCACTCCCAAATACTATTATTTTACCTTATTTTCATGCAAGGTAATTCTCTTTGTTGTCATCTTCCTTTCTTCCCATGTAAGATAACTTTCTTGTTTCTCTACTATATAGTCTAACATATAGTCTACATCGTAAAACAATAACTCTCAGTTTCTTGGATGAAGAATACCCACACGACCTGTGGATTCCTGTGTACACAGATGGATCAGCACAGAATGCTGTAAAAGATGGAGGAGTAGATGCATACATAAAGTACCCAAATAACACTAGAGATATGAATACAATAGCAACAGGGAAATATTGTCACAATTATGATGCAGAAATACAAGCAATAAAGTTGGCAATAGAAAAACTTCTGAACAGTAATCTTAGTCTATAGACTGTAGTGTTTTTGACAGATGCAAGATCAGTACTCCAGGCACTACAATCCAGATAATTGCCACATCTGCAGACCTTATTGACTGAACTCTGCAAGCACCACAGGGTTGCCCTGCAGTGGGTCCCATCTCACTGTGGAATACCAGGAAACGAGAAAGCGGATGAGTTGGCAAAAGAAGGACCAACAGACACACAACTAGATACACCGGTTACATACCATCATAAGAAACGGATAATCAAATCAATCAGAGGACCACAACCCCAAATCAGGATGCCTTTCATAATACGAATAGATGTGAACAAATTATGATTATATACCTCAGAAGAGGACACAATCGACTCCACAATCACATGTATACAAAATTCAAGATCGGCATCGCAACTACTTGTACATAAGGACAGGCGCCCCAGACTGCTGAACACATACTTCAAGAATGCACTGAATATAGTAGACTGAGGAAAATCCACAGGGAAATATTGTCACAATTACGAAAATATAGCACCGATGGCTTGGACACAATAATAACATCAGATGGAAGATGCACAACAGAAATAACAAGCAGAATAGCTCAGGCCTAAATAGCACGTCAGAAAATGAAAAATATCTTATACAACAAATCTATGTCAATAGAAGTGAGAAAGAGAGTTCATCGGTGCTATATAGAGCCAATTATGACCTATGGAAATGAATCATGGACAGTAGACAAACAAATGAAAAGACGATTAGAGACCACAGAGATGGGATTTCTCAGAAGAATGTTGAAAGACCCCTGGACAGCTAAAAAAACCAATGAGGAAGTTCTCAAAGAGGCCAACACAAAAAGGCAGCTCTTAAAAAACACCAGAAAGAAACAATCAACATTTTTTGGGAACATCATGTGAAGAGGAAAGTTGGAATATTAGGTTACAACTGGCAAAATAAAAGGAAAGAGAGATCGCGGACGACAAAAATAGAAAATACTGGATATCTTGGTGTCATGGCATGGAAAACAGTCAACAACAGAACTAATACGATGCACTGTAGATAGAAGATTGTGGAAGGACATGATCGCCTACGCTAACCGGTATGCCACATGATGATGATCATGAGAAAATCAATTGGCCCATAGATACAACACTACAGACAAAACTATATGGGTCACTACAAGAATTACAAAAGACAGTAACATTTATACAGGAAACGATATCGCATATATGGTCAATGCTTTAGACGAACGAAAGAAAGATAGATTTCTCGCTAACATCATGTCCTACACCCAAATTGACTGAATGACTTATAATTTCTGCTTTCCGTGTTATGTTAACATCAACATGGGCATAAAAAAAACTTATAACTTCTGCTTTCCGTGTTGTGTTAACATCAACATGGGCTTTCGATCCCAACCGACGGCTTCCGGGTTCACCCAGCCTTTAATGGGTACCGGATTTTTTTCTGGGAAAGTGAAGCGGCACGGGCGTAATACCGACCACATTACCCTGAAAATCATGTGCCGAAGGTCTGCAAAATTTATGGTCACTAACACTATATTCCCTATACGCCACTTGGCGTGACGGGGGTACTTTACTTTTTTTCCGTGTTGTGTTAACATCAACATGGGCATAAACAACTTATAACTTCTGCTTTCCGTGTTGTGTTAACATTAACATGGTCAAGGTGGAGTGTCCTCTCTAGGGCGCGAGCGTGGACTGAAGACAAATAAGAGATAAATTGTTGTCCGCACATGTTTCTTTTCTCCACACAGCTGAGCCCATACAACATGTTTCTTTTCTCCACGCAGCTGAGCCCATACAACATGTTTCTTTTCTCCACGCAGCTGAGCCCATACAACATGTTTCTTTTCTCCACGCAGCTGATCCCATACAACATGTTTCTTTTCTCCACGCAGCTGAGCCCATACAACACGTTTAATCTCTCCACGCAGCTGAGCCCATACAACACGTTTCTTCTCTCCACGCAGCCGAGCCCATACAACACGTTTCTTCTCTCCACGCAGCTGAGCCCATACATGTTTCTTTTCTCCACGCGGCTGAGCCCATACAACATGTTTCTTTTCTCCACACAGCCGAGTCCATACAACATGTTTCTTTTCTCCACACAGCCGAGCCCATACAACATGTTTCTTTTCCCCACACAGCCGAGTCCATACAGCATGTTTCTTTTCTCCACACAGCCGAGCCCATTCAAACATGTTTCTTTTCTCCACACAGCCGAGTTCATACAACATGTTTCTTCTCTCCACGCAGCCGAGTTCATACAACATGTTTCTTCTCTCCACACAGCCGAGTCCATACAACATGTTTCTTCTCTCCACACAGCTGAGTCCATACAACATGTTTCTTTTCTCCACGCAGCTGAGCCCATACAACATGTTTCTTTTCTCCACGCAGCTGAGCCCATACGACATGTTTCTTCTCTCCACACAGCTGAGCCCATACGACATGTTTCTTCTCTCCACACAGCTGAGCCCATACGACATGTTTCTTCTCTCCACACAGCTGAGCCCATACAACATGTTTCTTTTCTCCACGCAGCTGAGCCCATGCAACATGTTTCTTCTCTCCACACAGCTGAGCCCATACAACATGTTTCTTCTCTTCACGCAGCTGAGCCCATACAACATGTTTCTTTTCTCCGCGCAGCTGAGCCCATGCAACATGTTTCTTCTCTCCACACAGCTGAGCCCATACAACATGTTTCTTCTCTCCACACAGCTGAGCCCATACAACATGTTTCTTCTCTTCACACAGCTGAGCCCATACAACATGTTTCTTCTCTCCACACAGCTGAGCCCATACAACATGTTTCTTTTCTCCACGCAGCTGAGCCCATACAACACGTTTCTTCTCTTCACACAGCTGAGCCCATACAACATGTTTCTTCTCTCCACACAGCTGAGCCCATACAACATGTTTCTTCTCTTCACACAGCTGAGCCCATGCAACATGCAAGCATGTTTCTTCTCTCAACGCAGCCGAGCCCATACAACACGTTTCTTCTCTCCACACAGCTGAGCCCATATAACATGTTTCTTCTCTTCACACAGCCGAGCGATCCACACACACATGTTTGTCTATAGTAACAAAAACATGCCTGTCGCTCACACCATAATACTCTTGTCAACAATTGATATCACATGACCAGCTTGCATATATTCCACTTAATTGTATAGCGTCTTAGCTTCAGACCGAAGTCCTCTTGCTGGCCCATAACTCTCAGCTCCTACAAGTTGTCGACGTCACAGATCCAAATTTAGCTCGCTCGAACGCTCTCCAGAGGTCGGGCACACTCTACTCCCTAATTTCAAACCCTTTCTGTGTGGCCATCTTCAAATTTGTCGTTTTGCATTCCATCACAAGCTTCCGGCGTTACCAGCCTCGTTTCTGTCTGCGCGTGGAACTAATTATAGTTGTGAAGTTATGAAAGAGAGAAATCGTTTGATTTGTGGAATTGAAAACTATTGATCCCATTTTGGATTTCTTTTCCTGACGTCTGCCTTTCTATTTTACCGTATATTCCTGATATATTTATTCGTGTCCCTGTCTACCGTCGTACGTTCACGTGACAGCGTTTATACGTTCAGATTAGAGATTGAGAGAACAGCCAACCGAGTATATCATGACGTAGTAATCACGTCTTTTTCATTCAAATTTGGCCTGTTCATAGGAAAACGTGTAAGCTTTAGTCTTATTTCTTAAGCTCAACTCTGACAAGATAGATACATTGACAGACAGGCAGGTAAGCAGGCAGATATGTAGATATATAGATATATAGACAGACATACAGACAGACAGATAGACAGATAGACAGATAGATAGATAGATAGATAGATAGATAGATAGATAGATAGATAGATAGATAGATAGATAGATAGATAGATAGATAGATAGATAGATAGATAGATAGATAGATAGATAGATAGATAGATAGATAGATAGATAGATAGATAGAAAGATAGATAGATAGATAGATAGATAGATAGATAGATAGATAGATAGATAGATAGATAGATAGATAGATAGATAGATAGATAGATAGATAGATAGATAGATAGATAGATAGATAGATAGATAGATAGATAGATAGATAGATAGATAGATAGATAAGAGGGAGGTAGGTAGGTATATAGGTATATAGGTAGGTAGATAGGTAGATAGGTAGATAGGTAGGTAGGTAGGTAGATAGATAAACAATGAATTGATGGATGAATGGATGGATTGATAGATAGGTAGGTAGGTAGATAGGTAGGTATGTAGGTAAGTAGGTAGGTTGGTGATTATAGTATTTATATTTGTGTATGTATATATATTATGTATATGTTATAAGTGTATATGTATGTATATAAAGGACATAGGACGTCCTATAAGCGGTCGTGATTAATCAGTAGATTAGTATTGTATGAGTTCCTTATGCTGGATGCTTTTATTTTTTAACCGAACAGCTTCTCTGGTGAGGAATCTGCCAACATTGGATAGACATATCCGACCACAGAATGACCAAGCTTCAATTCCCACTTTCTTTCTGTGATAGAAAACTCACGCAAGGAAGGAGTTGGTCGTGCATTATTTGTTTGGGAATACAAATGTTTGACATTCTTTTCACATGCCCTAGGCACCTTATTCTCCGACTCCTAAGTGTTGTCATAGTGGATGGGGGAACTTGGCTCGGTGTAAGACATTGGAGTTTGTCACTCTGTCCTGACATTTGATGTTCATAATCTTTCAAAGGCAACATACATGAAAGCTGTTTAACCTTTTATTTTAACCTGCATAGGTAGTCCACGTTTCTGATCCGTATAGAAGTGTACTAAGCATTAACTTTGATAAATTTGAATCTTGGTCCTGAGTGTTAAAGTGGCGTTAACCCATGTTCTATCTTTAAGTTTACCAAATGTGGAAGCTGCCTTTCCAATTCTGGAATGTATTTCTTCTTCATGGGAGACGGTGGTTGTGACCACAGAACCGAGATAGGTGAACTTTCTCACAGGTTAAAGGGGTGTGATATTTAATGATATAGCTGTAGGGCTGGATACACCCTTTTGATGCACACAAATCTTCTGGATACTTATTGACAGGGAGAATAAATCTAGATAGATTGTCAATAATTGACTGCAGGATGGACTCATTGCGAGCAACCAGTGCTGCATCATCAGCGAATAGAAGCTCCTTGATTACGGTCTCAATTGTTTTAAACTTTGACCTCAGACGTGCTAGATTAAATAACATTTTCGATCCATCGAGAAGACCCTGGATTGATTCCATCGTTTCATACAAATATCTAGTTATTCCTTCCGGTGTCTAACATCAGTTTTCTGCGGGGCAAACATACCTTATTTCCGTTGGGGAATACAGGGCAGGACGGACCACGACCAGTGCATCCGCTTACTATGTCTTAAAGTCTTCCCTGGCCAAATATCAGGACTAATTTTTGTCTTTCAGACTGCAACGATATGTGTTTGAAATGATGGTTGTCCACATAACCAACATAAGTTAAACATGTCTCTCTTTGTTAATATGGTGGCTCTGTAATTGGTGATTTACCAACCAATGAGATCTTTGGAAGAGAGATCAGTCGTTAAGTAGAGCTTGATCTCTAATAAAGTTCTCATAATCACGTGACTTTGACTATTTTTTTTTCAAGAAATGATTGACTGTATTCGTGCGCGATAATGTTAGCGGCACTATTTGGCCTGTCATTTCACGCCATTATGAAAATCCTTCCGCTGTCAATTCAAGATATTTCCTAACTTGGTGACAGTCATAAAATGTTTTGTGTAAAGTGCTTGCCTGTCCCTAGCTTACGCTGTGATTAGCTTCAGAAAGAAAAACAAGATGATCTGTTCTTGGCGTTCTCAACTAAGATCTTCGCTTCCCGATTTCTGTACTGACGTCACCAGTAATGGTGACCTAATCACTTTGTTTTTGTCTAAAATCGTCAGGATTTATTTCCCTTTAACATAATCTATTCTATGACAATTATACCTATGTTTTCATTCTAAATTTAAATACATTTTATTTTTAAATTTCTATGTCTCTGGGGCACAATAATAACATCAGATGGAAGATGCACAAGAGAAATAAAAAGCAGAATAGCTCAGGCCAAATTAGTATTTCAGAAAATGAAAAATGTCTTATGCAACAAATCTATGTTAATAGAAGTGAGAAAGAGAGTTCATCGGTGTTATATAGAACCAATTCTGATCTATGGAAATGAATCATGGACAGACGAATTAGAGGCCACAGAGATGGGATTTCTCAGAAGAATGTTGAAAGTTCCCTGGACAGCTAAAAAGACCAACGAGGAAATTCTCAAAGTGACCAACACAAAAGGAGAGCTCCCAAGAAACATCAGCAAGAAACAATCAACATTTTTTAGGCACATCATGAGATGAGGAAAGTTGGAATACTTGGTTACAACTGGCAAAATAAACAGTTGATCGCGGACGACAAAGAGAGAAAATTCTGGATAGCCTGGTGTCATAGCATGGAAAACAGTCAACAACAGAACTGATACGATGCACTGTAGATAGAAGATTGTGGAAGGACATGATCACCTACGTCAACAGGTATGGCACATGATGATGATGATGATATGTCTCTGATCTGCCAACAAATGTGGAAACTGTCCATAATCTACAGCTAGATTTGTAAATTTCAAATATACATAGACTATAACGGGAATAAAGAACAGAGGATTAGGCTTGCAAATGAAAATGCAAAAGCCTGGACAGCTTAGAGTCGACTTCACCACAGGGAATATCCTCAACTGAACTGTCTCCACCTCAAAGTTGAAAGTCATCAGCAGCCTGGTCTGGATGAAACGGAAGGCATCTGGTCTATTAAGCTGTCAACGACGAACTGTCCGGCCTGTCTATTAACGATTGATGTTCATACTTAAGGAGCCAAGAAGAACCGAGGAACAGACACATTTAATCAGAACTGTATAAGTTAATAGGGGCAGGTATTACAGAAGAATATCTGGATCTACTGGGCCATTCAATGACTGGATGAAAGGGGAAGGGGGTAGGGGTTAGATAGTATTGACCCTCTTGACTTGGAAAGTTCTGTGCTGACACACTAACCTACCGCTACCAATAGTGGGTCACTAGAGTTTTGCTGACACACTAACCTACCGTTACCAATAGTGGGTCACTAGAGTTTTTCTGACACACTAACCTACCGCTACCAATAGTGGGTCACTAGAGTTTTGCTGACACGCTAACCTACCGCTACCAATAGTGGGTCACTAGAGTCTTGCTGACGCACTAACCTACCGCTACCAATAGTGGGTCACTAGAGTTTTGCTGACACACTAACCTACCGCTACCAATAGTGGCTCACTAGAGTTTTGCTGACACACTAACCTACCGCTACCAATAGTGGGTCACTAGAGTTTTGCTGACGCACTAACCTACCGCTACCAATAGTGGGTCACTAGAGTCTTGCTGACACATTAACCTACCGCTACCAATAGTGGCTCACTAGAGTTTTGCTGACACACTAACCTACCGCTACCAATAGTGGGTCACTAGAGTTTTGCTGAAACACTAACCTACCGCTACCAATAGTGGGTCACTAGAGTTTTGCTTACACACTAACCTACCGCTACCAATAGTGGGTCACTAGAGTTTTTCTGACACACTAACCTACCGCTACCAATATTGAGTCACTAGAGTTTTGCTGACACTCAAACATACCGCTACCAATAGTAGGCCACTAGATGTTTTGCTGACACACTAACCTACCGCTACCAATAGTGGGCCACTAGAGTTTTGCTGACACTCAAACATACCGCTACCAATAGTGGGCCACTAGAATTTAGCTGGCACTCTAACTAGAAAAAGTTAATTTGTAGAAAGTCAATTTTAAAAAATGTGTAAAAAGTCAATAATAAAAATTTGTAGAAAGTCAATAATAAAGATTTGTAGAAAGTCAATAATAAAGATTTGTAGAAAGTCAATAATAAAGATTTGTAGAAAGTCAATTATAAAGATTTGTAGAAAGTCAATAATAAAGATTTGTAGAAAGTCAATAATAAAGATTTGTAGAAAGTCAATAATGCTTCTTTGTTTGGTTTCTCTTCAGATCACCATGGTGCCCAAGTGAGATTTGACAGCAAAGGAGACGCCCCTGGCAGGTATATGGTGATGAACTATCAAAGAAACAGGATCAGTAGAGAATATGAGTACCGCATAATTGGCAACTGGAACAGCGGCCTGTCTCTGAACCATTCCGAGATTATCTGGGCGGGAGACACCAAAGATATTCCGAGATCGAGATGCAGCGATCCGTGCAAGGAAGGGGAGATCAAGAACATGCAGCGAGGCGAGCAGTGCTGTTGGATATGTACCCGATGTAGCATGTGGGAGTACATTAAAGACGAGAAAACATGCGAGACGTGTGAGGAAGGCTTCTGGCCATATCAGAACAAAACAGGGTGTTTTCCTTTGGAGGTGCAGTATATGTCGTGGTCAAGCATTCACGCTTTGATTCCCATAGCATTAGCAACGCTCGGAATTATGTGTACTTGTTTCGTTATTACCTTATTTATTATGTTTAATAACACTCCAGTGGTGATGGCGTCAGGCCGAGAGTTGTCGTATATGTTGCTATGTGGCTGCGTCCTATGTTACTTCATGACCTTTGTTCTGATAGCCCAGCCCACCACTATCTTGTGTGGCGTTCAAAGATTTGGTGTTGGATTCGGGTTCAGTATCGTATACTCTTCGTTACTTATAAAGACAAATCGAATCTCTAGGATATTCGAAAGCGCCCGACGCTCAGCCAAGCGCCCACCTTTCATCAGCCCTAAATCACAGATCGTTATGACCTGCATACTTATACTAATCCAGGTAAAGTAGCACTGCACCTTCTTAACTCACTTATCTCAACTGTTGTAATTTGTTGCAATACATGTTTCAAGTGGGAGCCGCGATAGCTCAGTGGTTAGTGAACTGGACTACAAAGGACAAGAGGTAGGGTTCGATCTCAACCGACGGCTTCCAGGTTCATCCAACCTTAAATGGGTACCGGATTTTTTTTCAGGGAAAGTAAAGCGGCACGGGGGTACTTTACATTTCTTTTACATGTTTCAAGTAAAGTTGCAATGCTCTTTGATTTCTATTATTTATTTTGATCATTGTTACCTGTTGTCATTTGCTGTCAGAAATGTTTTCTTTCTTTTAAGCAGCGCCGTAATTATACTGGGACAGTTTGTACGTGAAGGTCGTGACAAGAAAAACCCTGTAGCATTGTCAACTGGCCTGTCAAGATTGTAGGGAGCTAGCTTTACCGCTTGCTGATCAACACAGGACTCTATTACTCTCAAAACTCTGGTGTTCTCCGATGGCTGCTCTTTTTTCTTCTCCGCTGTTGATCGAACTTGATATTTAGCTTGAGATCTGGGGCAGCTGAAAATAAACCGATAGCTTCAAATGTGGTGTTCATATCTTGGTGTGTCCGTGTTAATCATGTCTCATATCTTTATGTGTGTCTGTGTTTAGTCATATCTTTGTGTGCATGTTTATGTTTAGCATGTGTCATATCTTTGTGTGTGCATGTCTATGTCAGTCATATTTCATATCTTTGAGTGCATGTCTATGTAAGTCATATTTCATATCCTTGTCTGTGCATGGCTATGTTAGTCACATCTCATATCTTTGTGTGTGCATGTCTATGTTAGTCACATCTCATATCTTTGTGTGTGCATGTCTATGTTAGTCATGTGTCATATCTTTGCGTGTATATCTGTGTTAGTCATATCTCATATCTTGATGTGTGTCAGTGTTAGTCATGCCTCGTATCGCTGTGTGCATGTCTGTGTTAGTCACATCTCATATCTTTGTGTGTACATGTCTGTATTAGTCACCTCTAGTGACTCGGGCAGATGGTGCTCGTAAACCTGGGAGGGCCGACCATCTAAGGGCAGAATCCCCCTACAGAAAAGATCATCTGCTGCCTTGCAGGAAGATTGGGGACAATCAAAGGTTAAGGAATGCAAACCTGAATAAAATGCTGGCTGAAATCGGATGCACTGGGCCACTGGCGCAGAACACAGTGCAACGTTTTAACGGGTGTTCAATCAGAGTGGATCTGGCAGACTCTAATTGTGATGTTCTGTCTGTGGGGGCGATCAACACACTTAACCTGACAGCTGACTTCATGTGAGAGTCTGGAATCCTACTCTGATTGAGTCCTGATCGCAGATAGAGAGAGAAATGTGGTTTCAACTGGCTACCTTCTCAGAGTGTGTTGGGCTCGTTAACAGTGACCCCCCTTTGTCTCGAAGTACCAGACTCAAGCCTTACATAGACAAGGGAAGTAACTCAAAGCTTTGTGTCCAGTCGAAGCTTGTTTCCACCCCCCCCCCCACCCCGGGTCACGCCAAGTGGCGTATAGGAAATATGGTATTAGTGACCATACATTTTATAGACCTTCGGCACATGATTTTTGGGGTAATGAGGTCAGTATTACGCCCGTGCCGTTTTACGTTCCCAGAAAAAATCCGGTACCCATTAAAGGCTGGGTGAACCCGGAAGCCGTCGGTTGGGATCGAACCCTTCCTCTTGTCCTTTGTAGTCCAGTTCACTAACCACTGAGCTATCGCGGCTCCCGAACCATGTTCCGGTAAACTGTTATGATTGTAACTATCCAGAGATATGTATTTTATAATTAATTATAATTATTGGTTATACTGACAAGTTACTGTGGTAACAACACTTGCTAGACATCGACCGCAAAATGACAGCAGTCTCGTCAGTTGAAAAATAATGAGCTGGGTTATTTCAAGACAGGAAAAATTGGGACTTTTGATCTGAAAATTGTACGAGCAACTGACAATGCGGGCTTTATGGAATGAGTGAAGAAATGAGTAGATGATCTGTCATGAACTATGAATCGTTCTCTTGAAGCTACCATAAGAAAGCCTAAAATGACGAATCGAAAATCGCTTTCTGTCTAAAGAAAAGGCATCTATGTCAAATTTGACAATTTTACATTCTATGAGATTGAAGTGATGAGTTCTGTTTTTTCATGTTTTAAATATGCTTAGAATGTCATGAAGACTGTATGTAAGAGATGTTCATAAATTCCTAGCAGTGAAGATAATGCCAGCTTCATCATTGCAGACATTTAAACGCTATCCACATCTCTATTTCTACTGTTGAACATGAGCGTGACTTTCTAGATGAAGCAGTTCTCACACCGACTAGACCTTCATTCAACTACTCGCTTTTCCTCTACGTTTTTTTAACCCTTACCATTCGACACATTCCTGGTTGCTGAAAGTCATGTATCTATCAACCGACTCAAAATTCAATGATCAAACTGAATAGACAAACTCATTTCGTTACAAAAAATGAAATACTTCAGTTATAACAGACCATTTCTGAGATGTCCTCTCAATCTTCAGCCTTCACCCATGAACTGGAGCGTTGCGTCTCTAGTTTGCTGAAGCCACTGCATAGCGCCCTTCTGCCGACACGTCAGTCTTCGCCATGAGTTGATTTGTTAGCGAGTTGCTTCTTTTGCCTGGGCAGCGGTCACCTTGGAAAGGAAAAGACCAGGTTACAAATGCAATAAGCACAGAAAGAAAAGCAAGAACAAAATGCTCAGCACAAATTTAATATTTGACCCACAACAACAATAAATAGAATTACTCTTTTTTTTTTTAAAATCTGTTTATCTATTTCTAGTATCTATATTTTGCACAATAATTCTAAGATTTGTAGAGACGCTTAAGAAAATTCACAACTCGACATCTGAGAGACAGATAGGGAATGTTTACTTCAACTAAATCACCGATACTGCAAGCGTTCTCATTTGGTTCGATAATTTTGATAAAAGAGAATTCAACTCCTACCCTCAGATCACCATCTAGGTCCAAGTGGTGCAGACAACGGGGTCAGACTCTCAGACCAGTCATTCAGAATTGATTCGTATCGCCCCCCCCCCTCCTCCCGAGGTAGCGAGCAGGGAATAGATTAATCAGTCTATCCAAGCGAATAAGACCGACGAGGATAGCAAACCCGATACCTAGATTTATTGTGATAAAATCGCGGATATATTGGGCTGAAAACACCTTTTCGTTAGCTCTGACCAGGACGGAAGGCAATCATTATTTTAATGAAGAAAGTAATCAATAAGTTAATGAAGAGGATGATCGATAAGTTAATTAACAAAGTGCTCGATAAGTTAATGGTGCTCGATAAGTTAATGAAGAGGAAAATAGATAAGTTAATGAAGAAAGTAATCGATAAGTTAATGAAGAGGAAAATATATAAGTTAATGAAGAAAGTAATCGATAAGTTAATGAAGAGGATGATAGATAAGTTAATTAACAAAGTGCTCGATAAGTTAATGAAGAAGGTGCTCGATAAGTTAATGAAGAGGATGATAGATAAGTTAATTAACAACGTGCTCGATAAGTTAATGGAGAAGGTGATCGATAAGTTAATGAAGCAGGTAATCGATAAATTAATGAAGAAGGTGATCGATAAGTTAATGAAGAAGGTAATCGATAAGTTAATGAAGAAGGTTATCAATAAGTTAATGAAGCAGGTAATCGATAAATTAATGAAGAAGGTGATCGTTAAGTTAATGAAGAAGGTGATGGATAAGTTAATGAAACAGGTGATCGAAAAGTTAATGAAACAGGTAATATGAAACAGATGATCGAAAAGTTAATGAAACAGGTAATCGATAAGTTAATGAAACAGATGATCGAAAAGTTAATGAAACAGGTAATCGATAATTTAATGAAACAGGTAATCGATAAGTTAATGAAACAGGTGATCGAAAAGTTAATGAAGAAGGTGATATGAGATAGGTGTGTTTAGTTTGGACTGTTGATCACTTTAGACCGATTGTTTCAAAACTGAGTCACGTTGTTTTACTTGTAAATATTTGCCTTCACCGTATAAGGCCTTCATCATGTGACGCCTTCATCGTCTGATTGACAGACTTATGGTAACTGCAAAATGTTCCAGCTGCTCTGATGGGGAGAGACACAAGCGGCTCGGATTTGTAGTAGTGGCGACGCAATAATCGGAACATCTATTAATGTCCTTTAATAATTAAACTCCTTTAGAATTAACAGGCTTCTAGTTCTATATATTCCAATTCCCATTCTATAAAAGAAAGGATAAGTCCAAGTGGTCTAGTTTGGAAGGTTAGTCCCAAATTAACGTCTATGTTAGAAGGTCAGTCCAAACTTAACGTCTATGTTGGAAGGTCAATCCAAAATTAACTTCTATGTAGGATGGTTAGTCCCAACTTAACGTCTTTGTTAGAATGTCAGTCCCAACTTAACGTTTATGTTATAGTCCGTTCAGAAATTCATAATCACACCTGAATTAGCTTTGCGTGATAACAGCTTGTTATTTTGGTTTCACATTTTGCATGCAATCTTAGAATATTGATGACGCAAAGATTTTGGTATTTTTTATTCCAAAAACACAACAGATTTTGCACATCAGCGAATTCCTTTGATCTTTTATGACGATATCACACAAGTTGATTCAAATTTTAGAGTTTACAGTAATCGTGTTAATTGTCCAGTTTACAGCAAATCTTGTCAGAGGCGTATCTACATAGTGCTTAATTGTGGGTGTTGTTCGTTATATGTATTTGCAAACATGAATTCAATTGGTTACAATTAGTCTTGTCCTTCGGTCACCATTAGACCCCAGGACGTCCTAACTGCAGCTGGAATTGAATTCATCTTAATTTTAATCATTGCGAATCTGACGATTCCAAGAGGTTGATAATCATTACTGGCTGGACAAACAGTAATCCATCTCGTTTCCAGTACTCATCTTCCACCCGCAACACATGTTCAACACACTTCTTTTGCATAGGTTTAAATTTGCATTTCAAATTCATTGTAATTTAGATATAAATGTTGGTATTTAAAGTCAACAAATTGTCTACTGAGTCTTCACAAAATTAATAAAGATACGCCTTCCCTTTAGTAATTAATGCCAAGGCCGTGGTGCATCATGTCGTTCTATAACAATTCAGTTTTGTGCACGGGATTTTCCTGAAGTTAGTGTTTCTGCAATAGCCAAACTATTTTACGTCAACGACCGCACCAAATTAATGTATATATCACAAAATGGTGTCAAATTCGAACAGGGTGAATTTAATATAGTCTAAAGAAGGAAACTTTTAAACTAGATCAAATTTCTCAGAGCAAAAAATATTTCTATAACGTCATCAATATTCTAAGATTCCATGCAAAATGTGAAACCAAAATAACAAGCGGTTATCACGCAAAACTAATCCAGGTGTGATTATGAATTTCTGAACGGACTATAGAAGGTCAGCCTCACATTAACGTTTATGTTGGAAGGTCAGTTCCGCCCTAACGTCTATGTTGGAAGATTAGTCCCAACTTACCGTCTATTTTGGAAGGTCAGTCCCACCTTAAAGTCTATGTTGGAAAGTCAGTCCCACCTTAAAGTCTATGTTGGAAAGTCAGTCCCACGTTACATTTTGTGTTGGAAGATAAGTCCCATAACCACGTTATTCATGTTGGAAGGTTAGTCCCAAATATACGTTGTTCATGTTGGAAGGTTAGTCCCAAATACACGTTGTTCATGTTGGAAGGTTAGTCCCAAATACACGTTGTTCATGTTGGAAGGTTAGTCCCAAATACACGTTGTTCATGTTGGAAGGTTAGTCCCAAATACACGTTGTTCATGTTGGAAGGTTAGTCCCAAATACACGTTGTTCATGTTGGAAGGTTAGTCCCAAATACACGTTATTCATGTTGGAAGGTTAGTCTCAAATTCACGTTATTCATGTTGGAAGGTTAGTCCCAAATTCACGTTATTCATGTTGGAAGGTTAGTCCCAAATTCACGTTATTCATGTTGGAAGGTTAGTCCCAAATTCACGTTATTCATGTTGGAAGGTTAGTCCCAAATACACGTTATTCATGTTGGAAGGTTAGTCCCAGCTTCACATTGTTCATGTTGGAATGTTAGTCCCATCTTCATGCTGTTCATGTTGTAAGGTTAATCCCATCTTCATGCTGTTCATGTTGGAAGGATAGTCCCATCTTCATGCTGCTCATGTTGGAATGATAGTCCCATCTTCATGCTGTTCATGTTGGAATGATAGTCCCATCTTCATGCTGTTCATGTTGGAAGGTTAATCCCAGCTTCACATTGTTCATGTTGGAAGGTTAGTCCCAGCGTCACATTGTTCATGTTGGAAGGTTAGTCCCAGCTTCACATTGTTCATGTTGGAAGGTTAGTCCCAGCTTCATGTTGTTCATGTTGGAATGTTAGTCCCAGCTTCACATTGTTCATGTTGGAAGGTTAGTCCCAGCTTCATGTTGTTCATGTTGGAAGGTTAGTTCCAGTTTCATGTTGTTCATGTTTTAAGGTTAGTCCCAGCTTCACATTGTTCATGTTGGAAGGTTAGTCTCAGCTTCACATTGTTCATGTTGGAAGCTTAGTCCCAGCTTCACATTGTTCATGTTGGAAGGTTAGTCCCATCTTCACGTTGTTCATGTTGGAAGGTTAGTCCCATCTTCACGTTGTTCATGTTGGAATGTTAGTCCCAGCTTCACATTGTTCATGTTCGAAGGTTAGTCCCAGCTTCACATTGTTCATGTTGGAAGGTTAGTCCCAGCTTCACATTGTTCATGTTCGAAGGTTAGTCCCATCTTCACATTGTTCATGTTGGAAGGTTAATCCCAGCTTCATGTTGTTCAAGTTGGAAGGTTAGCTTCAGCTTCATGTTGTTCATGTTGGAAGGTTAGTCCCAGCTTCATGTTGTTCATGTTGGGAGGTTAGCCTCAGCTTCACATTGTTCATGTTGGAAGGTTAGTTCCAGCTTCACATTGTTCATGTTGGAAGGTTAGTCCCAGCTTCACATTGTTCATGTTGGAAGGTTAGTCCCAGCTTCATGTTGTTCATGTTGGAATGTTAGTCCCAGCTTCACATTGTTCATGTTGGAATGTTAGTCCCAGCTTCACGTTGTTCATTTTGGAATGTTAGTCCCATCTTCACATTGTTCATGTTGGAAGGTTAGTTCCAGCTTCACATTGTTCATGTTCGAAGGTTAGTCCCAGCTTCACATTGTTCATGTTGGAAGGTTAGTCCCAGCTTCACATTGTTCATGTTGGAAGGTTAGTTTCAGCTTCATGTTGTTTATGTTGAAAGGTTAGTCCCAGCTTCATGTTGTTCATGTTGGAATGTTAGTCCCAGCTTCATGTTGTTCAAGTTGGAAGGTTAGTCCCAGCTTCATGTTGTTCAAGTTGGAAGGTTAGTCCCAGCTTCATGTTGTTTATGTTGGAAGGTTAGTCCCAGCTTCATGTTGTTCATGTTGGAAGGTTAGTCCCAGCTTCATGTTGTTTATGTTGGAAGGTTAGTCCCAGCTTCATGTTGTTCATGTTGGAAGGTTAGTCCCAGCTTTATGTTGTTCATGTTGGAAGGTTAGTCCCAGCTTCATGTTGTTCATGTTGGAAGGTTAGTCCCAGCTTCATGTTGTTCATGTTGGAAGGTTAGTCCCAGCTTCATATTGTTCATGTTTGAAAGTTAGTCCCAGCTTCATGTTGTTCATGTTGGAATGTTAGTCCCAGCTTCACATTGTTCATGTTGGAAGGTTAGTCCCAGCTTCACATTGTTCATGTTGGAATGTTAGTCCCAGCTTCACATTGTTCATGTTCGAAGGTTAGTCCCAGCTTCACATTGTTCATGTTGGAAGGTTAGTCCCAGCTTCACATTGTTCGTGTTGGAAGGTTAATCCCAGCTTCATGTTGTTCAAGTTGGAAGGTTAGTCCCAGCTTCATGTTGTTTTTGTTGGAAGGTTAGTCCCAGTTTCATGTTGTTTATCTTGGAAGGTTAGTCCCAGCTTCATGTTGTTTATGTTGGAAGGTTAGTCCCAGCATCATGTTGTTCATGTTGGAATGTTAGTCCCAGCTTCACATTGTTCATGTTTGAAGGTTAGTCCCAGCTTCACATTGTTCATGTTGGAAGGTTAGTCCCATCTTCACATTGTTCATGTTTGAAGGTTAGTCCCATCTTCACATTGTTCATGTTGGAAGGTTAGTCCCAGCTTCACATTGTTCATGTTTGAAGGTTAGTCCCAGCTTCACATTGTTCATGTTGGAATGTTAGTCCCAGCTTCACATTGTTCATGTTCGAAGGTTAGTCCCAGCTTCACATTGTTCATGTTGGAAGGTTAGTCCCATCTTCACATTGTTTCATGTTGGAAGGTTAATCCCAGCTTCATGTTGTTCATGTTGGAAGGTTAATCCCAGCTTCATGTTGTTCATCTTGGAAGGTTAGTCCCAGCTTCATGTTGTTCATGTTGGAAGGTTAGTTCCAGTTTCATGTTGTTCATGTTTTAAGGTTAGTCCCAGCTTCACATTGTTCATGTTGGAAGGTTAGTCCCAGCTTCACATTGTTCACGTTGGAAGGTTAGTCCCAGCTTCACATTGTTCATGTTGGAAGGTTAGTCCCATCTTCACGTTGTTCATGTTGGAAGGTTAGTCCCATCTTCACGTTGTTCATGTTGGAATGTTAGTTTTCCTTTTACTATTCCCGTCACATTTCCCCTCTTCTTTAAAGATCAGAGTTATCGCATTATCTCAGATTTTAAATTAAGTGACTATCAAATTTGTGAATGAGAGGAATATCTGAGAGCTGCTACGGGAACGGTGGAAGATTTGTACCTCTCACTTGTTGTTTGGTGGAGGAACGTTTGCGGTGGAAGTATTGTATTTCTCATTTGTTTGTTGATGGAGCAATCTCCACACTTCCGTGTGCGTTGAGAATAAAACTAAACTAATCTAGAATTTTCATTTTCTAGACTGATGTCAAGTGTTTATTTCTGGTTATCAATATTTCTTGCTGCTCATCTCAGTGGATATTTGAGAATGTGAGTTATTTCTGTTGCTGCCTATCCCAGTGAATAATTGATCTTTTTCGTTCCTTCCTCATTTGCCTTTCAGCGTCTCTGTGAGAAAAAATTTGCGGTCCTTTGTTCTTCTGTTTGACTGCTGCGGTTAATGATTCCTAGTGTTTCTAATATTCCTCAATCCTTTTCTCTTGATCTATGAAAGCTAAGTTCACAGTTTGAATGTGTTCTGTCGTCTTTTCTGCCAGCTGTTTTAGGGTGAATAGAGCATCAGTACATCCTTTGTTTTTTTTCTGAATCCATTTTTAGAATCGCTTAATGTATGGTTCTATTATTAGTTTGAGTCTTTCTTCAAATAATTTGGACGTATAACTTTCCCACATACCTGAGAAGTATGATTATTTGATATTGGCTGCCCCTCTTTGTCATTAATGAGTACAGTGGGATCGTGGTTCTATTTTCTCTCTCTTGTGGCTTTTACTGCTTTGTAGAAGTCTCTTTTGGCTATCTTCAAGTCCCTGTTCATATTTTGTCCGAAATCTGTCCAACTGTTTTGCTTAGCTTCTTTGATCCAAATTGTAACCTTTTTCCAAACTAAGGCATATTTTTCATATTTGTCTTGATTTTTCTTCTCCCTCAAATATTTAAATAGTTTTTTTCTTTTCTTTCTTTAACTGCTTCTCTAATTGTGTCATTCGTCAAAGGAGTTGTCTTTTTAATTTCTTTAATCCCTAGCTTTGTTCCACTTACTGTTGTTGCCTTGTTGGTTATTGATTTCTTAAACTGCTTTCACTTTTCTTCTACTATGTTTATTTCGTTTGGGAGTTCTTGAATTTTTTCTTTAAAAGCCTTCTATATGTTACACTATTATGTTGAATTATTGCCCATTCCTGCCGAACCCCCACGATATACAAATAGATGTACACATATCTACAATTACATCCAAAGTAATTAGACACTGATATCTCCCCTCCTTCACTTTGACGAAGTCTCTGTATGCTCCGTCAGCGGCCATGTTTGGAGAAGCCACTAATCTCCCAAAGACAATAATGTTTGCTTCTATAAACATAATCTGGGACGTTGTCACAATCAAACTCACGGGGTCACTGGAGTTCATATTTATTATCGGTGTCGACTACAACAATAATGATCCATGCCCATACATTTGCACTAACCTCGCTTGAGGCAAGCAATAGTTGTGCAGCCATTGTTGTTTTGATCCAACCATGTCACGTGCCCATGCGCCTGGAGGAAATGATTCAACAATTGATCAGGCTTCCAGGAATTAAACCCAAACTGTATTTCCTAGAAACAAAAAAAAACATCATTACTGGCCATGTTTTTGTATTTTTGATCCGTCAAATAGACAGTCAATTTATATAGAGAGATTTCGATGTTATTTGTCGGAGCTGCTTCTGTTGCCATTTGATAACTGTTCATTCCTTGATCGGCAGCCTCCTGTAGACCTAACTGGAAGCAAAATTTGAACGCAGATTTAGTTGGGAGACAAACTGTTAATATAAGGGATGGTCATAGTATCATTGGAGTTAATTTACTCACTTTACAGAGAGATAGTCATTGTATCATTGGAGTAAATGTACTAATTTTACAGAGAGTGGGTCGTGTATCATTGGAGTTAATGTACTCACTTTACAGAGATCAGGTCATTGTATCATTGGAGTTAATGTACTCACATTACAGAGATCTGGTCAATGTATCATTGGAGTTAATGTACTCACTTTACAGAGATCAGGTCATTGTATCATTGGAGTTAATGTACTCACTTTACAGAGATCAAGTCATTGTATCATTGGAGTTAATGTACTCACTTTACAGAGATCTGGTCAATGTATCATTGGAGTTAATGTACTCACTTTACAGAGATCTGTTCAATGTATCATTGGAGTTAATGTTCTCACTTTACAGAGAGCTTGTCATTGTATCATTGGAGTTAATGTACTCACATTACAAAGAGCTGGTCATTGTATCTTTGGAGTTAATTTACTAACTTTACAGAGATCTGGTCATAGTATCATTGCAGTTGATGTACTCACTTTACAGTGATCTGGTCATTGTATCATTGGAGTTAATGTACTCACTTTACAGAGATCTGGTCATTGTAGCATTGGAGTTAATTTACTAATTTTACAGAGATCTGGTCATTGTATCAATGGAGTTAATGTACTCACTTTACAGAGATCTGGTCATAGTATCATTGGAGTTAATGTACTCACTTTACAGAGATCTGGTCAATGTATCATTGGAGTATAATGTACTAACTTTACAGGGAGCTGGTCAATGTATCATTGGAGTTAATGTACTAATTTTACAGAGAGATGGTCATGTATCATTGGAGTTAATGTACTCACATTACATAGATCTGGTCAATGTATCATTGGAGTTAATGTACTAATTTTACAGGGAGCTGGTCAATGTATTATTGGAGTTAACGTACTAATTTTACAGAGAGCTGGTCATTGTATCATTGCAGTTAATGTACTCTCACATTAACACTTCACATTGACACCTCACATTAACTCTTCACATTGTCCCCTCATATTGGCCTCTCACATTGACACCTATCATTAACACCTCACATTAACACCTCATTATTTCTCATCACATTAACACATCACTTTAACACTTCGTATTGACACCTCATATTGACACTTCATTTTGACACCTACTATTGACACTTAACTTTTACACCTTACATTGACATTTCACATTCCCACCTTACATTGACACCCCACATTGGCACCACTCATTGACACCTCACATTGACACCTCACATGGACACTTCACATTGATACCTAACATTGACAATTCACATTGAAACCTCGCATAGACACATCATATAGACACATAACATTGACACTTAACATTGACACCTCAAACTGACATATCATATTAACAATTCACATTGACACATTACATTGACATCTTACATTGACACCTCACATTGACACCTTACATTAACTCATCACTTTGACACTTCATATAGACACCTCACATTGACATTTAACTTTCACACCTTACATTGACACTTTACATTGACACCTCACACTGACACCTCACATTGACACCTCACATTGACACCGCACAATGACAACTCACATGCACACCTCACATTCACACCTCACAGTGCACCTCACATTGGCATCTCACATTGACAACTCACATTAACACTTAACATTAACACCTACCATTGACACCTAACATTGACACCTAACATTGACATCTAACATTGACACCTAACATTGACACCTCACATTGACAACTGGCATTGTCACCTCACATTTACATCTCACACAGACACATCACATTCACACTTCACATTCACACCTCACGTTGACACCTCACATTAACACCTAACATTCACACCTCACATTCACACCTCACATTCACATCTCACGTTGACAACTCACATTAACATCTAACATTCACACCTAACATTCACACCTCACATTCACACCTCACATTCACACCTCACATTCACATCTCACGTTGACAACTCACATTAACATCTAACATTCACACCTAACATTCACACCTCACATTCACACCTCACATTCCCACCTCACGTCGACACCTCACATTCACACCTCACACTGATGTATATCTCTGTCCAGGTCCTCTTCACGTTCGTGTGGCTGGTCCTGGAACATCCTGGAACTCGTCTCTACTTCCCAGACAAACGAGAACCAGTAGTCATAAAAAAATGCAAGAGTGACGACATCTCATTCCTCGTCAGTCTCGTCTACAACATGCTTCTCATCATCATATGTACAGTCTACGCTGTCAAAACTCGGAAGATTCCAGAAAACTTCAACGAATCAAAATTCATTGGATTCTCTATGTACACCACATGTATAATATGGCTCGCTTTTGTGCCTATTTATTTTGGAACGTTAAATTCTTTCAAAGTAAGTATTGTATCGTTTCTCTTATTTCTTTATAGGTAAGTTGTTTCTTTCAAAGTAGGTATTGTATCATTTCTCTTATTTCTTTATAGCTGAGTTGTTTCTTTCAAAGTAAGTATTGTATCGTTTCTCTTATTTCTTTATAGCTGTTTCTTTCAAAGTAAGTATTGTATCATTTCTCTTATTTCTTTATAGCTGAGTTGTTTCTTTGAAAGTAAGTATTGTTTCATTTCTCTTATTTCTTTATAGCTAAGTTGTTTCTTTCAAAGTAAGTATTGCATCATTTCTCTTATTTCTTTATAGCTAAGTTGTTTCTTTCAAAGTAAGTATTGTATCATTTCTCTTATTTCTTTATAGCTGAGTTTTTTCTTTCAAAGCAAGTATTGTGTCATTTCTCTTATTTCTTTATTGCTAAGTTGTTTCTTTCAAAGTAAGTATTGTGTCATTTCTCTTATTTCTTTATAGCTAAGTTGTTCCTTTCAAAGTAAGTATTGTATCATTTCTCTTATTTCTTTATAGCTAAGTTGTTCCTTTCAAAGTAAGTATTGTATCATTTCTCTTATTTATTTATAGCTAAGTTATTCCTTTCTCTCCGTGCTATCCTCTTTTCCAAACTGCTAAAAATGACAATGCTTGTTTATAAAAAGTGACATGGTGTATGAC
This sequence comes from Megaustenia siamemsis, assembly GCA_032433765.1. NCBI lineage: Eukaryota > Metazoa > Mollusca > Gastropoda > Stylommatophora > Ariophantidae > Megaustenia > Megaustenia siamemsis. Next base: position 83,922,848 of record JAVIAB010000125.1, on the reverse strand, counting down.
ATGGATGACATGTTGACATTGTGTATAGTTTGTGTGCTTGGAGCTAACTCGTCGTTGCTTCTAGTTGTTGACGTTCACATGCTGGAGAAACTCTGTCAGCTCAACTGCATTCTTCAAGTCACACAATACACACTTTGTCATGTACATCTATTCGACGTTGTATTGCAACAGTTTCTGTCTACACTCTCATCTCAGTCACGACATCTAACATTGAATTGTACACATTGATCTCTAGCTAAATGTGTTATATCCTTATAATCAAGTGGCCAGTGCTTGTTCTTCGTTAGTTACCAGACAATCTCAGTGAGTTAGGCGGATCTTTCAAACTGGAGAGAGCTGGGCTGCATTCTCGTTCATGTCTGCCCTCTCTTCACTGGGCTACGATCGTAATCTATCTATCTATCTATCTATCTATCTATCTATCTATCTATCTATCTATCTATCTATCTATCTATCTATCTATCTATCTATCTATCTATCTATCTATCTATCTATCTATCTATCTATCTATCTATCTATCTATCTATCTATCTATCTATCTATCTATCTATCTATCTATCTATCTGTCTGTCTGTCTGTCTGTCTGTCTGTCTGTCTGTCTGTCTGTCTGTCTGTCTGTCTGTCTGTCTGTCTGTCTGTCTGTCTGTCTGTCTGTCTGTCTGTCTGTCTGTCTGTCTGTCTGTCTGCCTGCCTGCCTGCCTGCCTGCCTGTACTGTCTGTCTGTCTGTCAGTCAGTCTGTCTGTCTGTCTGTCTGTTGACCTATCTATTTTCCAAAGAATTGTTATTTACATCGATGTTTTTTTTTATTATAACAAGAATTGCAGATCAAAGTGAAGAATTATTTCACAAATATTTACAAAAACGGTTATTATATATGAGCAATCAACAAAATTATCAAGTCATTGAGTACAAATATATATAGCAAAATATGTCAATTTAGTGAATATGAGATAAACTTTAGAGAAGTGTAGGCAATACAAAATAGAACCGCATGCCTGCTTCATAGATTACAAGAAGAGATTTGACTCATCATCATCATCGAGTGCCATCTCCGCAACGAAGGTTGGCTACCATGGAGCGCCATTCTGCTCTGTCTCTTACTTTTATGGTACAGGTTGTCATAGGCTGGTCCATGTTAGTCTTGGTCTGCCTCTGCCTCTTTTGCCTTGTATTTTCTCCTCCAGGATTACTTTTAGTAGGCTTGTGTGTCTTTTAACATGGCCCAAAATCGCATTTGTCTTGTTTGAATTGTGCTTAGTAGTTCTCTTTTCATTTTTAGTTGTTGTAAGACTTCATCGTTTGTTTTCTTTTCTCTCCATCCAATTCTACCTATTCTTCAATATATCCACATTTCAAAGGCTTCAATTCTCTGTTCTGTTTGCTTGTCTACTGTCCATGCTTCTGCACCATATAGGAATGTTGAGAAGACATAACATTTTGCTATTCTTAGTTTTAGCCCTGTTCTTATTTGTTTTGATGTTAGTATGTTCTACATTTGACTACAACATCAAAAACCATGGAATATAATGAAAGATATCGTTTTCCCAACACACCCAATACAACTAAACGAATCACTTTATCACGAACAATTGCAGAAGTCTAAAATACGTCACTTTGTCTACGTGTTATTGGTTGGAGAATGTTATTTACTTATCTTTTTATTTTAATGTTCATTGTTCACAGCACAGCACATTTATAGTCAACACCGTTAATCATCACAGACTATTCTCAGTCATAATTCATAAACAAGTTTATTGATCTTTAACTTGGCACATGATACATACTAGAGGAAGTACTTCTCTTAGAATTACTGTTCTTTAATTCTGGACATACAGAGGTTACCACCGATGATTATGTAATTTCCATAAGTGCACATTGTAAATTAATCTCTCTCACAACTTACGACATTGTTCTCTGAAGCACACCTTTGGAAACATTCTTAACAAAACCACTTTCAAGACTAAATGTTCATTATGTTCTAATTCACTTGTTTTGGTTCTGTCTACTGCTCAACTAATTTCCTAAGTCACTGCTATCTTTTCCTGTGTTCTCTACTCTAAGCTTGACTAGTCCATATTATGATTCTAACTGCTTCTTACTAATACTCTCTAGTCTGTTCTTTAATAACTTCTCAACTAACTTAAAACTGAAAACTACGAACAGTCTAACTGGCTGTTCTAAAGTGTGTGCCTAACTACTGAAAACCTATTGTGTCGAAGCTTAAATACCAACACATAAATCTGCATGCGGAATACCTGCATCCAACAAGATTGTCACGAGAAGCCATCGCCAAATTGCCCACTCTGTGACTTCCGTCTTCAAACTATCACAACAGTGGACATCTTGTTACTTTCTATGAACTTTTACGTTTTAGGATGGTCCATACAGGCTTGTTTGTGACTCACAAAGTAACATCTGGTCTGCTTGACCTCTCCTGAGTTTCAAAATAATGATGTTTACTTCATGACTTCGACCTGTCCTGGACATCGTTACCTGTTTACCTGATGGGTCAAGCTCTGTGTTGACTCACACTTTCACAACAACTATAACATTTCCATTCTCAATAAACTTGTGTCTGACTACTACCCTTCCTTCATCCCCAAATTAGTCCTCGGCTTTGTCCACTACCATCTATCAACTTTCCATTGTTTATGCACTGTCACTAACTACTGGTGACTGCTATTCTATACCACTGCAATAAGCTGTTAAGAAATGGATACCGGCTGAGTTATCTGACCCATACATTAATCCTCATATACTGTTACATACGTCCCAGGATGTGCGGCAGTACTGAGAAATGAAAGAGCGGACAGGTTGGCTAGCTGCGCTATACCCGGACGGTCAACCACTGGATCGGGTGGACATCATCAATGACCTCCGAGATGTGGGAAGGGCACAGACTTCGACAACCGTGAGTCCACGTCACTGCTTCAGATGAAAGAGATTGGAATTAAGATGGGCACAGCCAGAAGCGAGAAACTTAGTGGACGTATAAGAAGACTTATCAACCATTACAGAGCAGGAGTCGTCAGTCGCTGGGCACTGCGAGACTTGCAGAGGAGGGGATCTGAGCACCTATGGACATGTTCGGAGTGCAATGATGATGACCCTCGCTAATAACTCAATATATCATGAACAGCAAGCAGCAATCAGAATAGCGGGTGAAGCATCAAATTGTTTCGAAGTACAAAAACGGGTGAGGCAGGGTAGCATACTCTCTCCATGCCTGTTCAACATCTATGCTGAGAACATCTTGAGAAATGTCAGAAACGATTGTCAGATTTGTGAAGTTCGACCCTTTCACAATAAATGGGAACATAATTCCAGAACTCAGATACGCTGATGACACAGTCCTCATCTCAAACAGTGCAGAGGGATTAAAAGAGATAAATAAGTGTGTTAAAAAACACAGTGAAGAGCAAAACATCATACAAAAACTAAGACATTGACAAAACAAAAAAGCCAACTCAAAATCATCACCAACAGTGAAGAACTTAAAATGTAACAAACTGTGAATATCTGGAATCTGTAGTAACTAACAATGGAGACTACCAGAAAGAGAACAAATGAAGATTAGCAACAGCAACACAAAAATTAAATGCCATGAAGAACATGTGGCAAAATACCAGCAAGGCAATGAAAATAAAAATTACTGAGGTCATGCCTGTCCGACCTTTTAGCGACCTATGGTTGTGAGACAAGGGCAATCTCACAAAAAGCAAGTAAGAAAATCGATTCATTCGAAATAAAATGACGCAGAAAAATTCCACAGATGCCTTCGATAATGAAAAAGAACAATGAGGACATATATAGGAAGATTTAAACATTAAAAAGAATTGGTTTATAAATACCATTCTACAGAGGAAATTAAAATACTATGGCCACGTCAAAAGACACAGCGGGTTGGAAAGAACAATAATGGAACACATGGTTCCTCGGCGACGCATCAGGAACAGACCAAAAAGAAGGTGGTTTCAAAACACCAAGGACATACTGAACATTACAACAGAGAAGTGGAAGATCTAGTTAGAGATAAAGATTTTTTTTCATACGGGCTATGTTTAATGACTGTATACTGGGTGATTCGATGAGCAGGATAAAAAAAGTGGAGGCGGCTCTGTACGCATGCAATGGGTAGAGTCATTACAGAAGTCAAAAATATGTAAGGTCACCTTTGTCTATGTCCCTGGACATGCGGGAGTATGGGGAAAAGAAAGAGCGGAAAGGTTGGCTAGCTGCGCTGTCGTTGCGGACGGACAACCAATGGATCGGGCGGACATCATCAATGCCCTCCGCGATGTGGGAAGACCACAGGATCTCGACAACCACAAATCTACGTAACTCCTTCTGATGAAAGAGATGGGAGTTAAGATGGGCACAGCCAGAAATGAGAAACTTAGTGGGCTTGTAAGAAGACTTAACAACCAACACAGAACTGGAGTCGTCACTCGCCGGACACTTCGAGACTTGCTGAGGAGGGGATCTGAGCACCTATGAACATGTTAGGAATGCAATGATGATGACCCGCTAATAACTCAATAACTCAATCTGTTGAAGCATTCTCATGGAAATCTGGCTAGAGACAGAGATTCTTTCAGACGGGATGTGGTGAATGCAACGTTCTGTGGAAGATCTGGTTAGAGACAGAGATTCCTTCAGATGGGCTGTGGTGAATGCAACGTTCTGTGGGAGAGCTGGCTAGAGACAGATTCTTTCAGACAGGTTGTGGTGAATGCAACGTTCTGTGGAAGAGCTGGCTAGAGACAGAGATTCCTTCAGACAGGCTGTGGTGAATGCAACGTTCTGTGGGAGAGCTGGCTAGAGACAGATTCTTTCAGACGGGATGTGGTGAATGCAACGTTCTGTGGAAGATCTGGCTAGAGACAGATTCCTTCAGACGGGATGTGGTGAATGCAACGTTCTGTGGAAGATCTGGCTGGAGACAGAGATTCCTTCAGACGAGCTGTGGTGAATGCAACGTTCTACAAAAGGCATGTGACCTGATGATGATGATCACAAATATAGGAAACCAATGAACAATAATCTATAAATGCAGGTCCTAAAACTTCGTTAACGTGGCTCTACATATGCGTATAAGGCCTAATTTGTTATTTCTTGTTTTTCCCTTGAGAATTCAGAAACTAAAACAAAAGAAAGGATTCTGGGGAATTTTTGTTTCCTGGAAACATGGCAATACTACAAAATAGAAACGTTGGGGGGGGTTTTACAGTTTCATAGTTAGATTATTGTTAATAAGAAACCAAATGGAGAAGTATAACAATACAGAGGATTCAAGATGAACAATAAAGAGACACTTTCAATAGGAACTTGGAACATTAGATCAGTAATGCCGGTTGGCAAGCCAGGAAATATCAATCAAGAAATGAAGAGAATGAAATAGAACATCTTGGGACTATGAGAAATAAGATGGAAAGGAGCAGGATATTACAATGTGACAGTGAAAAGGAAATTTACTCTGGGGGAACCACACACAAAAGAGGAGTAGGCATCATGTTAGATAGAGAAAGAGGAGTAGGCATCATGTTAGATAGAGAAAGAGGAGTAGGCATCATGTTAGATAGAGAAAGAGGAGTAGGCATCATGTTAGATAGAGAAAGAGGAGTAGGCATCATGTTAGATAGAGAAAGAGGAGTAGGCATCATGATAGATAGAGAAAGAGGTGTAGACATCATGTTAGATAGAGAAAGAGGTGTAGACATCATGTTAGATAGAGAAAGAGGTGTAGACATCATGTTAGATAGAGAAAGAGGAGTAGACATCATGTTAGATAGAGAAAGAGGTGTAGACATCATGTTAGATAGAGAAAGAGGTGTAGACATCATGTTAGATAGAGAAAGAGGTGTAGACATCATGTTAGATAGAGAAAGAGGTGTAGACATCATGTTAGATAGAGAAAGAGGTGTAGACATCATGTTAGATAGAGAAAGAGGTGTAGACATCATGTTAGATAGAGAAAGAGGAGTAGACATCATGTTAGATAGAGAAAGAGGTGTAGACATCATGTTAGATAGAGAAAGAGGAGTAGGCATCATGTTAGATAGAGAAAGAGGTGTAGACATCATGTTAGATAGAGAAAGAGGAGTAGGCATCATGTTAGATAGAGAAAGAGGTGTAGGCATCATGTTAGATAGAGAAAGAGGAGTAGACATCATGTTAGATAGAGAAAGAGGAGTAGACATCATGTTAGATAGAGAAAGAGGAGTAGACATCATGTTAGATAGAGAAAGAGGTGTAGACATCATGTTAGATAGAGAAAGAGGAGTAGGCATCATGTTAGATAGAGAAAGAGGTGTAGACATCATGTTAGATAGAGAAAGAGGTGTAGACATCATGTTAGATAGAGAAAGAGGTGTAGACATCATGTTAGATAGAGAAAGAGGTGTAGACATCATGTTAGATAGAGAAAGAGGAGTAGACATCATGTTAGATAGAGAAAGAGGTGTAGACATCATGTTAGATAGAGAAAGAGGAGTAGGAGAAAGAGGAGTAGGCATCATGTTAGATAGAGAAAGAGGTGTAGACATCATGTTAGATAGAGAAAGAGGAGTAGACATCATGTTAGATAGAGAAAGAGGTGTAGGTTAGATAGAGAAAGAGGAGTACATCATGTTAGATAGAGAAAGAGGAGTAGACATCATGTTAGATAGAGAAAGAGGTGTAGACATCATGTTAGATAGAGAAAGAGGTGTAGGCATCATGTTAGATAGAGAAAGAGGTGTAGGCATCATGTTAGATAGAGAAAGAGGTGTAGACATCATGTTAGATAGAGAAAGAGGTGTAGCCATCATGTTAGATAGAGAAAGAGGTGTAGACATCATGTTAGATAGAGAAAGAGGAGTAGGCATCATGTTAGATAGAGAAAGAGGAGTAGACATCATGTTAGATAGAGAAAGAGGTGTAGACATCATGTTAGATAGAGAAAGAGGTGTAGGCATCATGTTAGATAGAGAAAGAGGAGTAGACATCATGTTAGATAGAGAAAGAGGAGTAGACATCATGTTAGATAGAGAAAGAGGTGTAGACATCATGTTAGATAGAGAAAGAGGTGTAGACATCATGTTAGATAGAGAAAGAGGTGTAGACATCATGTTAGATAGAGAAAGAGGTGTAGACATCATGTTAGATAGAGAAAGAGGAGTAGACATCATGTTAGATAGAGAAAGAGGAGTAGACATCATGTTAGATAGAGAAAGAGGTGTAGACATCATGTTAGATAGAGAAAGAGGTGTAGACATCATGTTAGATAGAGAAAGAGGTGTAGACATCATGTTAGATAGAGAAAGAGGAGTAGACATCATGTTAGATAGAGAAAGAGGAGTAGGCATCATGTTAGATAGAGAGAGAGGAGTAGACATCATGTTAGATAGAGAAAGAGGTGTAGACATCATGTTAGATAGAGAAAGAGGAGTAGGCATCATGTTAGATAGAGAAAGAGGAGTAGGCATCATGTTAGATAGAGATAGAAGCAAAACAGTGAAAGGATTTTAGCCAGTATCGGATAGAGTTCTGCTAGTAAATTTGAGAGGTAGACCAATGGATATCAACATAATTCAAGCTTATGCACCAACAAGTAATAGCAAAGAAGAAGACATTGACAACTTTTACAGTGAGCTAGAGATGACCATAGTAAAAAGTAAAGTACCCCAGTCACGCCAAGTGGCGTATAGGGAATATGGCTGACCATAAATATATATATAGTGACCATAAATTTTACAGACCTTCGGCACATGATTTTTGGGGTAATGTGGTCGGTATTACGCCCGTGCCGCTTTACTTTCCCATAAAAAAATCCGGTACCTATTAAAGGCTGGGTGAACCCGGAAGCCGTCGTGTGAGATTGAACCCTACCTCTTGTCCTTTGTAGTCCAGTTCACTAATCACTGAGCTATCACGGCTCCCAGAGATGACCATGAAACAGTGTAAATCCAAGAAATAATTTTTACATTAGGGGATTTCAATGCAAAGGTAGAAACAGCTAAAGTGCAAAATGTGACTGGAGGACATGGCCTTGCAGAGACAATGACAGAAGGGATAGATTGATAGATTGGACAAAGACACGTGAAATGATTATAGGTAACACCTGGTTCAAACAACACTCTAGGCAACTATGGACATGGCAAAGCCCAGACAAAAAAGTACACAATCAAATTGATTTTATACTGGTAAAGAGAAGATTCAAGAATGGTCTAACATCTATTAAAACAAGGCCAGGAGCAGTTGCAATAGTGACCATGTACCAGTAGTTGGAAAAATGAGAATAAAACTGCGGAAGACACAGAAATTCCCAAGAAATATGATACTAGAACTAGATATGCTTAGTGTAGATAGGCAGATGAGTGATAAGAACAGTACGATAGTACAAAATAGATATAATGTCATTGAGAAAATACAGAACATCGAGGAGTAGTAGGGAATGCTCAAATAATCGATTCAACAAACATCAAAAGAAATAATACCAATGACTAAAAGAATCAACAAAAAAGAAATGGATGACAGAAGAAATACTAGAACTAATGGACGAAAGACGAAAAGATAAGAAATAAGAATGGACATGCAAAATATTGCACAAAGAGATCCAAAACAAATGCAAAGAAGCAACGAACGGATGGTTAAAACTGAAATGTGAAGAAATGGAAAAACAACAAAAGAAAGACTCAAAATGTTTGCACAATTAGTTAAATCTCTCTCTCTCTCTCTCTCTCTCTCTCTCTCTCTCTCTCTCTCTCTCTCTCTCTCTCTCTGCGATCAGGACTCAATCAGAGTAGGATTCCAGACTCTCACATGAAGTCAGCTGTCAGGTTAAGTGTGTTGATCGCCCCCACAGACAGAACATCACAATTAGAGTCTGCCAGATCCACTCTGATTGAACACCCGTTAAAGCGTTGCACTGTGTTCTGCGCCGGTGGGCCAGTGGATCCGATCTCAGCTAGCATTTTATTCAGGTTTGCATTCCTTAGCCTTTGATTGTCCCCAATCTTCCTGCAAGGCAGCAGATGATCTTTTCTGTAGGGGGATTCTGCCTTTAGATGGTCTGCCCTCCCAGGTTTACGAGCTCCATCTGCCCGAGTCACTAGAGTGACTAACACAGACATGCACACACAAAGATAAGAGATGTGACCAACACAGACATGCACACAGCGTTACGAGGCATGACTAACACTAGCACACATCAAGATATATGACACATGACTAACATAGACATGCACACAAAGGTATGAGATATGACCAACATAGACATGCACACACAAAGATATGAGATGTGACTAACATAGCCATGCACACACAGGGATATGAGATGTGACATACACAGATATGCACACACAAAGATATGAGATATGACCAACATAAACATGCACACAAAGATATGAGACATCACTAACCCAAACATGCACACACAAAGATATGACACATGACTAACACAGATACATACTAAGATATGACTAAACACATACACACATAAAGATATGAGACAGGATTAACACGGACACACCAAGATGGTTATGGTTATGGTTATGGTTATGGTTATGGTTATGGAAGACCTCGGTATCACAGCAAACGAATTAAAATCCATAATTGCTCAACCGCCCGTGCCAGTGGAATCATCCGAATTACTAACTCATCTCCCAAACAAAGAAAGATAACTGTAGTCCCCATCGTAGCAGTCTCAGCACACGCCAAAAGACATAAGGCGAAACCGCACAGAAAGTGAACACAGCCAACTGCTCCCTGTCATACGATATCATCATTCATCGTAAACAAGCGGGATATCGAAGCAGGATCAAAACGGATGACACACACAGCTCACGGTGTGCACAGAGCACTTAACTCAGTAGCTCCTGCAACAAGCCGGGCTTGGAATATGAGGAAACTGCAAGAAGGAACACTTTTCAGACATAGCCTTCAATGGTTCCTGCCGCCTATCCACCATATACCATGGGAGTTCACGTCCTCCCGAAAATGATGATCGTCATAGCACTTGATGATGTTAGGCCATCATTGATGACTCCAATTCCAAACATATAGACACACAGTGGTGGTAAGTTATCATTTCCAATCCAACAGAAGCCACATGACCTGTAGTTAGTAAAACCACAGAGAGAATATAATTTTGTGACCTTCACTGATTCACTCTTAGATGTGAATGTGTAGTTTACACACGAGGAGAAGTTTTCAACTACAGTGATCCCATTTAAGGCAATTCTGGGATAGCAAGGCAAGTCTCCTTTATAGCAGCAGAACTTGATGTTCTCCGCTCCCTTCTTGTAGCTGCCGCCACACGATTCTGATGTCTCATTAACTTGGACATCATTCAAGAACAAAGTCAGATTAACATTCCATAAATATGGCTCTGCTGATGAAATGCTTGGTGCAACAGTTGTATCAATCATACTGGAGGCTCCACCAAGATATGATATATGACTAACATGACACACACCAAGATATGAGCCATGGCCAGCACAGACACACACACAAGCTAAGATATGAGCCATGGCTAGCACAGAAACACATCAAGATATGAGCCATGGCTTCACGGAAAAAAACACCAAGAAATGAACCATGTCCAGCACAGAAACGCATTAAGGTATCCATATGCTTGGGTTTGTTGTAGTCGGCAAACTCTTCTTAACGTGGGAATCATCGACATACGAGACGCAGGCCCCGATTAACTGTTCACAGGTTTCGTTCAAACAGTTGTCCTGAGATTTGAGAGTGCAGTCTGACCAGTAGAACGTTCCCTTGCATGTACAGTTCCCGGTTGACTGTTCACAGGTGTCGTTGAAACAGCTGTCCGGACATTTGAGAGTGCAGTCTGATCCGTAATACGTTTCCTTGCACGTACAGTCTGTACTTTCCGGGTCACATATGATGTCAAAGCCACCAGAACACGTCTGTTTGCACAGTAGCCTCAATTAGTTAAATGAATTAAAAGGAAGAAAAGAAGTCAAAGTTTCAGGATGTGTGAAATCAATGGAAGGAAATATAATAATGGAAGAAGAAAAGATAATGGGAAAATGGATAGAATATATCAGTCAACTCTGTGATGATATGTAACGGTGGATGTAAGGATGTAGGAAAATAATGGATTTGGTAACAGTGTAAGGAGAATTGAGAGAACCATCGTGTGTTTAGGGAAAGTGACACTAACATGATAGTTATGAGCTAGTTGTTTAGGTGAGTAGAGATATTAAAATCTTCTGATTATGAGAAAAGGGTTAGAATCACAAAGGGATGCTTACAGTTAAGGAAAGTGTTAAGTTTAAGATAGAGACTATGGCATGGCAAGATTTCATTGGCTGGGGAAATGACGTAAGTAGTTTTCCATTGGTTGATACATGAGACACTTACGAGCCTGCGCAGAGAGAAAAAGACAAGAGATCACATGTAAGCCATGGAGGTAGTAAGGACGACCCACGCCCTAGTGGCGCCCTGGTAGATCTCTCCATCAACTTACTTACGATTATAAGAAATGTAAAGCAAAACTTGAAAACTCTCAAAACACTTTCACAACTAAATTCATATGTCCTAATTTACCTGTTATGTCTTACTATAGCTAATTGCTTAAGTCACTGATATCTTTACTACTCTCTAGTCTGTTCCTTAATAACTTGTCAACTAACTTAAAACTACAAACTTGAAGATTTCTAACTAACTTCTCTTGATTAAACTTCTTAACTTGCTGTCTAACTTTCCTAGTCTACATTCTGACTTCACACTTCACTTCTAACTAACTGCCTTCGGCAGTTCGGCCGAAGCCGGACTAAGTTTACTTAGTCTACATTTCTGACTTCCTATTTCTGACTCAACTTGTGTAAAACCTATTGTTTCGAAGTTTAAATACCTCCACATCATTTTTTGCGTGAAATATCTTCAGCCAATGAAATCATCGCGATTGTCGCGAAGTGACAATTTGCAACCCTCTGGACCAATCAGATCCCACAGCTATGATTCCACCGCCAATTTTCCGTCTCAGAACTGTGGCCCAAAATTCAACTGTCCAAGACTTGACAATAATAATTTGTTTTCGTTACTTCGCTATAACCTCCGGTCAGTCTTAAACCCTCGTGAGTTTCAAAATAATGATTACTTCATGACTTTGACCTGTCCTGGTAGCAGTTTACCGGACAGTAAAATCATGCGCTTATTGTCACTTCCCCAACCTGCCTGGAAATTTCCATTCTCTAAACTTATTATGTCCAGTACTATTCTGGACCTTTCCTTTACCTCCACCCTCCGTGGGTGTTCCCCGCTTCGTCCACTACCCCTTATGAACTTTCTATTCCCTTAACTTTCTTAATTCCTGCCTGGAAAATTTCCATTCTCTAAACTTGTATTTTGTCACTAATACTGATGATCGCTATCATATGTCACTGCTATAGTCTATCAAGAATTGGGTACCGGCTAAGTTACCTGCCCCATACTTTCAATCACCTTTACTATTACAAGACTGAATCCTTTAGAATATTAAGCTAGCTATTTTGTAATCATAGTGTGGAGTGACAGTGAGCAGACTAGTGCGGAAGTGTATGTAATGAGATGTTCCATGAGATGGATTTATGACGTAGACATTATGTTGATTGTTAAGTTCTGTACACTGTTCAGGGAATGTGGACAGAAATAAGTGCTTCAATGTGTGATGAGAGAGACCTGAGAGTAATTACAAGAGTTCGGAGGTAACTGGGACCTCCTTAGCATTTATTTCGATACCCGAGAGGTAATCCACGCCGCTGGGCTGTTTATATTGGTAACCTCTGTTAAGTGGATTATATAGATAAAGTATTGCTACTATTTGGTACTAGAGACTTTTGTGTGTGCAGTCAATTTTATGTAGACAGGGTAGTTCCGACCCAAAAGACGAACCAGAACACAACGCGAAGTACAACGATTGACAGTTTACACTTAACAACGGAAACATTGAAGAGAGGAGTAGGCGGTCACGGTTCAAATAACACCCAAGGCATATCTTTGCACATATGAAAGACCAGAGCTAAACAATTCAAACAAAGATACAGGACCACCAATAATGCAGAGTGAATGCAGAAGGCAATTCAACACATGAAAATTGGTAAAGCTCCAGGTCCCGACAATATAACAATCGAAGAGATAAATGCCATAGGAGAGCTGGGAGTACAAGTCATAAAAAAACTACTCAATGACATATATAACACGGGAAACATACCCGAAGATCTACTAAAATCTATCTTTGTAGCCATACCGAAGTCGGGCACCACTGATTGCGAAAGACCATCGCACTATTAGTCTCATGAGCAATATGACTAAAATATTGTTGAGAATCATCATGTGACGTGTAAGGAACAAAATAAACCAGAAATAAGTGAAGAACAATATGTGTTTGTGGAAGGAAAGGGCACAAATAATGCAATATAATCCTAAGATCATTGATAGCAATTGCTATAGAGGTAAAGAAAGATCTATATATGTACTTTATAGACTACACAAAAGAATTTGAAAAAAAAGTAAAGCATGTGGAAATAATCAATATGCTGGAGAAACTAAACATTGATGGCAAGGATCTGCGAATCATTAAAAAAAAAACACGTACTGGCAACGAATAGCATCCATAAGAATTAGCAACTAAACAGGACAACTCCAATACATAAAACACGGAGTCAGACAAGGCTGTGTTTTGTCGCCGGATTTGTTTTCACTTTACAGCGGAAATATTATGAGATCAATAGTAGACAGAAAAGGAATTGAAGTCAAAGGTCACAACATAAACAATTTGCGATATACGGATGACACAGTCTTAATAGCAGAGACAGAGAATGAACTACAAGAAATGATAGACATAATAATAAAAGAAAGCAATAAGAGAGGTCTCAGTCTGAATAGTACTTGGGCACAATAATAACATCAGATGGGAGGTGCACCACAGAAATAAAAAGCAGAATAGCTCAGGCCAAAATAGCATTTCAGAAAATGAAAAATATCTTATGCAACAAATTTATGTCCATAAAAATGAGAAAGAGAGTTTATCGGTGCTATATAGAACCAATTCTGACCTATGGAAGCGAATCATGGACAGTAGACAAACAAATGAAAAGACGATTAGAGGCCACAGAGATGGGATTTCTCAGAAAAATGTTGAAAGTTCCCTGGACAGCTAAAAAGACCAATGAGGAAGTTCTCAAAGAGGCCAATACAAAAAGGGAGCTCTTAAAAAAACATCAGAAAGAAGCAATCAACATTTTTTGGGCACATCATTAGAAGAGGAAAGTTGGAATACTTGGTTACAAATGGCAAAATAAAAGGAAAGAGAGATCGCTGACGACAAAGAGAGAAAATACTGGATAGCTTGGTGTCATGGCATGGAAAACAGTCAACGACAGAACTGATACGATGCACTGTAGATAGAAGATTGTGGAGGGACATGATCATCTACGCTAACCGGTATGGCACATGATGATGATGATGATTATGATATTAGTTAAGACTCGCGAGATTAAAGATAACTGATGACATTTGAGCTAATGGATACAAGAAGAAGAAATAAAGACAATAAAGATGAGTATAAGAGATGAAATAAAGAGATTGTAATACAATTCAATGAAGCAAAAGAAGCATGGATGAAACAGAGATACAAAGAGATTGAAATGCAATAAGAAAGGAGATGCCAAAGCTATATACAAACAAATTGAAGAATTAACAGGAATAAAAACGCAATCAAAAACTGGATGTTTAAGATGATAGGAAGTAGAACTGTTGTTGAACAAGAAAGCATAAGGAAAAGATGGACAGACTACATTAAAGGTCTTTATGATGATGAACGAACAGAAGTAAATGTTAAGGATAATGGGGAAGGACCAGAAATACTCAAAGAAGAAGTGGAAGACACCTTCCGCAATATGAAAGCAGGAAAAGCTCTTGGACCAGATAATATAACTAAAGAAGAGATGAAGCCATGGATTATTTTGGAATAGAAATAGTAGTAGTAGTAGCCTCCGTCAGTCATAGTTGACTATGAATTCTTCATCGCCCTTAGAAATGTTATTGTTTCTTTTCTTTCCTTTCGCCGTGTATTCTCTAAGTTTATTGTCGACATCAAAATAGCGATTCTGGAGTGCCCTCTCCAGGGCGCGAGCTTGGGCAGAAAAAGAAAGAGACAAGTTGTATCTCATGCAACATGTTTCTTCTTTCCACGCAGCCGAGCGATCCAAAGGTCTAGCAGGGCAAGAACAGTTTAGTGCCAACTGCGCCGCAGGAGCTGCCAGAGCAATGTTGAAATCAACGCTGAACTGCCTTAGCGACTCCATCTCCGGATTTTTCCTCAGGGTTTACTCCTGAAGTCTATTCAGTGAACGGGGAGACCCGCTAGACAACCGGGGTTTTATAACTGAAGTTGACCTTCTAGATGCGTTACCATTTTTAGGCTGACCGGTGGCATCTACCCAGTGAGGTGGTTAGGGCGCCTCAGATTCGCCAAGGAAATCGTCATAGGGCATTTGGGGCATTTTATAGATATAGCTGCCCCACGCAACAAAGTCACCCCACCCTCTGAGATTACTACTTGATTTCGTTTTGCGGAAGCAATATTTGCTAATGACATCACTTCATTTTAAATTACTTACTTATTTACATGTAAATTCTATCCGTCTTGTTTGGGACGAGAATGTCTGGATGACTTTGTCATTGAAAGTACTGTTGGGTTGGTTTCTAAGTTTCTGAAGGAATGATTTCTCAATGGACATTATTGCCAAATCAGATAAACGTTCTTGTGTCTGAGTTGAGCGACAATAAGATTTGATTCTCTTGATAATACACTACATTCGCGTACTGTAAAAATAAAAACTTCTCAATCTTTGTTTATAAACCGATAGCTCGTAACGCTACTGTTTCTTGACAGGTGAGATGCCTATGTGCCTAAATTATTTTTTTTTTAATGGCGCATAACGTAGCTATAAGTAGGTAAAGAAGTCCCAGTAATCAGACATAGTTTCACTTTCACTTTGTAACGCTTCCAATTGACTAGAGTTAAAAATTACTCATGAAACCGCATTCTGTATAGGTAGCTTCAGTCGTATTCTTTTCGCTGCCTTTTTTTAATGTCAAGGTCCTTAATTTACTAGTGCCGATTGATAAAAAAAATGTACCTTTAGTCACAAGCGGTTTCAATCTGCTATCGTGGAGTAGTTTCGATTTCATTCACAAACGTTATAGTGGCCAGAGGAAGGCTTTGCATTAATAAATGCAAACCAAAGCAAATAAATCATATTGGCCTACAAAATGTGTAATAGAATATTCGAAAATTTGTAAAATAATTATAAAAAATATAATAAATTATCATTTCCTTTTGTAATTTGTTAATATGTTCAAGGCTACCGGTGGTAGCTGTGGCAACAAAGAGAATGTGCCACTGCTTATTCTATGTTCACAGCACACCTCTGTATCTATATAGGTCGACCACTGTTCCACTAGTGGACACGTTTAGAAGTAAGTCAAGCCGCCTACCCCTAAGTGGCAGGTGGATAGTGCCTAAGCTCTCTTCACAAGAGAATCCAATGTTCATATTATCGAAGATGAGTCAATATACATTGAGTCCGCAATGAATGAAAATACAATGGAATAGAAATGACACAAAAAATGTGAATATCTACAAGAGCGGATATATACCAGACGTCCTGCTCAAATCAATATTCATAGCCCTAGCAAAGAAATCACAATGACACAAACCATGTCTCTTGATGAAGAAATAAACAATCGAACTGGTAAGGCAGGTACTACCTTCGGCAAACTCACAGAAAAGACCTGGAACAACACGAAACTAACACTGAAGATCAAACTCTTCATATATCAAACTTTTGTGCTTAGCACACTATTATGTGGATCTAACACCTGGACAACATACTCAAATCACGAAAAAAGACTAAATGTCTTCCATATGTGATGTCTCCGCTGAATAATGCACATCAAATGGCAGGACAAAATAACCAACTTAACTGTCCTGCAACGTGCTAAGACCCCAACAATCATGTCAATGCTCAGATGTCGAAGACTAAGATGGCTGGAGCACGTCCAGCGAATGGAAGAAAAACGCATCCCCAGGCAAATACTATATGGTGAACTATTACACGGAAAAAGACAAATTGGCAGACCTAAACTTCGATATAGAGATATCTGTAAATCATCTCTCAATGACTTCTCCATCTGTGAAAATGACTGGGAACATCTGGCAAGTAATCGCACATCATGGAGAGCATGTATAAGGAACGGTATAACATCATTTGAGACCGTGCTAAGGCAAAACTTAGAAGAGAAAAGACTCATGAAAAAGGATGAAAAACCATGTGGATCAGTGGGCCTGACTTGTTAATTCTGTGGCCGTGTGTGTTTGTCAAACATTGGTAGAATTAGCCACGAGAGAAGCTGTTCGACAAAAACAAACCCAAAAAAATACACAATAGCCTCAACTAGACCGTCTGACAAGCCATATGACGGGCCATATGCCAAAGAAATCAGGTGCGATGGAATGCGATGATCATCGCGCAATAAGCCTTATGAGTCATATGACTAAGATATTACTAAGAATAATCATGCGAAGAGTGCGAAACAAAATCAGTCCAGAAATTAGTGTTGAACAGTGTGAGTTTGTTAGAAGTAAAGGAACGAACAATGCCATATACATCATAAGACCTTTAGTAGAAAGAGCCATAGAGGTGAAAACAGATATATACCTATGTTTCATAGATTATATCAAAGCATTTGACAAAGTAAAGCACCAAAAAATAATCACAATTTTAGAAGGCATAAACGTAGACAGCAAAGATCTAAGAATAATAAAGAATATTTACTGGCAACAAACATCTGGGAAAGTAAATTCGCACGGGCGTAATACCGATCACACTACCCCACAAATCATGTGCCGAAGGTGTGTAAAATGTATCGTCACTCTCACTAACACCATATTCCCTATACGCCACTTGGTGTGACGGGGGTCCATTGCTTTTTTTTTTTTTACTGGCAACAAATAGCAGTCATAAGAAGTAGAAATCAATTGGGAATGTTTCATCAAATAAAACAGGGTGTTAAACAAGTTTGTATGCTGTCGCCAGATTTATTTAATATGTATAGTGAGATTATTTTACGATCCATAAGGGTAATGCCTGGAAAAATAATCGGAGGTATGCTGATGATACAGTCTTAATCGCTAAGAGTGAAAATGAGTTACAAGAAATGTTGGACATTATAGTGAAAGAAAGCAAAAATAAAGGACTCAGCTTTAATAGCAAAAAGACAGAAGTAATGGTAACAACAAAGAAAAAGACATCACCTCAGTGCACAATAAAAACAGGTGGAATAATATTAAAACAGGTAAATTCATTTAAATATCTGGGAACATTATTAACCTCAGATGGTAGATGTACAACAGAGGTGAGATGCAGAATGATTCAGGCAAAAGCAGCTTTCCAAAATATTAGGAAGAATTTGTGAAATCCATTTTTGACAATAGAAACAAGAAAAAGAGTTCTTAAATGTTATGTAGAGCCAGTTTTAACATGTGGATGTGAATCATGGACATTAGGACAACAGACAAGAAAATCCATGGAGACTGTAAAAATGTGGTTTTACAGAAGAATGTTGAGAATACCATAGACAGCTAAGAAGAGTAATGAAAACGTTCTGAAAGATGCCAAAGGAAAATGAGCGAACTAATTTCCAATATTAGGAAGAAATAATCATAATTTTTGGGTCATGTAATGAAAAAGGAACAGCTGGAATATATTGTAACAACTGGGTAAACTGAGGGACGAAGAGATAGAGGGAAGCAAATAGAAAAGATACCAGACAGCTTAAGAGAATGGCTTGGCAGAAGGTCAACAACAGAAATGATAAATAACTGTCGAGATCGAAAGTCGTGGAGATTCTACACCAGTAGACATGGTACCTGATGATTATGAAGAAGACTAGTGAGATTAAATATAAGAATATGTCTCATGATAAAACACTTGATGATAATTTAAATTATAGACATCATTTGTGTAAATTAACAACAAATATTTGTAGTGACCGAAAACACTCGCACAGCAAACATATTATTTGAAATGTTGAACTGTCCCCAAATTCCATGCACGAAACTGCCAGCTATTTCATGTGAAACGAACTTGTGTATTTTCCTCGAAGCAAGTAACTCCAAGCAGAGATCCTTCAGTTTGATCTTGTTCTATCGAATCAAGCTAAATTAGATCTGGACTGGAAGGGCGTACAGAAGTCAGTCAAGCAATGCCTGGTGAAAGTTGACATGTCAATCGATGAAGCAGAAATCCTGACTGCAAGAAACGAGCAATCAATGGCACGGCCGTTGAGCCAGACTGACGATTGTAGTTCCAGCTCTCATGAAATAATGGCAGCGTTTGTGTACGAGAAATGGCAAAGACACTACACAACATAAATTTTGAAGTTTTTTTCAGTGACTCATAGCTGGCTGTTTATGTTTTGATCAGTGAACCAGAAGTGATCGAGACCCTAATTAACCATTCCCCCGCCCGATGTGTAAAAAGACTAGCCAGTTAGGTCAAGCAATTAGGAAACAACGTCGGGCAGTCAAGTATCATTGTGTGGTTTGATGTGTGTGTAAGTGTTTGTGTGTGTGTGTGCTTGTACTGGAAACAACGTCGGGCAGTCAAGTATCATTTTGTGGTTTGCTGTGTGTGTTTGTGTGTGTTTGTGTGTGTGTGTGTGCTTGTACTGGAAACAACGTCGGGTAGTCAAGTATCATTCTGTGGTTTGCTGTGTGTGTTTGTGTGTGTGTGTGCTTGTACTGGAAACAACGTCGGGCAGCCAAGTATCATTCTGTGGTTTGCTGTGTGTGTTTGTGTGTGTTTGTGTGTGTTTGTGTGTGTGTGTGCTTGTACTGGAAACAACGTCGGGCAGTCAAGTATCATTCTGTGGTTTGCTGTGTGTGTTTGTGTGTTTGTGTGTGTTTGTGGGTGTGTGTGCTTGTACTGGAAACATGAGTAGACTCCATGAAATCATTACTCTTCAACATTAACAGACCGTCGTCTCATTGACATCATTTTTGGTGGGTGTGATGTTTGAAGTTCCGTGTTTGAGGTACCGTGTTAGAAGTACCGTGTTAGAAGTACCATGTTTGAGGTACCGTGTTTGAAGTACCGTGTTAGAAGTTCCGTGTTTGAAGTACCGTGTTAGAAGTACCATGTTTGAGGTACCGTGTTTGAAGTACCGTGTTAGAAGTTCCGTATTTGAAGTACCATGTTTGAGGTACCGTGTTAGAAGTTCCGTGTTTGAAGTACCATGTTTGAGGTACCGTGTTTGAAGTACCATGTTTGAGGTACCGTGTTTGAAGTACCATGTTTTAAGTACTGAGTTTGAAGTACCGTGTTTGAAGTACGGTTCTTATTTCTGCTCGATGAAGGTTGACACTTCTACAGTTGGCGGAACCACGTAAAGAATGACCAGCACAAAGAACTTCATGTGTGCTTCTACGTGTTGCATTCATAGTTTCTACATGCTGAGGGTGAAGTGGAGGACGCACCTCAACACATGAAAAGAGGCAAAGCTCCAGGTCCCGACAATATAAAAATAGAAGAGATAAATGCATTAGGAGAGCTGGGAGTACAAGTCATAAAAAAATTACTAAATGACATATATAACACATATTTTAGCAATACCGAAGACGCCAGGCGCCACTGATTGTGAAGACCATCGCACTATTAGTCTCATGAGCCACGTGACGAAAATATTACTAAGAATCATCGAGACTTGTAAGGAACAAAATAAAACCAGAAATAAGTGAGGAACAATGTGGATTTGTTGAAGGAATGGGCACCAATAATGCAATATACATCTTAAGAACATTGAAAGAAAGATCTATAGAGGAAAAGAAAGATCTATATTTGTGCTTCATAGACCACACAAACGCATTTGACAAAGTAAAGCATGTGAAAATAATCAATATGCTGGAGAAATTAAATATTGATGGCAAGGATATGCGAATCATTAAACATATGTACTGGCAACAAACAGCAGCTATACGAATTAGCAACCAAACAGGACAATTACAATATATAAAACAAGGAGTCAGACAAGACTGTGTTCTGTTGCCGGGTTTGTTTTCACTTTACAGCGAATATATTATGAGATCAATAGTAGAAAAAAAAGGAATTGAAGTCAACGGTCACAACATAAATAATTTGCGATATGCGAATGACACAGTCTTATATAGCAGACACAAAGAATGAACTAAAAGAAATGATAGACATAATAATAAAAGAATGCAACAAGAAAAGTCTAAGTCTGAATAGTAAGAAAACAGAAGTAATGGTCATATCAAAGAAACAATCTACTGTTGCGTCGTCGTTGAGGACGGTCAACCAATGGATCGGGCGGACATCATAAGTGCCCTCCGAGATGTGGGAAGAGCACAGGACTTCGACGACCACAAATCCACGTTACTTCTTCGGATGAAAGAGATGGCGTTAAGATGGGCACAGCCAGAATTGAGAAACTTAGTGGCCGTGTAAGAAGACTTATCAACCAACACAGAATTGGAGTCGTCAGTTGTTGGACACTGAGGGACTTGCTGAGGAGGGGATCTGAGCATCTATGGACATGTTCGGAGTGCAATGATGATGACCCGCAAATAACTCAATAACTCAATAACAATCATCACCATCATGCAGCATAAAAATAAACAAGACAAATCTGAAACAAATGCAACGTTTCAAATACTTAGACACAATAATAACATGAGATGGAAGATGCACCACGGAAATAAAAAGCAGAATAGCTCAGGCCAAAATAGCGCTTCAGAAAATGAAAAATATCTTGTATAACAATTCTGTCAATAGAAGTGAGAAAGAGAATTCATCGGTGCTATATAGAACCAATTCTGACCTATGGAAGCGAATCATGAACAGTAGACAAACAAATGAAAAGACGGATAGAGGCCACAGAGATGGGATTTCTCAGAAGAATGTTGAAAGTTCCCTGGACAGCTAAAAAGACCAATGAGGAAATTTTCAAAGAGGCCAACACAAAAAGAGAGCTACTAAAAAACATCAGAAAGAAACAATCAACATTTTTCGAGCACATCATGAGAACAGGAAAGTTGGAATACGTGGTTACAGCAGGCAAAATACAGGGAAAGAAAGATCGCGGACGACAAAGAGAGAAAATACTGGGGAGCTTGGTATCATGGCATGGAAAACAGTCAACAACAGAACTAATACGATGCACCGTAAAATGAAGATTTTGAAAGGACATGATCGCCTACGCCAACCGGTATGGAATATCGTGATGACATGCATTAGCTCTACTGCATGTGATTGTTTCCGACACACTAAATCCTCATTTCTGTGATTTCTCTATTTTAAAAGTGTATGTCTACAAACGTATATATCATCTTATAACTATCTTCCCACAGGTCTTCACATTATTTTACTGTTCCTCAGAAAAACATATATTATTTTACTAGTTTCTGCCATCAAAATCTATCTATTGTTTTACTAGTTTCTGCCATCAAAATCTATCTATTATTTTACTAGTTTCTGCCATCAAAATCTATCTATTGTTTTACTAGTTTCTGCCATCAAAATCTATCTATTATTTTACTAGTTTCTGCCATCAAAATCTATCTTTTGTTTTACTAGTTTCTGCCATCAAAATCTATCTATTGTTTTACTAGTTTCTGCCATCAAAATCTATCTATTATTTTACTAGTTTCTGCCATCAAAATCTATCTATTGTTTTACTAGTTTCTGCCATCAAAATCTATCTATTGTTTTACTAGTTTCTGCCATCAAATCTATCTATTATTTTACTAGTTTCTGCCATCAAATCTATCTATTGTTTTACTTTGTTTCTGCCATCAAATCTATCTATTGTTTTACTGGTTTCTGCCATCAAATCTATCTGTTGTTTTACTGGTTTCTGCCATCAAATCTATCTATTGTTTTACTGGTTTCTGCTATCAAATCTATCTATTGTTTTACTAGTTTCTACAATCAAATCTATCTATTGTTTTACTGGTTTCTGTTATCAAATCTATCTATTGTTTTACTGGTTTCTGCCATCAAATCTATCTATTGTTTTACTTTGTTTCTGTCATCAAATCTATCTATTGTTTTACTAGTTTCTGCCATCAAATTTATCTATTGTTTTACTGGTTTCTGCCATCAAATCTATCTATTGTTTTACTGGTTTCTGCCATGAAATCTATCTATTGTTTTACTAGTTTCTGCCATGAAATCTATCTATTGTTTTACTGGTTTCTGCCATCAAATCTATCTATTGTTTTACTGGTTTCTGCTATCAAATCTATCTATTGTTTTACTGGTTTCTGCCATCAAATCTATCTATTGTTTTACTGGTTTCTGCCATCAAATCTATCTATTGTTTTACTGGTTTCTGCCATGAAATCTATCTATTGTTTTACTAGTTTCTGCCATGAAATCTATCTATTGTTTTACTGGTTTCTGCCATCAAATCTATCTATTGTTTTACTGGTTTCTGCTATCAAATCTATCTATTGTTTTACTGGTTTCTGCCATCAAATCTATCTATTGTTTTACTGGTTTCTGCCATCAAATCTATCTATTGTTTTACTAGTTTCTGCCATCACATCTATCTATTGTTTTACTAGTTTCTGCCATCAAATCTATCTATTGTTTTACTGGTTTCTGCCATCAAATCTATCTATTGTTTTACTGGTTTCTGCCATCAAATCTATCTATTGTTTTACTGGTTTCTGCCATCAAATCTATCTATTGTTTTACTGGTTTCTGCCATCAAATCTATCTATTGTTTTACTGGTTTCTGCCATCAAATCTATCTATTGTTTTACTGGTTTCTGCCATCAAATCTATCTATTGTTTTACTGGTTTCTGCCATCAAATCTATCTATTGTTTTACTAGTTTCTGCCATCAAATCTATCACGCCCTACAGTTTGTTGATCACCTCTCGGAAGTCACACATGTTGATTATTCCAGCTGCATGATGAATAATAATACACCCCTTCTTCATCTTACTATTTTTATTCATCTCATTATTCTTATTCATCTCATTATTCTTATTCATCGCATTATTCTTATTCATATCATTATTCTTATTCATATCATTATTCTTATTCATCTCATTATTCTTATTCATCTCATTATTCTTATTCATCTCATTATTCTTATTCATCTCATTATTCTTATTCATCTCATTATTCTTATTCATCTCATTATGCTTATCAATATCATTATTCTTATTCATATCATTATTCTTATTCATCTCATTATTCTTATTCATCTCATTATTCTTATCCAATATCATTATTCTTATTCATATCATTATGCTTATCCATTTCATTATTCTTATTCATCTCATTATTCTTATCCATTTCATTATTCCTATTCAACTCCTTATCCAAATTCTTATCACCCATACCTTTTAACACTTTTGATAACAGTGACAACAGCAATCTCTGGCTGGTTGCTTGCCGAGGCCTAAATCACAGACCTCGAGTCACTTCATTACAATATACTCCAACATTGCAAACATCTTTTATCGTCTTATTCCAATGTAAATATATCACCTACAACATTCTTTGATATTTTCTATTATAAACATATCTGGTAATGGATTTCTCGATGTATTCCAATACAACATCCCGTAATATAGTCTGACGTACAAATATCCCATACAACATCCCTAGATATATTCCGATGGTTCACATGTCACTAACAACATTTGTAGGTATGTTCACATACACATTATCTAGATATATTTATATGTAAACACATCACACACATTATCAGATATATTTATATGTAAACACATCACACACATTATCTATATATATTTATATGTAAACACATCACACACATTATCTAGATATATTTATATGTAAACACATCACACACATTATCTAGATATATTTATATGTAAACACATCACACACATTATCAGATATATTTATATGTAAACACATCACACACATTATCTAGATATATTTATATGTAAACACATCACACACATTATTTATATATATGTATATGTAAACACATCACATACACATTATCTAGATATGTTTCTATGTAAATACATCAAATATAAATTCCCTCGCAGCTCGACAAGTAAACATGTCACCTGCTACACTATCATACTTTCTACAATAAACTTATCACAAAAACCATCCTTTGACATATTCCGATGTAAACATACCCACACACCACGTGTTCACATGATGTATGATGTAAACACATCACAGACAATAACAACAACTACCACTCCATTTTCTTCACAGATTCAGATAACGACATTGTGTGTGTCCATCAGTTTGAGTGCTAGCGTGGCCCTACTGTGCCTATTCCTACCAAAGGTCTACATCATTATCTTTCAGCCACACAAGAATGTTCGGAAGCTCATCATGAATTCTGCCAGCTACAAAATGGCCCCGACTGCCTCTACTGCGACTGGCAACAACCACAGTGGTAATATTACTCTCATGTTTCCTTTTCCATTTGCTCATGTTGTAACGTGTCGATATCACATGTTATCTTCATCTTCTTCTTCTATCCTTCCTCTATTGCAGTTGGCGTCGAGGGGAGATACAATCTGCGATTCTTTGCTCTTCTGTTGGCCTCTTCTGGTGTTATCCCTCCTAGTGACTCTAGTATTCCTTTTATCCATCTCTTTCGCGGTCTTCCTCTTAATCTGGCGTTTTCGTAGCGTTTGTTTATGGCTCTTCGAGTCATTGTTAGTTCTTTTTGTCTTGTTATGTGGCCGAAACAATTTATCTGTTGTCTCTTTATGTATTCGATGGCTGGTTCAATTTCGAGTTTCTTCCTCAGGTCGGTGTTTCTTACTCTGTCCCTTAAGCTGTTTCCTGTCATTCTTCTGACACATTTCATTTCGGCGGTCGTTATCTTTCTTATTGTTCTAGAGTCCAGCGTCCAATGATAGCACAGTTGGTAGAAAAATTGATTTGTATATTGCCCTTTTTGCTTCCGTAGTTATTGCTTTGTTTTTCAATAGTGTTGATACTTGGCCTATAATTTGGCTTGCTTTGTTACACCTTATATCTATCTCTGTCTCTTGGTTATTGTCTTGAAAATAGCAACTCTTTGAGTGTAATCCTTGATACTATCATACCGCTTCAAAAGATCGGTCCTTAGATGTACTAGAGATAAACCTGTGACGGCCGTGAGATGCACACAGAAGGTGACAAGTAGGCTGCTTCATCGTATAACCCCCAATGGGCATCGGGTACTATTGACAGACTTCATTAACCATCTCAATCTAACTCTATCTTCAGTCATTCTTTGCAGTTTGGAGCGGACAGGTTGGCTAGCTGCGCTATTGTTGAGGACGGCCAACCAATGGATCGGGCGGACATCATCAATGCCATCCGGGAAGGGGGAAGGACACAGAACTTCGACAACCATGAGTCCTCGTCACGCCTTCGGATGAAAGAGATGGGAGTTAAGATGGGCACAGCCAGAAACGAGAAACTTAGTGGGCGTGTAAGAAGACTAATCAACCAACACAGAACTGGAGTCGTCAGTCGCTGGACACTGCAAGACTTGCCGAGAAGGGTATCTGATCACCTATGGACATGTTCGGAGTGCAATGATGATCACCCGTAAATAACTCAATAACTCAATAACTCTTTGGAATTATGCAAAGTCGAAGACTGTCTAGTCTTTGAGGTTATTTTTCCCATCTGTTCCTCTGCCTATCTCTCCTTCTCCCTTTTTCCACAATTCCTTCACAGAATGATCCTTTGCCAAGTATTAGGGCGCGACATAGGGACACACAAGTGAAGATGTCTCTCAACAGAACTGAACATCAATAGTTCCTGTGCTGCTCGCCGATAAGGAATCAAGAGTGTACAGTCGTTGATGGTGGAGAATACACTCGGTCCATTTTGGCATTTTAGGGACCGTGACACTGCAAGAGAAAAGGGGGACACCTAAAAGTCCAAAGTCGCGATTCAACTGGCCAGTGAGTGCCACAATTGGAGCCAATACTGTTCTATCAAAGTTATATAATTCATGATGTCTTACAACAATATGCCCAACCGTGTAATCATGTCACCTACGGGTCCGCCATCTGAGATCATCGAAGTGGCTGGGGTTGTGTACCTCGATGTAGAAGCAGTTGATAAAAATGTAGTAGACATGAACACAAGAGGTAGCACGAAGATGGAACTAACAGTTATCACCTCAGGCCTGCTGAGAAACGAATCAAATGTGTGATGACAACATTTCAAAACATGCTCTGGAAACTTGAATAAGGCATGCTGGGTAGAGAATGGACCAACCAAATTGAAAGGTGACAAGTTACGTGATTTCCTTGGAATATAAGAACAAGCAGTGGATGGAGACAAGTACTAGGATGCAACATGTTAGTCGGCTTATCAATGGACAACCTGCACTTGTTTTTTGGAAAGAGCGGTTGAACAGGTATGGGAATGTCCTTGCTGAAGTGATGTTGCCTCCAAAATGACAAACATCAATTGATTGTGCCAAATAGATGGCGTTGTCATTTAAATTTAATGTATGTCTGTCATTGTTTATCTTTACAATTGTCCTCCATAAGTCAAACAGATGGTGCTGTCATTGCTTGTTATCTTTACAGTTGTCCTCCATAAGTCAAACAGATGGTGCTATCATTGCTTGTTATCTTTACAGTTGTCCTCACAAACAGATGGTGTTATCATTGCTTGTTATCTTTACAGTTATCCTCACAAACAGATGGTAATATCATTGCTTGTTATCTTTACAGTTATCCTCACAAACAGATGGTGTTATCATTGCTTGTTATCTTTACAGTTGTCCTCACAAACAGATGGTGCTATCATTGCTTGTTATCTTTACAGTTGTCCTCACAAACAGATGGTGCTATCATTGCTTGTTATCTTTACAGTTGTCCTCACAAACAGATGGCGCTATCATTGCTTGTTATCTTTACAGTTGTCCTCACAAACAGATGGTGCTATGATTGCTTGTTATCTTTACAGTTGTCCTCACAAACAGATGGTGCTATCATTGCTCGTTATCTTTACAATTGTCCTCACTAACAGATGGTGCTATCATTGCTTGTTATCTTTACAGTTGTCCTCACAAACAGATGGTGCTATCATTGCTTGTTATCTTTACAGTTATCATCACTAACAGATGGTGCTATCATTGCTTGTTATCTTTACAGTTGTCCTCACAAACAGATGGTGTTGTCATTGCTTGTTATCTTTACAGTTGTCCTCACAAACAGATGGTGTTATCATTGCTTGTTATCTTTATAGTTATCCTCACAAACAGATGGTGATATCATTGCTTGTTATCTTTACAGTTATCCTCACAAACAGATGGTGTTATTATTGCTTGTTATCTTTACAGTTGTCCTCACAAACAGATGGTGCTATCATTGCTTGTTATCTTTACAGTTGTCCACACAAACAGATGGTGCTATCATTGCTTGTTATCTTTACAGTTGTCCTCACAAACATATGGTGTTATCATTGCTTGTTATCTTTACAGTTGTCCTCCATAAGTCAATCAGATGGCGCTATCATTGCTTGTTATCTTTACAGTTGTCCTCACAAACAGATGGTGCTATCATTGCTTGTTATCTTTACAGTTGTCCTCACAAACAGATGGTGCTATCATTGCTTGTTATCTTTACAGTTGTCCTCACAAACAGATGGTGCTATGATTGCTTGTTATCTTTACAGTTGTCCTCACAAACAGATGGTGCTATCATTGCTCGTTATCTTTACAATTGTCCTCACTAACAGATGGTGCTATCATTGCTTGTTATCTTTACAGTTGTCCTCACAAACAGATGGTGCTATCATTGCTTGTTATCTTTACAGTTATCATCACTAACAGATGGTGCTATCATTGCTTGTTATCTTTACAGACATGCATCACTAACAGATGGTGATGCTATCATTGCTTGTTATCTATCCTCACAAACATTGCTTGTTATCTTTACAGTTGTCCTCACAAACAGATGGTGCTATCATTGCTTGTTATCTTTACAGTTGTCCTCACAAACAGATGGTGCTATCATTGCTTGTTATCTTTACAGTTGTCCTCACAAACAGATGGTGCTATTATTGCTTGTTATCTTTACAGTTGTCCTCACAAACAGATGGTGTTATCATTGCTTGTTATCTTTACAGTTGTCCTCACAAACAGATGGTGTTATCATTGCTTGTTATCTTTACAGTTGTCCTCCATAAGTCAATCAGATGGCGCTATCATTGCTTGTTATCTTTACAGTTGTCCTCACAAACAGATGGTGCTATGATTGCTTGTTATCTTTACAGTTGTCCTCACAAACAGATGGTGCTATCATTGCTCGTTATCTTTACAATTGTCCTCACTAACAGATGGTGCTATCATTGCTTGTTATCTTTACAGTTGTCCTCAAAAACAGATGGTGCTATCATTGCTTGTTATCTTTACACTTATCATCACTAACAGATGGTGCTATCATTGCTTGTTATCTTTATAGTTATCCTCACAAACAGATGGTGATATCATTGCTTGTTATCTTTACAGTTATCCTCACAAACAGATGGTGTTATTATTGCTTGTTATCTTTACAGTTGTCCTCACAAACAGATGGTGTTATCATTGCTTGTTATCTTTACAGTTATCCTCACAAACAGATGGTGTTATTATTGCTTGTTATCTTTACAGTTGTCCTCACAAACAGATGGTGCTATGATTGCTTGTTATCTTTACAGTTGTCCTCACAAACAGATGGTGCTATCATTGCTCGTTATCTTTACAATTGTCCTCACTAACAGATGGTGCTATCATTGCTTGTTATCTTTACAGTTGTCCTCACTAACAGATAGTGCTGTCACTCAATTTGTTTGTCATTTTCTTAGTCTGTTTCGTTTAGTCAGTATTTGTGCCTCAACGACCTTCATTGTGCTGCGGCCTGCTCTATATAACAGGTGCTCAATTTCATTGGCGACATTTGTATTTAACTTCTCTTCTTCATTCCAAACTTATCCAAAACTTCATTATTTAACTTCTCTTTCTTCATTCCGAACTTATCCAAAACTTCATTAACTTCTCTTTCTTCATTCCAAACTTATCCAAAACTTCATTATTTAACTTCTCTTTCTTCATTCCGAACTTATCCAAAACTTCATTAACTTCTCTTTCTTCATTCCAAACTTATCCAAAACTTCATTATTTAACTTCTCTTTCTTCATTCCAAACTTATCCAAAACTTCATTATTTAACTTCTCTTTCTTCATTCCAAACTTATCCAAAACTTCATTATTTAACTTCTCTTTCTTCATTCCAAACTTATCCAAAACTTCATTATTTAACTTCTCTTTCTTCATTCCAAACTTATCCAAAACTTCATTATTTAACTTCTCTTTCTTCATTCCAAACTTATCCAAAACTTCATTATTTAACTTCTCTTTCTTCATTCCAAACTTATCCAAAACTTCATTATTTAACTTCTCTTTCTTCATTCCGAACACAGTCTGACAACAATAACACCTGTAACTGTTGACCTCTACGCTATTGTCAACAATAACACCTGTAACTGTTGACCTCTAACAGTTACAACAGTAACACCTGTAACTGTTGACCTCTAACAGTTACAACAATAACACCTGTAACTGTTGACCTCTAAGTCTGACAACAATAACAAATGAACTAGTAGTACTAGTATATGTAGTAGTAGAAGTAGCATGGATAGTAGTAAAATATCAGTAATATTAGCCGTATAGTAGCAGCAATATTATTAGCAGAGGCAGTAGTAGCTATAATAGTAGTAGCAGCAGCAGTAGTTTTAGATGTAGTAGCAGAAGTAGGATGTGTGGTGGTAGTAGTAGTTTCAGTAGTACTAGCAGTAGTGGTATCAATATTAGTAGCAGCATCAGTAATAGTAGTAGTAGTAGCTGTAGAAGTCGCAGCATTTGCAGTAGTATTAGTAGCAGTAGTAGAAGTAGTATTAGAAGAAATAGTAGTAGTAGGAACAATAGTAGTAGCTGTAATAGAAGTAGCAGCTATAATAGTAATAGTAGTAGTAGTAGTAGTAGTAGCAGCAGTAGTAGAAGTAGTATTAGCTGTAGCAGTAGTGGTAGTAGTAGTATTAATATCTACAATAGTTATAGCAGTAGTAGTATTAGCTATAATAGTAGTATAAATAGCTGTAGTAGTTGTAGCTGTAGTAGTTGTAGCTGTAGTGGTAGTATCAATAGCTGTAGTAGTTTTATCTGCAGTAGTAGTTGTTATTGTAGCTGTAGTAGCTGTAGCTGTAGTAGTAGCTGTAGTAGTAGTTGTAGCTGAAGCAGTAGTAGTAGTTGTTGTTGTAGCTGTAGTAGTTGTTGCTGTAGGATTAGTATTAGTAGTAGTTGTTGTTGTTGTTGTTGTAAATGTAGCAGTTGTTGCTGTAGGATTAGTAGTAGTAACAGCTGTTGTTGTTGTTGTAGCTGTAGCAGTTGTTGCTGTAGGATTAGTAGTAGTAGTAGTTGTTGTTGTTGTAGCTGTAGCTGTAGTAATAGTAGCTATAGTAGTAGTAGTTGTTGTTATTGTAGCTGTAGCTGTAGTAATAGTAGCTATAGTAGTAGTAGTTGTTGTTGTCGTAGCTGTAGCTGTAGTAATAGTAGCTATAGTAGTAGTAGTTGTTGTTGTTGTAGCTGTAGCTGTAGTAATAGTAGCTATAGTAGTAGTAGTTGTTGTTATAGCTGTAGCTGTAGTAATAGTAGCTATAGTAGTAGTAGTTGTTGTTATTGTAGCTGTAGCTGTAGTAATAGTAGCTATAGTAGTATTAGTTGTTGTTGTTGTAGCTGTAGCTGTAGTAATAGTAGCTATAGTAGTAGTAGTTGTTGTTGTTGTAGCTGTAGTAGTTGTTGCTGTAGGATTAGTAGTAGTAGTTGTTGTTGTTGTAGCTGTAGCTGTAGTAATAGTAGCTATAGTAGTAGTAGTTGTTGTTGTTGTAGCTGTAGCAGTTGTTGCTGTAGGATTAGTATTAGTAGTAGTTGTTGTTGTTGTAGCTGTAGCTGTAGTAATAGTAGCTATAGAAGTAGTAGTAGTTGTTGTTGTAGCTGTAGCAGTTGTTGCTGTAGGATTAGTAGTAGTAGTAGTTGTTGTTGTTGTAGCTGTAGTAGTTGTTGCTGTAGGATTAGTATTAGTAGTAGTTGTTGTTGTTGTTGCAGCTGTAGCAGTTGTTGCTGTAGGATTAGTAGTAGTAGTAGTAGTTGTTGTTGTTGTAGCTGTAGCTGTAGTAATAGTAGCTATAGTAGTAGTAGTTGTTGTTGTTGTTGTAGCAGTTGTTGCTGTAGGATTAGTAGTAGTTGTTGTTGTTGTTGTTGTAGCTGTAGCAGTTGTTGCTGTAGAATTAGTAGTAGTAGTTGTTGTTGTTGTTGTTGTAGCTGTAGCAGTTGTTGCTGTAGGATTAGTATTAGTAGTTGTTGTTGTTGTTGTTGTAGCTGTAGCAGTTGTTGCTGTAGGATTAGTAGTAGTAGTTGTTGTTGTTGTAGCTGTAGCTGTAGTAATAGTAGCTATAGTAGTAGTAGTTGTTGTTGTAGCTGTAGCTGTAGTAATAGTAGCTATAGAAGTAGTAGTAGTTGTTGTTGTAGCTGTAATAGTTGTTGCTGTAGGATTAGTAGTAGTAGTATTTGTTGTTGTTGTCGCTGTAGTAGTTGTTGCTGTAGGATTAGTAGTAGTAGTAGTGCTTGTTGTTGTTGTTGCTGCAGCTGTAGTAATAGTAGCTATAGTAGTAGTAGTATTAGTAGTTGTTGTTGTTGCTGTTGGATTTGTAGTAGTAGTAGTTGTTGTTGTTGTAGCTGTAGTAGTAGTAGCTTTGGTAGTAGTAGTAGTAGTTGTTGTTGTTGCTGTAGGATTTGTAGTAGTAGTAGTTGTTGTTGTTGTAGCTGTAGTAGAAGTCGCTGTAGTAGTAGCTGTAGTAATAGTAGTAGTAGCTGTAGTAGTTGTACCTGTAGTAGTAGTAGTAGTAGTAGTTGTTGTTGTTGTAGCTGTAGCTGTAGTAGTTGTAGCTGTAGTAGTAGTTGTAGCTGTAGTAGTTGCAGCTGTAGTAGTTGTAGCTGTAGTAGTAGTTGCAGCTGTAGTAGTTGCAGCTGTAGTAGTTGTAGCTGTAGTAGTAGTATAAACAAAATTCGAACTGCTTCACTTGTCATTATTTGAGAATTGTGTATTTTTCTTATTGTATCTTGTATGACATTTGGATAATTGCAGTGTATGTAGGGTCTTGTGTATGCAAATCTTTATCTAAGAAATAATCATGTTTTTAAAGTATCGTATAAGAAAGATAATTATTTGTTTAGTACAAGTATAGTATTTGAAAAATAATACTGGAAAAGTGGTACTTTGGAACCTGCGAGCTAGGAAAGCTAGTAATTGTAGTCTGTGTGTGTATTCGAGAATGCCGGGCCCCTGTTGTGAAAAGTTATCGTAAAGGTGGTGTGAACTTCGTTTCAATAGGATGTTGTTTGTAGAACTGATTGGTTTCCGTGGTAACCGTGTGGGACCATCCTCACATGTCGCTCCATCTTGAGTATCGACAAGAGAGTAGGAGTTTTTCTCTGGACCTGTCTGCATCGACTTGGCGCCATTCGACACCCTAGATAAACATGAGCACCTTCTAAGACCGATAACTCGCACTCTCGGTCCGGGTACACTTTTTGTCTTGTCCCGGTAACAAGACTTTTCCAACTACTGACGAAAAGAGAAGAAAGGGAGTTAACAAATTATCTTTATGTTCTTTGAAATAGACAAACTTACTTCTAAATCAAGTAGTGTTGGAAGAACAGGCTGGGGCTATCTTCTTCATTTTCGATCTCCCTGAACAAGAATTTATTGTTGTTGCTGTTTTTGTTTCTTGCATTGTGTCGCAGTTTAAATCGAAGCTGTAATTTTTGCGACTATGGGCTCGGTATATCCAACTGCGTCGTAAAAATCGAGACGATTTTGCCATTTATATTCGACGCATGCCTTCTTCGTGCAGCGATGGTAACAATAATTAAAGAAATAATTAGGGAAGAAGCTGTGAGATGATAGACAAACATAAATGACACGAGTATTTTAACTGTACTCGGAGAAATTCACGAGCACCAATAGGAAGTAGTTTTCTTGTTAAAGACTGAAGATTATAATAGTAGTTCATATGATTGGCGTCCTTTTTTAACATCTTTCTGAGGGTTTGCCATACAATGTCTCCTTTTTTCCAGTGACTTGTGTGTCTTTCTTGACTTTTTGGAAGACACCATCCTAAGTTGATGCAGGTTCTTCATCGGTTCTAATACATGGACCTGGACTCCAGCAGTTAACGCGAGTGGTACCCGAGTTTATTTGTAAATGGAACTTTGGTGACGATGATTATGATGACGATGATTATGATGACGATGGTTATGATGACGATGATTATGATAACGATGATTATGATGACGATGACTATGATGACGATGATTATGATGACGATGATTATGATGACGATGGTTATGATGACGATGATTATGATGACGATGACTATGATGACGATGATTATGATGACGATGATTATGATGACGATGATTATGATGACGATGACTATGATGACGATGATTATGATGACGATGACTATGATGACGATGGTTATGATGACGATGATTATGATGACTATGATGACGATGATTATGATGACGATGATTATGATGACGATGATTATGATGACGGTGATTATGATGACGATGACTATGATGACGATGGTTATGATGACGATGATTATGATGACTATGATGACGATGATTATGATGACGATGATTATGATGACGATGATTATGATGACGATGATTATGATGACGATGATTATGATGACGATTATTATGATGACGATGATTATGATGACGATGACTATGATGACGATGATTATGATGACGATGACTATGATGACGATGATTATGATGACGATGATTATGATGACGATGATTATGATGACGATGATTATGATGACGATGACTATGATGACGATGATTATGATGACGATGATTATGATGACGATGACTATGATGACGATGACTATGATGACGATGATTATGATGATGATGACTATGATGACGATGACTATGATGACGATGATTATGATGACGATGATTATGATGACGATGATTATGATGACGATGATTATGATGACGATGATTATGATGACGATGACTATGATGACGATGACTATGATGACGATGATTATGTTGGCGATGATTATGATGACAATGACTATGATGACGATGATTATGATGACGATGATTATGATGACGATGACTATGATTATGATGACTATGATGACGATGATTATGATGACGATGACTATGATGACGATGACTATGATGACGATGATTATGATGACGATGACTATGATGACGATGATTATGATGACGATGACGATGATTATGATGACGATGACTATGATGACGATGACCTTGATGACAATGACTATGATGACGATGACTATGATGACGATGATTATGATGACGATGACTATGATGACGATGATTATGATGACGATGACGATGATTATGATGACGATGACTATGATGACGATGACCTTGATGACAATGACTATGATGACGATGACTATGATGACGATGACTATGATGACGATGACTATGATGACGATGACTATGATGACAATGACTATGATGACGATGACTATGATGACGATGACTATGATGACGATGACTATGATGACGATGACTATGATGATTGCACTTTCAAAGCTCATGCTGATGACTACATCTGATGATTGATTGAATAATGATACGATAACACAAGCTCAATGTACTCTAGCTGAAGAGGTACGTCTCTCTAAATGTTATATTTTTGAATCTTGAAACAGAAATGGAGAATTTGTTGTCAAATCTTAAGTGTGTGTTCAGCACGACAGTTGAACCGCTGTAGACGGGACTACTCTTCTGGATTGATGTTTTGCCTGCTGACAATCTTCTGTTAAAAGCTTCTTCTCGACTTAGCATCAAGATTCAATCTAAGATTTTACTAATCAATAGTATTATAAACAAGGCCTTCATTCTGTTGTGTTAATATTATTAATATATTATTATTGTTATAATTCTCTGCACGAGATGTGATGTGGTCGATAATCAGATGTTTACATTTGTGGTGTACGGCGATTATTAGCTCGTGCTGTCTCGTGTAGCGATTATTTAGTACAGCAACGAACCTGGGCCATTCCATGTCAGTTTCTGTAACACTGGTCCTACCAACGCCTCACTATTCTCACCCACATATTGTAACACTGGTCCTACCAAATGCCTCACTATTCTCATCCACATATTGTAACACTGGTCCTACCAAATGCCTCACTATTCTCATCCACATATTGTAACACTGGTCCTACCAAACGCCTCACTATTCTCATCCACATATTGTAACACTGGTCCTACCAAACGCCTCACTATTCTCATCCATATATTGTAACACTGGTCCTACCAAATGCCTCACTATTCTCACCCACATATTGTAACACTGGTCCTACCAAATGCCTCACTATTCTCATCCACATATTGTAACACTGGTCCTACCAAATGCCTCACTATTCTCATCCACATATTGTAACACTGGTCCTACCAAACGCCTCACTATTCTCATCCACATATTGTAACACTGGTCCTACCAAATACCTCACTATTCTCATCCACATATTGTAACACTGGTCCTACCAAATGCCTCACTATTCTCATCCACATATTGTAACACTGGTCCTACCAAATGCCTCACTATTCTCATCCACATATTGTAACACTGGTCCTACCAAATACCTCACTATTCTCATCCACATATTGTAACACTGGTCCTACCAAATGCCTCACTATTCTCATCCACATATTGTAACACTGGTCCTACCAAATGCCTCACTATTCTCACCCACATATTGTAACATTGGTCCTACCAAATGCCTCACTATTCTCACCCACATATTGTAACACTGGTCCTACCAAATGCCTCACTATTCTCACCCACATATTGTAACATTGGTCCTACCAAATGCCTCACTATTCTCCATCCAAAGTGACAATGTCTATGAGGTTTATAAACAAAATGACCATGTATACGATGTTTATATACACAGTGATCATGCCTATGATGTTTATACACAAAGTGACCATATCTATGATGTTTATACACAAAGTGACCATATCTATGATGTTTATACACACAGTGACCATATCTGTGATGTTTATACACAAAGTGAATACTTCTGCATCTCATCTTCATACAAAATACATGCTACAGATAATTATTCACCAATTAAATCAAATATTTTTCTGAAACCGGCTTGTTTTTATTTGTGTGGACACGCTTTTACTGGATCGTGACGAATAGATTTTGTGGCTGGAACCCAGGCGCCCCAGCCCTCCGCCCACCCCCGGAGTGTCAAGATGCTAAACTGAAACAGTTGCTCGACAGGAACCTCTTCTGATGATCAAATTACCTCCTGCTGCGAAGTTGTGTATAAAGTGCTTCTTATTACCTACTATTACTTGTTCTTACCGAGAATACTTTTTTTAATGTTGGAACCGATGCCTTTTTCAAGGCTCTTTCTCTCTAGATCGTTACAGACGTTTTTTTTTAATTTAATGACGTAGATGCTTTATTTTTTATTAATGATGTACCTGTATTTTTCATTAATGACATATGTGCATTCTCCATTAATGACGTTGCTGTATTTTTTCATTAATTATGTATTTATATTTTTCGTTAATGACGTAGATGTATTAGTCATTACTGATGTTCGTGTATTTTTCATGAATGACTTCGGTGTATTTTTCATGAATCGCCCCGTACATGGTGAGGCAAAAGTCGGGCGCCAGATTTAAGATGAACTGCTGTAAACACATTTTGTACCACATCGCCATGGCGTGCGACTTTTACGTCACGTTGTATGTATAGCGACAGTGTTGTTACCACCAGCGATTTTCCAGACTCCCTTCTGCTTTCTTTACGCCTCTGTTCTTGTCTGCGAGATTTCGACAAAATTTGCACAAATTCGTGAGCAGATCTTTTCTGAGACGGCTTCGAGTTCTGGAACACTAGCACTTGAGTTGTCATTGGAAGAGTCTTGAAATCCAGAACTTGTCTGAAATTGGGAGTAATGATCGGGGAATCCAAGCTTTGACAAAATATGAGCCAGATTTATGTTTCTTCTGTGCGTCTATAACGTTCAATTAAAAGAAGTTAGATACTACGTTGTTTATTTTTATTTTTCATTTTGACACAGTTAAACCAATGTTTACATATTTTTTTCCTTGCAACGTCACAAATACTAATTAACAAAAAGTGTTTTTTTTTAATCAGCTATTACCTCTGACGAAGTCCTTAGAGACTAAGAACTGAATTTTGCGTGTTAATCCATTTTTCCCTGGCAGCCGTGTGCACAGGGGTCCCTCGCCGCACAGGCAGATAACTCCGACTTCGGAGGTGCTCATATTTTTTTCCCGCCAATAAGTAATTGACGTTTCAAGCCGGGCCTTGCTGCTGAGACCAGGGGTGGTTGCCGCAGGGAGAAATCATAAATAAAAATCCCAACCGGTGTAGCCCAGGATTTGAACCCACAACCTCTCTGTCTCGAGGCCGGCGTCTTGCCTCGAGACCAACCAGTCCCCCAATAAGTCGTTTAAAACAATTAACCAGCACTTTCCTTTGATACTCCTATATAATTTTGTTTCTTGGTAAATTGATAAATGTCACCAACTACAGTTGTATTTTATTGTAAAATTTGTTAAAACCATTTAATAATGCAGCCCATGTTTGTCTGTAAATGCAGCCATGTTTGTCTGTCAATGCAGCCACATTTGTCTGTATAATGCTACCATACTTGTCAATATAATGCGTATCCTCTAGAAGTTCATTCATACATTTTTTGTAAAAACGAAAGGGTCAGTTTCAAATGCATGTGTAATGAGTGTTGCCCAACGCTGTCCTGTTTACCCACTACGGTTTGTTTTGTTTGGACCACAGGCAACAAAAGATTGGACCGCACTGTTAATGAGACTTTGCTCTCAAGATCTTCACTATTGAAACATAATTTGATGGGCAAGACTAATTATTGTTAATAGACAATGAAAGATATGTGAAGTCAATAAAAGCGCGGTGCAAGCAGATGAGACAGCTGAGATGATATAACCAGCGAGGAACGGTAACTGTTCACTCTTTGCTACTGGCTGCAGCGGCAGGGCATATCCACCTGCCTGTCATGCGTTGAGACAATTCTACTAACCAATAATCAACCCTGATAATCAATAAGCGCTGTTTGATTACAAATTAAATATCCTCATTTATAAACTTCATCTTCATGTAAACTCTTCTCTCTATTTTCGTGTGAACAAAAAGCTTCCATTGTGCACTCACTATATGCTGATCAATCTGCCCTCAGCACCAAGCTCGGAACATGTGCGACTGAACATTCAACCAAGGCTGGCAATTACA
Source organism: Megaustenia siamemsis (assembly GCA_032433765.1). Lineage (NCBI taxonomy): Eukaryota > Metazoa > Mollusca > Gastropoda > Stylommatophora > Ariophantidae > Megaustenia > Megaustenia siamemsis. The sequence goes on along the minus strand of JAVIAB010000125.1, from coordinate 83,883,388 downwards.
GGAACCACGACAGAGACAGAGACAGATCGAGACAGCTTGGCCTCCCTTTAACGGTAGTAGTTATTCTACTGATTGATCATATCTATAAACACACACACACCAGCTTGGCCTCCCTTTAACGGTAGTAGTTATTCTACTGATTGATCATATCTATAAACACACACACACCAGCTTGGCCTTCCTTTAACGGTAGTAGTTATTCTACCGATTGATCATATCTATAAACACACACACACACACCAGCTTGGCCTCCCTTTAACGGTAGTAGTTATTCTACTAATTGCTCATATCCACACACACACACACACACACACCAGCTTGACCTTCCTTTAACGGTAGTAGTTATTCTACTGATTGATCATATCCATACACACACACACCAGCTTGACCTTCCTTTAACGGTAGTAGTTATTCTACTAATTGCTCATATCTACACACACACACACACCAGCTTGGCCTTCCTTTAACGGTAGTAGTTATTCTACTAATTGCTCATATCTACACACACACACACCAGCTTGTCCTCCCTTTAACGGTAGTAGTTATTCTACTAATTGCTCATATCTACACACACACACACACTCACACACACACCAGCTTGGCCTTCCTTTAACGGTAGTAGTTATTCCACTGATTGATCATATTTATAAATACACACACACACACACACACACCAGCTTGGCCTCCCTATATATTGTTGATTATTATTGACTCCCTTGATTGTGGTTATAGAAGGCCCCGGTATCACTGTAGACGAATTAAAATCCATAATTGCTCAACCGCCCGTGCCAGTAGAATCATCCGAATTAATATTTCATCTCCAAAACAAAGAAAGGCAGCTGCAATCCCCAATCAAAGCAGTCTCAGCACACGCAAGAAGACATAGGCGAAACCGCACAGAAAGTGAACACAGCCATCGATATGCCCTATCATACGATACCATCATTCATTGTAAGCAATCGGAATATCGAAACACGATCAAAACGGATGAAAGGCACAGCTCACGGTGTGCACAGAGCACTTAACTCAGTAGCTTTGGTAGTAAGCCGGACTTGGAATATGAGGAAACTGCAACAAGGAACACTTTTCAGACACAACCTTTAACAGTTCCTGCCGCCTATCCGCCCTATTGGCCGGTCTATTCTACTGATTGATCATATCTACACACACTCAAATAAGACGAGAATATTATAGAATCAGAATATTCTAATTATACGTAGAAAATGGGAGGACGTGGAGGCTACAGTAGATCATTCTAGATACCCATAGAAATTGTAGGTGTAGACCCTACAGTAGATCGTTCTAGATAACCATAGAAATTGTAGATGTAGACCCTACAGTAGGTCGTTCTAGATAACCATAGAAATTGTAGATGTGTACCCTACAGTAGATCATTCTAGATAACCGTAGAAATTGTAAATGTAGACCCTACAATAGATCTTTCTAGATAACCATATAAATTGTAGATGTAGACCCTACAGCAGATCGTTCTAGATAACCATAGAAATTGTAGATGTAGACCCTACTGTAGATGGTTCTAGATAACCAAAAAATTGTAGATGTAGACCCTACAGTAGATCATTCTAGATAACCATAGAAATTGTAGATGTAGACTCTACAGTAGATCATTCTAGATAACCATAGAAATTGTAGATGTAGACCCTACAGTAGATCTTTCTAGATAACCATAGAAATTGTAGATGTAGACCCTACAGTAGATCTTTCTAGATAGCCATAGAAATTGTAGATGTAGACCTTACAGTAGATCATTCTAGATAGCCATAGAAATTGTAGATGTAGATCCTACAGTAGTCATCCTCAGAATTTGTCTTCCAAAACTTTCATCACAGCCCATTTGAAGGAATCTCTGTCTTTAGCCAGATCTTCCACTTTCTTAATTGTCAAGTTCAAGGTCTACTTGATTTCTTCGTGACCTTCCCTTATATCAAATTCCAGGAATTATACCTTCCTTTGTTGCTCTTCCCTTATATCAAATTCCAGGAATTATACCTTCCTTTATCTTTATTCTCCAGACTACCGTCCTATGTCGAACATTTTATTTATCGTCGCGTGTTTATTTTTCGTTTCTTTTTTTTTAGTATCCAGATTATTGTTATAATGTATCTGAAATCTTTGGCTTTGAATAAATCCATTTTCCTAATTACTGTTTGCGTGAGTGTCCTTGATTCACCATCGTTCGTTGATACCGGAAAGAGACGTGCCCTGGGTAGTTTAAATGTGATCGCTTTACTACATGTTTTTCGAAGCGTTTTCTTTCTCTATTGCAGACTCTATCGTTGGATGGTATAGATAACAGTTATACATTTATTTATTCGTAACTTGTAACACTTTCCATTTGTGAATGACGATTCTGCGTTGATTGTAACCATGGCAGTATTTCGGGTCACCTAGGTCTCCTTTGCCGCTTCATGTCCCAGCTGCTTTCTTCTCATCACAAGCCTTAGAAGCAGTGTTGGTTGTTGCGCTGTTTATTGTTGACATGTTGATACTCTAGTGTTGACTTGTTGATACTCTATTGTTGACTTGTTGGTACTCTAGTGTTGACTTGTTGATACTCTATTGTTGACTTGTTGGTACTCTATTGTTGACTTGTTGATAATATATTGTTGACTTGTTGATACTCTATTGTTGACTTGTTGATACTCTATTGTTGACTTGTTGATACTCTATTGTTGACTTGTTGATACTCTAGTGTTGACTTGTTGATACTCTATTGTTGACTTGTTGATACTCTAGTGTTGACTTGTTGATACTCTATTGTTGACTTGTTGATACTCTATTGTTGACTTGTTGATACTCTAGTGTTGACTTGTTGATACTCTATTGTTGACTTGTTGATGCTCTATTGTTGACTTGTTGATGCTCTATTGTTGACTTGTTGATACTCTATTGTTGACACTCTATTGTTGACTTGTTGATGCTCTATTGTTGACTTGTTGATGCTCTATTGTTGACTTGTTGATACTCTAGTGTTGACTTGTTGATACTCTATTGTTGACTTGTTGATACTCTAGTGTTGACTTGTTGATACTCTAGTGTTGACTTGTTGATACTCTAGTGTTGACTTGTTGATACTCTAGTGTTGACTTGTTGATACTCTATTGTTGACTTGTTGATACTCTATTGTTGACTTGTTGATACTCTAGTTTTGACTTGTTGATACTCTAGTGTTGACTTGTTGACACTCTAGTGTTGACTTGTTGATACTCTAGTGTTGACTTGTTGATACTCTAGTGTTGACTTGTTGATACTCTAGTGTTGACTTGTTGATACTCTATTGTTGACTTGTTGATGCTCTATTGTTGACTTGTTGATGCTCTATTGTTGACTTGTTGATACTCTGGGGGCCAGTGGTGAGGAGTGTAGAACACTCCAAGGTATGAAGACAGCTTCACAAGGGAGGAACACAACACAATACTGACGTTTCGGCCAGAGGCCTTTTTCAGAGTACAAAGGACAACGAAAACAAACGGTGAAACACAATTATCTATAAATACATGATCAGAAGAAGAGGATAGAAAAGAAAAGAGTAGGATGATGAAAAAATGAAAAAGAAGAGAGCTACGATAATAATATAGAAAGAATAGGAGAATATATGTATATATAAAAAATAAAATATAAAATGCCCGCGCGTGCGTGTGTGCGCGATATATTGTAACGTAAAGCGGATAATGGGAATTCCTGTAACGAGCATAAGGTAGAACCGTCGTTTGTTCTGGTTGGTTGGTTGGTTGCGTTCTCCCGATGACTAAAGTATTCTAGAGTATCGTAGTAGAATAGAATATTCCTCTTCATCATCCGCCCTTACAAGAACGTAGTGGACGTGTCTGCGTTGTGTAGTGGTTTGCCGTATAACTGTTATATTTTCGCCTTTCGGCCCAATACATCCGACTTCAGCACGACATTTTTGAGTACCGGGTTGTCTTCCCTCTTCGATCCCTGCACGCATGGCCAGACTAGACAAGTTAGTCTGTTACTGTAGGCACCACGGAGAGGTGGAGCAGGGTCTGGATGGTTTTGGTTCACCGATCCTGGCGCAAGCCATCAGCTGTGGGTCGCTGACAACTTCCAGGTCTGGTGCTGGTAGGCGCGCCTTCGCCTCCTTCGTTCGTTCTGACTGGAAGAGTACAGCGATATAAATGAGGGAGTTACATCAGCAAATAACAGTTTTTTATGGAAAGTACCACTAAAGACTAAAGTATGATATCAATTAATGTAAATAATAGATTATGAGTAACGTCAGCGATTAACGAAGAAGAATCACTAAGAAAATAAAAGCAATGGACAACATAGGTTTAGAGATACAAATAACATCAATAAATGAACAGACAAGAATCTGACAACTGCTCCAGGAAAACACGAAATCAAAATTGTAGATCGAACACATTCAGTTTTCAATGCAAATCGTCAACTGACGTGAAGTCTGCACGAGAGTGGAAGATGATGGAATCCGGGCCATGTCAGATGTCTTCAAGTGTTGGAATAATGAAGCATCAAGAGGGGAAAAACAGCGCTATTTTCTCATGAATCTCCTTTGCTGCAAATAGATAATGGTGATCAATGTGTGCCCAATCTTCCACGTGAAGACAGCTTGATAATCGCCAAGTTATTGATTCACATGCCGTTAACATCAACTTGTCCGGCTGTCCTTGTGCTCACCACTGGTAAATAAGATGAAAATGCTAACATTTGAACTCAGCGAGAACTAATCTGGAAGCTTCCAGCCGTTGAAGAAATCAACATTTCGCAAGTTTGTGCTTGGCTATATACTTCGTTCCACAAAATGAAAATCTGAGAGTCTACTACAGAAGATCTGAAGCCAACGAATCAAAGAAAGTAGACGAGGAACAAGGCCTTGTCCAAAGAATGATACTTCAGCTAGAAATACTTTCCTATTGGTTGGTTGGTTGGTTGGTTGGTTGGTTGGTTGGTTGGTTGGTTGGTCGCTTGGTTGGTTGGTTGGTTGGTTGGTTGGTTGCGTTCGCCCGATGACTAAAGTATTCTAGAGTGTCGTAGTACACTAGAATATTCCTCTTCATCATCCGCCCTTACAAAGACATAGTGGACGTGTCTGCGTTGTGTTATGGTTTGCAGTATAACTGTGATATTTGCGCCTTTCGGCCCAACACATCCGACTTCAGCACGACATTTTTGAGTACCGGGTTGTCTTCCCTCTTCGATCCCTGCACTCTTGGCCAGACTAGACAGGTTAATCTGTTACTGGAGGCACCGCGGAGAGGTGGAGCAGGGTCTCGATGGTTTTGGTTCACCGATCCTGGCGCAAGCCATCAGCTGTGGGTCGCTGACAACTTTCCTATTGAAATCTATAAAGTCACAACACATTTAATACTGTAGCCACTTAACAAGGCAAACCAAATTACTATCCAACACAAAGCTATTTAAAAATAAAAGCGCAACGAAAGCAACAGACTGGAATTTCGTCCTCGGAAAAAGATGAAATAATAGAAACACCTTGAAATACTAGAAACACCCTGCAATACTAAGAAACACCCTGAAATACTAGAAACACCCTGAATTACTAGAAAAACCCTGAAATACTTGAAACTCTCTGAAATACTTGAAACTCTCTGAAATACTTGAAACACTGAAATATGTCAGCAAGTGGCCAACCGTTTACTAACTGTACCCTCAATGTTCTTACTTCTGATGTAACTGTTGATTTAGTCATTGTTTCTTGTTGTTGCTGCTGGTGATGCTGCTGTTCTTGTTACTGCAATTGTTGTTGCTGTTGCTAACTGTTGTTGTTGATGTCGTTTTTCGTCTGTTATTGTTGTTGCAGTTGATGTTGTTGTTAATGTTATGCAGTTCCTGTTGTTATTGCTGTTGTCCTGTTGTTGCTGTTGTTGTTGCTACTGCTGTTGTTGTTGTTGCTTCTGCTGTTGTTGTCGTCGTAGCTGCTGCTGCTGTTGTTTCTGCTGTTATTACTGTTTTTGTTGCAGTTAGTTGTTGTTGGTGTTGTTGTTGCTGCTGTTGTTGTTATTGCAGTTGCTGTTGTTGTAGCAGTTAGTTGTTGTTGGTGTTGTTGTTGCTGCTGTTGTTGTTATTGCAGTTGCTGTTGTTGTAGCAGTTAGTTGTTGTTGGTGTTGTTGTTGCTGTTGTTGTTGCAGTTGCTGTTGTTGTTGCATTTAGTTTGTTGTTGGTGTTGTTGTTGCTGCAGCTGCTGTCGTTGTTGCAGTTGCTGTTGTTGTTGCATTTAGTTTGTTGTTGGTGTTGTTGTTGCTGCAGCTGCTGTCGTTGTTGCAGTTGCTGTGTTGTTGCATTTAGTTTGTTGTTGCTGCAGCTGCTGTCGTTGTTGCAGTTGCTGTGTTGTTGCATTTAGTTTGTTGTTGGTGTGTTGTTGCTGCAGCTGCTGTCGTTGTTGCAGTTGCTGTTGTTGTTGCATTTAGTTTGTTATTGGGGTTGTTGTTGCTGCAGCTGCTGTCGTTGTTGCAGTTGCTGTTGTTGTTTGCATTTAGTTTGTTGTTGGGGTTGTTGTTGCTGCAGCTGCTGTCGTTGTTGCAGTTGCTGTTGTTGTTGCATTTAGTTTGTTGTTGGTGTTGTTGTTGCTGCAGCTGCTGTCGTTGTTGCAGTTGCTGTTGTTGCCTTGGTCATTGCCAGGATCTCCATCGCCAGGGTACTTGTGCTCCAGGCAAACACACGCCGGTCGTCTTCCTGGACAAAGCCATCCCCGAACCTGACTTGTGAAGGTTCATCTGTGTGTGTGTATGCGTGTGCGCGCGCGCGCGTGTCTGTGTGTGTAGTACACACACACACACTTCAATCTCAGAAGAATTCACGAAAATCAAAGCTTGTACTTCTACCTCCACAGCCACTAAGATCTGTTTTCGGCATTCTCTGTTCGGGTTGATAAAGACTGAGAAGGTCGTTAACTCTCTGCTTGCACCTACTCACCAGGTTCTATCTTCTCAAAGCGAACACTGTCCTCAGACCAACCTATGCTGATTTCCCTCTTATTAACCTGCTACCTTTCTGACTCTGATGTCATGTAACGAATGAAGCGTGTCAGCCGTGACTCGAAGATAAACAAATTCTCAACAAATGTTTGTTCTGTCTTTCATGAAGGAAACATCCGAGGTGGCATCGTATGAATCTCCATAACGTGTGCATCCCAGAACGAAGTGCACGACCTCGCTCTGTTTCATTTACAATATTCCTGTTTGCCTGTGACTAAGAGACTGAACAGCCAGATCGCATTTAATCAGAGAAATGACCAGACTTTGGTTAAAGAAAACAATTATGGCGCTGCCCAGTCTATCTCTGTTATTTCCCTCTCTGCAGCCAGCCCTGCCGAGCTTTCATAAACTACTTGCTCTATGTGCTCGCTAAAAGTTAGACCACACTCCGATCTATTTCATTGAGTGTGTCCTATCCATAACCTCCAACACAGACTCACAATTGATGTTGGTGTGTCGACATTGCGTTTGTTCAGAGAGAACCATGTTACAGCTGCCTCGTTATGTTGGTTCCCGCCTCCCTACACCAAATGTCTCAATGATCGAAGACTGTCTACAGTTCAGCAGTTGAATACCACCTTTCGCTGGGAGTCACACAGGTCCACGTACAGCAGTTGAATACCACCTTTCGCTGGGAGTCACACAGGTCCACGTACAGCAGTTGAATACCACCTTTCGCTGGGAGTCACACGGGTCCACATGCAGCAGTTGAATACTATCTTTCGCTGGGAGTCACACAGGTTCACGTGCAGCAGTTGAATACCACCTTTCGCTGGGAGTCACACAGGTCCACGTGTGGCAGTTGAATGCCACCTTTCGCTGTGTGTCATAGAGGTCCATTTACAGCAGTTGAATACCACATTTCGCTGTGTGTCATAGAGGTCCATTTACAGCAGTTGAATACCACCTTTCGCTGTGTGTCATAGAGGTCCATTTACAGCAGTTGAATACCACCTTTCGCTCGAAGTCACAGAGGTCCAAAATGGGCTAATATTGAGATTAAGCAGTTGAGTCATCAAGAAAGAAAGAGTCACCCGATAATAGAAGTCCTCTTGATCAAATGCAGCACCACAAGTCTCGATGTGGAAACAACAACGACAGTTTTACCAGACGTCTGTCTTTTTGGGGATAACAAGCAAATAATTGCAACGAAGTGTAAAGCTGGTACCAGGGAACAAGTGCTGGGGTGTAACATACACTCCTGCAAAGTATGGTGACAGCTTTACAAAAAACAACAATACAAAATACTTGACGTTTTGGCCTTCAAAAGACAACTACAACACAAACAGACAATGAAAAGAAGATATACTCTACTACATGTCCTAGACTAATTAAAACTAATACTACAAAGAAAAAAGTACAGTACCCCCGTCACGCCAAGTGGCGTATAGGGAATATGGTGTTAGTGACTATGCATTTTAGAGACCTTCGGCACATGATTTTTGGGGTAATGTGGTTGGTATTGCGCTCGTGCCGCTTTACTTTCCCAGAAAAAAAATCCGGTACCCATTAAAGGCTGGGTGAACCGGTAGCCGTCGGTTGGGATCGAACCCTACCTCTTGTTCTTAATACTACAAAGAAGGTTTGATAAAAATATTTGAAATTTACTTAGGGAAAGAAAATATACTATATTACATATATAGTAGAGATATATATATATATATATATATATATATATATATATATATAGAGAGAGAGAGAGAGAGAGAGAGAGAGAGAGAGAGAGAGAGAGTGAGAGGAGAAAATGAATGTACAAAAAAAGTATGTAAAAATTGTCAGTTGAACCTTCTTAGAGAGTGATCCTATCCATGTGACAGCGGTTGGTAAAGTCTTCTTATGATTGATATATTGACTGGAACTACAGCTATGTCGATAAGACAGGTCTCACCTAGATCACAGCACATCGTTTTAACAATGTATTGATGTAGTCAACAATCACAGACGATGACAATCATGTTCATTCGAGTTTATTAATCATTCTATTGGCACATGATGAATTATATATATGGCCCTTTTCGTCTTGTCAGACGGTCTGGTGGAGGCTATTGTGTATTTTTTTTGAGGCTTTGTTTTGTCGAACAGCTTCTCTCGTGGCTAATTCTACCAATGTTTGCCAAACACACGCGGTCACATAATGAACAAGTCAGGCTCGCTGATCCACTTGGTTTCTTCCTCATTTCACTTTGCCTACTCTGCCTGGGCACGGAATATGGAGATCATGCTTTACACAGTCGCACTATCCCCCTTTCCACTTCGTTTCAAGGATTCCCGAAGGAGGGACAAAGTCCATACGTTCGGAATTGAAAGAAGGTGCAGTAGATGCCAGAAAGACGGTTAACGCCGTCTACTGCCTTAGGGTCCCTCTCTCCGGATTTTGACTCTTTACTCCCATAACCTTCGATTCTAACTAGAATCTAGTCCACAAATGATTAATTATTGCAGTATTTAAAATTATACATCAACGTTCTTTATTTTAGATAAACTCAGAGGCTAGCGCCGGTAGATATTGATTCATCTCTCTGTATCTTTGGTCGGTCACACTTAACAAACCTAACTTCCATTCACAACTTGACTTGACAATACTTTTATTCAATCTCTATGTCTTAACTCTTCATCGGCTTATAACAACTTACTATTGTTCTCTGAAGCACACAACTTCTGAATATAACTTGAAACACTTCACAATTAAACTCTTGTCTTCCTGACTGATATTCCTATGTATTTATATAACTTTTCTATCTCCAACTTGTTCTCTGTTTCTATAATTCTAACTCTATGTGTTCCCTCTCCCTCTGTGTTTCTTTAGGTTGTTCTAATCATTCTAGATTTATCTTGTTTCTGGGGTTGCTCTAATCATTCTACACTTCTCTTGTTTCTGAGGGTTGCTCTGATCATTCTAGACTTTTACTTGTTTCTGTAGGTTGCTTTAATCATTCTAGACTTTTACTTGCTACTGAGGGTCGCTCTAATCATTCTAGTCTTTTACTTGTTACTGAGGGTCGCTCTAATCATTCTAGACTTTTACTTGTTACTGAGGGTCGCTCTAATCATTCTAGACTTTTACTTGTTACTGAGGGTCGCTCTAATCATTCTAGACTTTTACTTGTTACTGAGGGTCGCTCTAATCATTCTAGTCTTTTACTTGTTACTGAGGGTCGCTCTAATCATTCTAGACTTTTACTTGTTACTGAGGGTCGCTCTAATCATTCTAGACTTTTACTTGTTTCTGTACTACATTCTCTACCGTTAACTTTGTGTAAATCTATAATTATAAAAACTATCTTCAGGCAGTTTCGGCCGAAGCGAACTAATTTCGTCTAGGTTACATTTCTGTGACTGCACTTACTGCTCGTATCTGCTCTTAACTGCCAATTTCTTGTGTGCATGAGGTTAATAAGTACCACTGCCTCCTTTACATAAGCTTTTGGCTCAGTATCCGCGCCGGTTATCTTACAGCCAATAATTTAACGCGAAGTTGAACTCTTTATTATTTTTGTTTCAAAATGGACAAAAACTACACCATCTTGACACTTATTTAACCTTTAGGAACCAGTGGTGGGGTGTTCTAAACACTCCAAAGTATGATGACAGCTTTACAAGGAAGAAACACAACACAATACTGACGTTTCGGCTTGTGGCCTTCTTCAGTATACAAGGACAGCGACAACAAACAGTGAAGCACAATTATCTATAACTACATGTTAGATGATCAAGTGGAAGGCGAGGAAAGTAGGATGTTGAAATAAGAAATGAGAGAAAAGAGAGAAATGAATACTACATGACACATATTGACGCTCATCCTACCTCTCCTCATGTAGTATTCATTTCTCTCTTCTTTTTCCTTTCTTATTTTAACATCCTACTTTCCTAGTCCTCCACTTGATCATCTAACATGTAGTTATAGATAATTGTGCTTCACTGTTTGTTGTCGCTGTCCTTGTATACTGAAGAAGGCCACAAGCCGAACCGTCAGTATTGTGTTGTGTTCCTTCCTTGTAAAGCTGTCACCATACTTTGGAGTGTTTAGCACACCCCACCACTGGCTCGTCGCTATCAGCTTTACCGCAGCATTGCAATTATTTCCCTGTTCCCTATTTAATCTTTTCTTGTTTCAAAACAAAGCTACCACACATTCTTAAGAGTAGCATCTCTCTCATGACCTGCCTCAAGTTTAGGGCATATTCGTATTAATGGGGTGGGGGGGGGGGTGGGGGGGGAAGCACCTGACGGCTGCCGGTGAGAATAATATATCAAATGAAATTCACGCCAAATTCAGTTGCTCAGGACTTGGCTAGAAATATAAAGATGGCGAACGGAAACAAATCAACACACATGGCACAATATTCACACCGGATACATGAGACGACGCCTTCTTGCTGACTATATTTATTTTAAGAGCGAACGAAAGAAAAATATGAGAGAATGAACGAAACAAACCTCTGACATTGAATGCCAAAAACGATAGTATCTCTTCCTGCCCTGTATATCCTGTGTTATTGTGTTATTTAACAAGGTTTGTCTCTCTTTCTACAGACGCAGATGCCTTGGGCATCTCAAGTCATGCCTGATATAGAGCAGCACTCAAAGTCATCTTTGTCCTCAACGAGAAGGTTTGTGAAGTTTGTGAACGGGGTAACTCAAGATATGTCGCAGACAGACAAACCATTCCAGAAATGTCGTGAACGGAAACTCCACTCAAGATATATCGCAGACAGACAAACCATTCCAGAAATGTCGTGAACGGAAACTCCACTCAAGATATGTCGCAGACAGACAAACCATTCCAGAAATGTCGTGAACGGAGACTCCACTCAAGATATGTCGCAGACAGACAAACCATTCTAGAAATGTCGTGAACGGAAACTCCACTCAAGATATGTCGCAGACAGACAAACCATTCTAGAAATGTCGTGAACGGAAACTCCACTCAAGATATATCGTAGACAGACAAACCATTCTAGAAATGTCGTGAACGGAAACTCCACTCAAGATATATCGCAGACAGACAAACCATTCCAGAAATGTCGTGAACGGAGACTCCACTCAAGATATGTTGCAGACAGACAAACCATCCCAGAAATGTCGTGAACGGAAACTCCACTCAAGATATGTCGCAGACAGACAAACCATCCCAGAAATGTCGTGAACGGAAACTCCACTCAAGATATGTCGCAGACAGACAAACCATTCTAGAAATGTTGTGAACGAAATGTGCTCTCAAGAAAGGTGAACTGAGACTCCATTCAAGAAATGTCGCAGACAAAGAATCTCATTCAAGAAATGACGCAGACAGATAATCTCATCAAGAAATGACGCAGACAGATAATCTCATCAAGAAATGACGCATACAGATAATCTCATCAAGAAATGACGCATACAGATAATCTCATCAAGAAATGACGCAGACAGATAATCTCATCAAGAAATGACGCAGACAGATAATCTCATCAAGAAATGACGCATACAGATAATCTCATCAAGAAATGACGCATACAGATAATCTCATCAAGAAATGACGCAGACAGATAATCTCATCAAGAAATGACGCAGACAGATAATCTCATCAAGAAATGACGCAGACAGATAATCTCATCAAGAAAGGACGCAGACAGATAATCTCATCAAGAAATGACGCAGACAGATAATCTCATCAAGAAATGACGCATACAGATAATCTCATCAAGAAATGACGCATACAGATAATCTCATCAAGAAATGACGCATACAGATAATCTCATCAAGAAATGACGCAGACAGATAATCTCATCAAGAAATGACGCATACAGATAATCTCATCAAGAAATGACGCATACAGATAATCTCATCAAGAAATGACGCATACAGATAATGTCATCAAGAAATGACGCATACAGATAATCTCATCAAGAAATGACGCATACAGATAATCTCATCAAGAAATGACGCATACAGATAATCTCATCAAGAAATGACGCAGACAGATAATCTCATCAAGAAATGACGCATGCAGATAATCTCATCAAGAAATGACGCATACAGATAATCTCATCAAGAAATGACGCATACAGATAATCTCATCAAGAAATGACGCATACAGATAATCTCATCAAGAAATGACGCATACAGATAATCTCATCAAGAAATGACGCATACAGATAATCTCATCAAGAAATGTCGCAGACAGATAATCTCATCAAGAAATGACGAATACAGATAATCTCATCAAGAAATGACGCAGACAGATAATCTCATCAAGAAATGACGCATACAAGAGTATCTCATCAAGAAATGACGCATACAGATAATCTCATCAAGAAATGTCGCAGACAGATAATCTCATCAAGAAATGACGCATACAGATAATCTCATCAAGAAATGTCGCAGACAGATAATCTCATCAAGAAATGACGCATACAGATAATCTCATCAAGAAATGTCGCAGACAGATAATCTCATCAAGAAATGACGCAGACAGATAATCTCATCAAGAAATGACGCAGACAGATAATCTCATCAAGAAATGACGCAGACAAGAGTATCTCATCAAGACATTCTGTGAATGAAAAGTTCTCTTGAAAAATTTGAACAAAGGCTCCACTCAAGAAATGTCAGATATGGAGGCACAGTTCAAGAGTGTCGTGAAAGGTGATCTATGCGAGATATGTCGAGAAAGGTGATCTATTTAAAATATTTCGAGAAAGGTGATCTATTCGAGATATGTCGAGAAAGGTGGTCTATTTAAAATATTTGGAGAAAGGTGATCTATTCGAGATATGTCGAGAAAGGTGATCTATTTAAAATATTTCGAGAAAGGTGATCTATTCGAGATATGTCGAAAAAGGTGATCTATTTAAAATATTTCGAGAAAGGTGATATATTCGAGATATGTCGAGAAATGTGATCTATTTGAGATATGTCGAGAAAGGTGATCTATTTGAGATATGTCGAGAAAGGTGATCTATTTGAGATATGTCGAGAAAGGTGATCTATTTGAAATATGTCGAGAAAGGTGATCTTTTTGAGATATGTCGAGAAAGGTGATCTATTCGAGATAAGATATGTCGAGAAAGGTGATCTATTCGATATATGTCGAGAAAGGTGATCTATTCGAGATAAGATATGTCGAGAAAGGTGATCTATTCGATATATGTCGAGAAAGGTGATCTATTCGAGATAAGATATGTCGAGAAAGGTGATCTATTCGAGATAAGATATGTCGAGAAAGGTGATCTATTTAAGATATGTCGAGATAGGTGATCTATTTAGATAAATCAAGAAAGGTGATCTATTAGAGATATGTCAAGAAAGGTGATCTATTAGAGATATGTCAAGAAAGGTGATTCTTTTTTAATGAATTTGTGAAAGGTGATTCGGCTTCAGGAATGGCAGGAATGTAAAATGGAATAATATTCCAGAAAGTGCATTCAACTGAGACTTGAAGAGTGCTCCTAGGTGTGAGTTAACTGATCTCCAGCTGGGCAATACGTCATTGTGTAGTGAAAGACTCAATGAATACAAAATGAACACATCCGAGCTCCCCTTTGAACTAAATGCAAGGGAGTAGAGTCCAAAGTTGACACTCCACTACCAGCAGCTTTGGAGAGGAAAATGGATAACACTGATGTGTGATATCATATCATCATGTTTTTTAAATCAACGAAGCAAAGATTAAGTGTGATTGCAATCGTTTACTGGTCGAATGGATGTTACAGATTTGTGTGAAATAGTCCAACGTGTTATGTATTGTTTCTAGGAATAAAATGGTGCGCGGCCAATTTGAAATATGTACCACATGTAATCAAATATTATTTTGTTATTTGCTTTTGATTCGATGCCAATCTTTGGATGTAATTTTTTCAAGTAATTAGTTTTTTTTTTTGTTTTTTTTTTGCCGTTCAATTTACGTTTGGTTTTGACTGTAATGCAACATAAAACTATCAACAGCAGTGAGTCTATGGTATCCGATACTGGAGAAAAAGAAAACATAATAGCAGGTGGATAAACACATTTAAAGAAATAACTTACATTGGGGCACTTGTATCTGAGCATTATAGACAACAAGAGAAAACATTAAGCAGTCAGATTCGAACCTGTGGCTTTCGACAAATAAAACTTGCATCAGCTGTCGAATAACAAGCCAACAGTTGACATTGTAGGGAGCCGCGATAGCTCAGTGGTTAGTGAACTGGACTACAAAGGACAAGGGGTAGGGTTCGATCCCAACCGACGGCTTCCGGGTTCACCCAGCCTTAAATGGGTACCGGATTTTTTTCTGGGAAAGTAAATCAGCACGGGCGTAATACCGACCACATTACCCCAAAAATCATGTGCTGAAGGTCTGTAAAATATAGGGTCACTAACACTATATTTCCCTATACGCCACTTGGCGTGACGGGGGTACTTTACTTTTTTTTTTACTAGTTGACATTGTGTAGTCAACTGTTGGTAGTTTTCGTTAGGACTATTACATGTACTTGTCATGAGTTATACTGAAACGTGTGTGTCAATCGTGGTCTCTGTCGTTTTCTTTGTTTATGATTAATTTTTTGCGTGTTGCTAAAATACATTATGTTCTTACATCATTTATTCTCTTATTCCAGCTTGACGTTTTAATGTAATAATAATGTTTGTTGGTTTTGTTTATTTCTTGTGTTTGTCTCGGGACACAAGGTGTTAAATCCTTGCACACTCGCTGTGAAGCAGTCACTTGGCCTAAGAAATTAACAGAAGAGTTGAGGTTTGGCTGTGGCAGTTCTGTTAGTGCACATGTTGATGAACTGGGCTGTCTGAGGTCGTCATCACTGGTAACAACGCGAGTTCACTCAATCTATGAGAATAAGTATCAGTGGTCGGGCGGCTAGATGTTATGCTGACTTCATCAACCAATAAATGCATTGCTAGTTATGGAAAAAAAACAACAAATATGGAAACGAACACATTTAAATGATACAAGTCGGAAAGTTCAATTTTACGAATACGTTTTTAATATGTGTTTACATTTCTTACAAGACAGAATGAGTCTTATATGGTGTGTATACAAAACTATATGGGCTACTGCAAGAATTACAAAAGACAGTAAAATTCATACAGGAAACGACATTGCTGATATAGACAATACTTCGAGCGAACGAAAGATAGATAGATATGGTGTGTATGTCGTGTCTAACTGAACAGATATGAAAATTATCACTGCATTTGTATGTTTATTCCTGCTTGTATGTTTGTTCCTGCTTGTATGTTTATTCCTGCTTGTATGTTTGTTCCTGCTTGTATGTTTATTCCTGCTTGTATGTTTGTTCCTGCTTGTATGTTTATTCCTGCTTGTATGTTTATTCCTGCTTGTATGTTTGTTTCTGCTTGTATGTTTATTCCTGCTTGTATGTTTATTCCTGCTTGTATGTTTGTTTCTGTTTGTATGTTTGTTTCTGCTTGTATGTTTGTTTCTGCTTGTATGTTTATTCCTGCTTGTATGTTTATTCCTGCTTGTATGTTTGTTTCTGTTTGTATGTTTGTTTCTGCTTGTATTTTTGTTCCTGCATGTATATTTATTCCTGTATTTTTGTTCCTACTTGTATGTTTGTTCCTGTTTTTGCGTTTGTCCCTGTTTGTATGTTTGTTCCCGCATGTATGTTTGTTTCTACACGTATGTTTGTTCCTACGTGAATGTTTATTCCTGTTTTTGTGTTGTTCATGTATGTATGTTTGTTCCTGCGCGTATGTTTGTTCCCGCGCGTATGTTTGTTCCTGCGCGTATGTTTGTTCCCGCATGTATGTTTGTTCCTGCGCGTATGTTTGTTCCCGCATGTATGTTTGTTCCTGCGCGTATGTTTGTTCCCGCATGTATGTTTGTTCCTGCGCGTATGTTTGTTCCTGCACGTATGTTTGTTCCTGCGCGTATGTTTGTTCCTGCGCGTATGTTTGTTCCCGCATGTATGTTTGTTCCTGCTTATATGTTTGTTCCTGCTTGTATGTTTGTTCCTGCACGTATGTTTGTTCCCGCATGTATGTTTCTTCCTGTACGTATGTTTGTTCATGTTTGCATGTTTATTCCTCTTTACATGTTAGTTTCTGCTTATATATTTGTTCCTGCTTGCATGTTTATTTCTGTTTGTATGTTTGCTTATGTTTGTATATTTATTCATGTTTGTATATGTTTGTATATATATATTCCTGCTTGTATGTTTGTTCCTGCGTGTATATTTGCTCCTGTTTATATTTGTTCTTGTTTGTATGTTAGTTCCAGCATGTATATTTGTTCCTGGTTCTACGTTTGTACTAAACCTGTTTTACATATTAATTTGTATACAATAATGTGGACAGGAATGGTGCTAATTTGTGCGCACTACCAAGTTGCGCACCACAAAGTTCGTGCAATAAGGGTAAGGTCTCATAATGTTTTATGCATTTTCTACGTATCATAACTTTTTTATTCGTTTTCATTGTTAAAAATTTCCTAAAGGTCATAAAATCATACAGCTAGAAAGGCGTTGTGTACATGTGACTGTGTAGTTAGACATAGCTAACGTTAAATGTATGCCCGACAGTCCGTACGTACTAAAGAAGAAAGGCTAAAATTAAATGTGGTTCTATTTCAGTTGATGCCTGGACATATGACTTTAACAGAAACAAATATTCATCAATTTACAAAGCTACACAGACATTTAAACATAAATATGATCGCAATCAATGGTGCTACACAGACATTGCAACAGAGAAATTATCGTTAAAATTATAGGACAACACAGACATTTCAACAACAAAATACTCATAAATAATAGGACTACACCCACATTTCAACAGAAAAAAATAATACTTTTAAACAATAGGGCAACACAGATATTTAAACAGAAAACAATACTAGTAAACAGCACGGCAACACAGACATTTTAACAGAAAAAAATAATATTCGTAATAAATAGAGCACACAGAATCAATAGAAACATGCTAGCAAACAAATGGCCAATACAGACATTTAAAAGAGAAAAAAAATGCTCGACACAATAAAGCTACACAGGCATTTCAACAGAAAAATGGTCGCAAACAATAAAGCTACACAGACATTTCAACAGAAAAAAAGAAACAGAAACGTCAAAAATAAAACAGAACTAAAACGTCCACTCTGCAATAACCTTGTTGTTAGACGTCACCGCTGCAGTTAACTCGGCCACATTAATTATGCACCGACCAATCCTCGGTCGTCAGAGTTTGCCGAGTAACTCGGGTGACAGGAGAATAAATCGAGCTCCAGTCGAGTGATCAATTGACCTCCTCGAGATTGTTGTTCTAATTATAGAACATAGACTAAATATATAAGCCGCAATTTCATGATTTCTTCTATATCAGCATTTATCACTCGTGCTAATATACTCCGTTCCCAAACGCGTGCTCCTCATTAAAATGATGTAACTAACCATTTGGTTTTTTTTTATCGTTGACAATTTGTGTGTAAACTGGTTATTATCATGACGTTATATTTTTAAATATCATAGGAATTAAATAGACGGGTTTAATGTTGTCTTATTTGGGATATATAAAAACACATACACATAATGATACTAGTTAAATAGACGGGTTAATGTTGTCTTATTTAAAATATATAAAAACACATACACATAATGATACTAGTTAAATAGACGGTTTTAATCTTGTCTTATTCGGGATATATAAAAACACATACACATAATGATACTAGATAAATAGAATATTTACAGTTTCTACTGGTGAACATTACACGCGTAATTAAACAAAAAAATGCGCTGATTTCTCACACGATCTAACCGCCGTTTCGGTCAAGATGACTTTTTCTACGCCTTTCAAATGAATGAGAACACAGATGCCAATATTCAATGAAGCACGAGGTGGTGAGTTCCACACCAATCTGTGTCAGACCTACATACAAATATTTTTTTTATATTTGCATTTCCCATATAATGTTGACCAGTAGAAACAGTAAACATAGATAGATGCATATAACATATAACAATGTATATATATGGCTCATTTCGTCTTGTCAGACGGTCTAGTGGAGGCTATTGTGTATTTTTTTAGGGTTTGTTTTTGTCGAACAGCTTCTCTCGTGGCTAATTCTACCAATGTTTGACAAACACACGCGGTCACAGAATTAATAAGTCAGGCCCACTGATCCACAGGGTTTTCCATCCTTTTTCTTGAGTTTTTTCTCTTCTAAGTTTTGCATTAACACAGTCTCAAATGATGTTATCCCATTCCTTATACAGGCTCTCCATGATGTGCGATCGCTTGCCAGATGTTCCCAGTCATTTTCACAGATGGAGAAGTCTTTCAGAGATGATTTATAGATATCTCTATATCGTAGTTTAGATCTGCCGATTTGTCTTTTTCTGTGTATTAGTTCACCATATAGTATTTGCTTGGAGATGCATTTTTCTTCCATTCGTTGGACATGCCCCACCCATCTTAGTCTTCGACTTCTGAGCATCGACATGATTGTTGGGGGTCTTAGCACGGTGCAGGACAGTTAAGTTGGTTATTTTGTCCTGCCATTTGATGTGCATTATTCTGCGGAGACATCACATGTGGAAGACATTTAGTTTTTTTCGTGATTTGAGTATGTAGTCCAGGTATCAGATCCATATAATAGTGTTCTAAGCACACAAGTTTGCTATATTAAGAGTTTGATCTTCAGTGTTAGTTTCGTGTTGTTCCACGCCCTTTCTGTGAGTTTGCCGAAAATCGTAGCTGCCTTACCAATTTGGCCAATTCCTCTAAAGAAGTAGTTTGTGTAATTGTGGATCCAAGATACGTGAATTTCTGAACTGATTCTAGTGGACAATCTTTTAAAGTGATTAATAGAGGTTTGATGTCGCCTTGACTTAGTATTACTGTCTTCTGGACACTAATTGACAGTGACAATTGGTCGTATGCTTTGTCCAGGTTGTTGATCAGCGATTGTAGGGTAGGAAATCAGTCAGCAAATAAAAGTTCTTTAAGTTGGGCAACACATTAGTTTATGTTTTTGCTTTTAGTCGTGCTAAGTTGAACAGTGAGCCATCTGATCTTGTGCGAATTTAAATATATCCTAAGCTGTTTACGAAGACATAATTTAGAAGGTCAGGAAAAATTATACCAAAAAGGGTGGGGGCAAGGACACATCCCTGTTTCACTCCGTTTTTGACTTTAAAACTCTCTGATGAACTCCCATCAAAGTGGATTTTAGCATTCATGTCTTCATGAAAGGACATAATCAGCTTAAGTAATTTAGGTGTGCAGCCTATGCTTTCTAACACCCTTTAGAGCACATCTCTATTTAATGAGACGAAGGCCTTTGTGACATCCACAAAGGCAATATAGAGAGGCATATTTTGTTCCCGGCAGTTTTCTTGTAATTGGCTAAGTGTGAAAATCATGTCTATAGTTGATCTCCCTGCTCTGAAGCTGCATTAAGACTTGAGAAGAACACGTTCTGCAAGTTTATGCTGGTGTTTTAGTATTACTCTCGCAAAAGCCTTGCTGGCTGTGCTAAGGAGAGAGATGTAAAAAAAAGTAAAGTAGAGTACCCCCGTCACGCCAAGTGGCGTATAGGGAATATGGTGTTAGTGACCATAAATTTTACAGACCTTCAGCACATGATTTTTGGGGTAATGTGGTCGGTATTACGCCCGTGCCGCTCCACTTTCCCAGAAAAAAATCTGGTACCCATTTAAGGCTGGGTGAACCCGTCTGTAATTATTGCAATCACCCCTGTCTACTTTGATTTTGTATAGTGTTATGATCTTAGCATTTCTCATATCATGGGGTAGTTCTCCTTGTCTCCAGCATTTGATTAACAGTTATATATATATATATATATATATATATATATATATATATAGTATAGGTAGTTAATCATCGTAGACACTGAAATTTGGCATTTGATCGTCGACTGTACAATTGAAGTTTAATGGAGTACATGTAAATTATAAGTCTAATTCCAAAATTAATGTTTTTGGTTTGGATGCGCTCAAAAGGTTAACACCGGTGGATATTAAGGCATCTCTTAATACATATTGTTTGTTACAGTTATAATTATATCTTTCATTCTATAAAAAATATTACAACTCGTCTTGCTTTACACTAGCTATTCAATATATATGTCTTGACTTATTCAATGCTACTCTTAATCTACTTATTATTGTTCTCTGGAGCACAAAACTTCTGAATCTAACTTGAAACACTTCTCAACTAAACTATGCCTGGTCTAATTGAAACACATCTCAACTAAACTATGCCTGGTCTAACTTGAAACACTTCTCAACTAAACTATGCCTGGTCTAATTTGAAACACATCTCAACTAAACTATGCCTGGTATAACTTGAAACACTTCTCAACTAAACTATGCCTGGTCTAATTTGAAACACTTCTCAACTAAATTATGCCTGGTCTAACTTGAAACACTTCTCAACTAAACTATGCCTGGTCTAACTTGATGTTCACTATGTGATTCTCTATCTCTCTCTAGATTATATCCATATTAATGTTTATGGGTGTTTCTTTTTCTTCGAAGATGTTTTTTGGATGTTCTTGATGTTGCTGGATATTCCTTGCTGTTCCTTCCTAATTGTGCTAAGGCATTAGGTTAAATACCTGTTTGATTTGTATAATTTATTGGCTTAGTCTCTGTCTAGTGATCTCTCAGCCAATGGTTGAATGCGAAGTTCAACTCTAGATGACTTTTATGTCAAATTTTGCACACAAAAAACAACTCCATCTTGACATTTTAGTTAACCTTTGAGTTATATGAGGTGCCCGTGGCCTTGTGGCTAAAACCACTGTTTCTTTGGCTGAAAATCCTGCGTACAGTGTTCAAAACCCGCGGTAGACAGAAAGGATTTTTTCTATCGGGGGTGAACTAAAAATCTTGAGTCTCACACGTCGTGGCGACTGCTTTGACCAAGCAATCTGTATTCCATTCCCAAAACTTGCTAATGTTCTTCTGTGTCTGTTTTATAATTGTACTGTTACCACTATTACCTAATCTATGGGTAACTACTAAGCTATCCGATCCAAGGTATGTCTCTATCTCCCATTATGTGATCTATTCTATCCTAGTCTATATACTGTTACATCCACATCAAAATTTGTCTACTATGAAGCGCCATTCTGCTCTGTCTCTTACTTTGATAGTGCAGGTAGTCATAGGCTGACTAAAGTCCATGTTTCTGCACCATACATGAATGTTGATAAGACACAATTAAAACCATCTATTCGTTTCCAATAAAATTGTTTTTATAGAACGCCATGACAATGACCAGTTTGCATACAAAATCTCAACAATTTAAACTAAACGGCTTTTAAGTTATAGCATTAATTTATTGAGTTATTTGCGGGTCTTCATCACTGCACTCCGAGCATGCCCATAGGTGCTCAGATCTCCTCCTCAGCAAGTCACGCAGTGTCCAGCGACTGACGACTCCAGTTCTGTTTTGGTTGATTAGTCTTCTAATACTAAGTTTACATCTTATATTAAGTTTACTTCTTATACTAAGTTTACTTCTTATACTAAGTTTACTTCTTATACTAAGTTTACTTCTTATACTAAGTTTACATTTTATACTAAGTTTAATTCTTATACTGAGTTTACATCTTATACTAAGTTTACTTCTTATACTAAGTTTACTTCTTATACTAAGTTTACATCTTATATTAAGTTGACTTCTTATACTAAGTTTGCTTTTTATAATAAGTTTACTTTTTATACTAAGTTTACTTTTTATACTAAGTTTACTTCTTATACTAAGTTTACTTTTTATACTAAGTTTACTTCTTATATTAAGTTTACTTTTTATACTAAGTTTACTTTTATACTAAGATTACTTTTTATACTAAGTTTACATTAAGTTTACTTGTGATACTAAGTTTACATTAAGTTTACTTTTGATACTAATTTTACTTCTTATACTAAGTTTACTTTTATACTAAGTTTACTTTTTATACTAAGTTTACTTTTTATACTAAGTTTACTTCCTATACTAAGTTTACTTTTATACTAAGTTTACATTTTATACTAAGTTTACTTCTTATACTAAGTTTACTTTTTATACTAAGTTTACATTTTATACTAAGTTTACTTTTTATATTAAGTTTACTTTTTATACTAAGTTTACTTCTTATACTAAGTTTACTTTTTATACTATGTTTACTTTTTATACTAAGATTACTTTTATACTAAGTTTACTTCTTATACTAAGTTTACTTTGTATACTAAGTTTACTTCTTATACTAAGTTTACTTTTATACTAAGTTTACTTCTTATATTAAGTTTACTTTTTATACTAAGTTTACTTTTTATACTAAGTTTACTTCTTATAACAAGTTTACTCCTTATACTAAGTTTACTTTTTATACTAAGTTTACTTCTATACTAAGTTTACTTCTTATACTAAGTTTACTTCTTATACTAAGTTTACTTCTTATAATAAGTTTACTCTTTATACTAAGTTTACTTTTTATACTAAGTTTACTTTCTATACTAAGTTTACTTCCTATACTAAGTTTACTTCTTATACTAAGTTTACTTCTTAAACTAAGTTTACTTCCTATACTAAATTTACTTCCTATACTAAGTTTACTTCCTATACTAAGTTTACTTCTTATACTAAGTTTACTTTTTATACTAAGTTTACTTCCTATACTAAGTTTACTTCCTATACTAAGTTTACTTCCTATACTAAGTTTACTTTTTATATTAATTTTACTTCCTATACTAAGTTTACATCCTATACTAAGTTTACTTTTAATACTAAGTTTACTTCCTATACTAAGTTTACTTCTTATACTAAGTTTACTTTTTATACTTAGTTTACTTCCTATACTAAGTTTACTTCCTATACTAAGTTTACTTCCTATACTAAGTTTATTTTTATATTAATTTTACTTCCTATACTAAGTTTACTTCCTATACTAAGTTTACTTCCTATACTAAGTTTACTTCCTATACTAAGTTTACTTCCTATACTAAGTTTACTTCTTATACTAAGTTTACTTCTTATACTAAGTTTATTTCTTATACTAAGTTTACTTCTTATACTAAGTTTAGGCCTACCTCCTTTACTTAGTTTACTTCCTATACTAAGTTTACTTCCTATACTAAGTTTACTTTTTATACTAAGTTTACATTTTATACTAAGTTTACTTCTTATACTAAGTTTACTTGTTATACTAAGTTTACATTTTATACTAAGTTTACTTTTTATACTACGTTTACTTTTTATACTAAGTTTACTTTTTAGACTAAGTTTACTTCCTATACTAAGTTTACTTTTATAATAAGTTTACTTCTTATACTAAGTTTACTTTTTATACTAAGTTTACTTCTTATATTAAGTGTACTTTTTGTAATAAGTTTACTGCTTATACTAAGTTTACTTTTTATACTAAGTTTACTTCCTATACTAAGTTTACTTCCTATACTAAGTGTACTTCCTATACTAAGTTTACTTCCTATACTAAGTTTACTTGCTATACTAAGTTTACTTCTTATACTAAGTTTACTTCTTATACTAAGTTTACTACTTATACTAAGTTTACTTCCTATACTAAGTTTACTTCTTATACTAAGTTTACTTCTTATACTAAGTTTACTTCCCATACTAAGTTTACTTCCTATACTAAGTTTACTTCTTATACTAAGTTTACTTCCTATACTAAGTTTACTTCTTTTACTAAGTTTGCTTCTTATACTAAGTTTACTTCTTATACTAAGTTTACTTCCTATACTAAGTTTACTTCTTATACTAAGTTTACTTCCTATACTAAGTTTACATCTTATACTAAGTTTACTTCCTATACTAAGTTTAGTTCCTATACTAAGTTTACTTCCTATACTAACTTTACTTCTTATACTAAGTTTACTTCCTATACTAAGTTTACTTGCTATACTAAGTTTACTTGCTATACTAAGTTTACTTGCTATACTAAGTTTACTTCCTATACTAAGTTTACTTCCTATACTAAGTTTACTTCTTAAACTAAGTTTACTTCTTATACTAAGTTTACTTTTTATACTAAGTTTACTTTTGATACTAAGTTTACTTCCTACACTAAGTTTACTTTTATACTAAGTTTACTTCCTATACTAAGTTTACTTTTTATACTAAGTTTACATTTTATACTAAGTTTACTTTTTATACTAAGTTTACTTTTGATACTAAGTTTACTTTTGATACTAAGTTTACTTTTTATACTAAGTTTACTTCCTATACTAAGTTTACTTTTTATACTAAGTTTACATTTTATACTAAGTTTACTTTTTATACTAAGTTTGCTTTTGATACTAAGTTTACTTTTGATACTAAGTTTACTTTTTATACTAAGTTTACTTCCTATACTAAGTTTACTTTTTATACTAAGTTTACATTTTATACTAAGTTTACTTCTTATACTAAGTTTACTTTTTATACTAAGTTTACTTCTTATACTAAGTTTACTTTTATACTAAGTTTACTTTTTATACTAAGTTTACTTCTTATACTAAGTTTACTTTTTATACTATGTTTACTTTTATACTAAGTTTACTTTTTATACTAAGTTTACTTCTTATACTAAGTTTACTTTTTATACTAAGTTTACTTCTTATACTAAGTTTACTTTTTATACTATGTTTACTTTTTATATTAAGTTTACTTTTTATACTAAGTTTACTTTTATATTAAGTTTACTTCTTTAATAAGTTTACTCCTTATACTAAGTTTACTTTTTATACTAAGTTTACTTCCTATACTAAGTTTACTTCCTATACTAAGTTTACTTCTTATACTAAGTTTACTTCCTATACTAAGTTTACTTCTTATACTAAGTTTACTTTTTATACTAAGTTTACTTCTTATACTAAGTTTACTTCTTATACTAAGTTTACTTCCTATACTAAGTTTACTTCTTATACTAAGTTTACTTCTTATATTAAATTTACTTCCTATACTAAGTTTACTTCCTATACTAAGTTTACTTCTTATACTAAGTTTACTTTTTATACTAAGTTTACTTCCTATACTAAGTTTACTTCCTATACTAAGTTTACTTCCTATACTAAGTTTACTTCCTATACTATGTTTACTTAATATACTAAGTTTACTTTTTATATTAATTTTACTTCCTATACTAAGTTTAGTTCCTATACTAAGTTTACTTTTATACTAAGTTTACTTCCTATACTAAGTTTACTTTTTATACTAAGTTTACTTTTTATACTAAGTTTATTCCTATACTAAGTTTACTTCCTATACTAAGTTTATTTTTATATTAATTTTACTTCCTATACTAAGTTTACTTCCTATACTAAGTTTACTTCCTATACTAAGTTTACTTCATATACTAAGTTTACTTTTTTACTAAGTTTACTTCCTATACTAAGTTTACTTCCTATACTAAGTTTACTTCCTATACTAAGTTTACTTCCTATACTAAGTTTACTTCCTATACTAAGTTTACTTCCTATACTAAGTTTACTTCCTATACTAAGTTTACTTCCTATACTAAGTTTACTTCCTATACTAAGTTTACTTCCTATACTAAGTTTACTTCCTATACTAAGTTTACTTCCTATACTAAGTTTACTTCCTATACTAAGTTTACTTCCTATACTAAGTTTACTTCCTATACTAAGTTTACTTCCTATACTAAGTTTACTTCCTATACCAAGTTTACTTCCTATACTAAGTTTACTTTCTATAATAAGTTAACTCTTTATACTAAGCCCACTAAGTTTCTCGTTTCCCATCTCTTTCATCCGAGGGAGTGACGTGGACTAATGGTTGTCGAAGTCCTGTGCCCTTACCACATCTTGGAGAGCATTGGTGACATCCGCCCGATCCATTGGTTGACTGTCTTCAACGACAGCACAGCTATCGTCTTATCGTTATCGACAGCACAGCTATCAAAGCTTGTTATAGCACTTTGAAGAGAGACATGAGTTTTGGAACGGACTATAACATCTTTTGTTGTGCGTCAACAACACACTGTGTAACTAATAATTAAATCTAATACTTTTTATTTTGATACACATTCCCTCTAAATCTCTAGTTCGTGTTCTTTTAGATCATTGTCACGTACTAAGTTGTGCTCTTTTAGATCATTGTCACGTACTAGTTTGTGATCTTTTAGATCATTGTCACGTACTAGTTTGTGATCTTTTAGATCATTGTCACGTACTAGTTTGTGATCTTTTAGATCATTGTCACGTACTAGTTTGTGATCTTTTAGATCATTGTCACGTACTAGTTTGTGATCTTTTAGATCATTGTCACGTACTAGTTTGTGTTCTTTTAGATCATTGTCACGTACTAGTTTGTGCTCTTTTAGATCATTGTCACGTACTAGTTTGTGTTCTTTTAGATCATTGTCACGTACTAGTTTGTGTTCTTTTAGATCATTGTCACGTACAGTTAAACTTTCATGCACTATATCCATTATTTCTGAATGAATTTCTATAAATTATACACTTGTTACATTTCTTCAATACAAGTACCATTCAAAGAATTTGTCAATATGCAATCAATATTATTGTTGTTATTAATTTTTTTTATTTTAAGAATGGCTTTTTTATGTGACTTTGTTCCTATCATTTCTTGTTTCGTTGAACATAATTATAAATTAATATTATTTTTAGAATTAATTAATTTTAGAAGTACTTCCGGAATATTGCTACTCTTCATTCCGGGACTTCACAAATAACAACCTTATAATGGGACACAGAACAGCTAATCCAAGTTATCAATAGACCTTGATCGAACATTGATTGATGTAGATGTCTCGTTGAATGAAATGAATGATTGATGTAGATGTCTCGTTGAATGAAATGAATGATTGATGTAGATGTCTCGTTGAATGAAATGCATGATTGATGTAGATGTCTCGTTGAATGAAATGCATTATTTAAACAGTGTTTATCTAATAGGGGTCACATAATGTACCAGGGAGCCATATGTCATCAGCATGGTGTGCCATACCGGTTGGCGTAGGTCACAATCTTCTATCTACAGTGCATCGTATCAGTTCTGTTGTTGACTGTTTTCCATGCCATGACACCAAGCTATCCAGTATTTTCTTTCTTTGTCGCTCACGATCTCTCTTTCCTTTTATTTTGCCAGTTGTAACCAAGTATTCCAACTTTATCTTCTCATGATGTGCCCGAAAAATGTTGATTGCTTCTTTCTGATGTTTTTAAGAGCTCCCTTTTTGTGTTGGCCTCTTTGAGAACTTCCTCATTGGTCTTTTTAGCTGTCCATGGAACTTTCAACATTCTTCTGAGAAATCCCATCTCTGTGGCCTCCAATCGTCTTTTCATTTGTTTTCATTTTCATTTGAGCCACATGTAAAGTGCCGTAATTGAGGGGAGGGGGGGGGGGGGGAGGTTGTCACGTTACAAGATTGGGGGACCACGGTACAAGATTGGGGGGCACAGTACAAGCTAGGAGGTCACGGTAGAAGACTGGGAGACTAACTGTACAAGACTGGGAGGAGGGTACGGTAAAAGACTTGCGGGGGCTAGGGTACGAGACTAAGGATGGGGTTGCCAGGTCTTGCGTTTTTTCCCGTAAGATTTCTTGATGACATTTTCCTCTTCTTAATCCACTGAACTTCGGTCAAAGCATAAGGCACCAACAAGAGATCTCCACCAATCATAAGGCACCAACAAGAGATCTCCACCAATCATAAGGCACCAACAAGAGATCTCCACCAATCATAAGGCACCAACAAGAGATCTACACCAATCATAAGGCACCAACAAGAGATCTCCACCAATCATAAGGCACTCATAAGAGATCACCACCCAATCAGATCTAGAGCAAGCATGGACAACTCTCGCCAGTACCTGTCAGCCTCTTTCATTTCAACATGTATGGTTCGTCGCCATGTCCTCAATAATCTGCCTCTTCCTCGTTTGCCAGGTGGTGTCCATGTTAATGCCCAGGTGTGGATGTCTGGTTCGTTCCATTCGTTGAACGTGGTCTGGACATTTCCAACGTGTACTTTTCACTCCTTGATTGATGTCGTTAATGCCTGATCTTCTGGTGACTTCTTTGTTCATAATGTGTTGATCCCAACGGATGTTTAGAATCTTAAGACAGCGACTTTCAAATCCTCATAGTCGACTTTCTATCTTATGGTTCGTTCTCCACGTTTCTGTTGCATATAGGAGTTTGTCTAGTTTCAAGAGGGCTACTGTGAGATCAAGGGTTGGCATGTGAATTGGTTTATATTTTCACAAATTCACATTGCAGGGAGATCATACGGTCTGTTGTTAGATGTGCGACGGGGATAATCCGACGTCTAACTGTGTTTCATATGTTCGGATTTGGAGTCAAAAACGATGTTCAAACATCATCAAGCGCTATACATTTTTGTAACAAAATATGACGATCGTCATTTTCAGTAGTACTTGAACTTCCGGTCAATATGGTGGATAGGCGGCAGGAACCATTAAAGGCTATATCTGAAAAGTGTTCCTTGTTGCAGTTTCCTCAAATTCCAAGTCCGGCTTGTTGCAAGAGCTACTGAGTTAAGTGTTCTGTGCACACCGTGAGCTGTGTGTTTCATCCGTTATGATCATGTTTCGATATTCCGATTGTTTACGATAAATGATTATATCGCATGACGGAGAACAGATGGCTGTGTTCACTTTCAGTACGGTTTCGCCTTATGTCTTTTGGCGTGTGTTGACACTGCTATGATGGGGACTACAGCTACCTTTCTTTGTTTGGGTGATGAGATAGTAATTCGGATGATTCCACTGGCACGGGCGGTTGAGCAATTATGGATTTTAATTCGTTTGCAGTGATACCGGGGCCTTCCATAACCATAGGAGTATGGATCGTACATTTGACTTGTAAATTCTAAGTTTGGTACTGAGATGGAGACTTGTTGAACACTAAATGTTTCTAAGTCTATTGAATGTGTGGGCCCTATTCTTGTGGATATTTTCTTCTCGATGTCACTATTTGATGAAATATAGCTTCCCAAGTTCTTAAAGTGATCTACTTCTTCTAGTCCCGTTCCTCTGAATGTAACTTTCTTTGTACTTTTGGCATTTATCCTCAAAATTTTAGTTTTCTTTACATTTATTTTCAGTACTACTGTGTTAGTGAACTGATCTACTCTGTTTTCTCTTGTATGTCTTGGTGGCAGTGGGCAAGCAATCCAACATCATCTGTAAAGTCAGTATCTCCAAGACTTCCGGTAAAACCCCAAATAATTCCTCTTGGTCTGACGCCAACAAACATTCTCATAATCCAGTCCTTAACCACAAGGAAAATGAGTGGTAACAAAATACATCCTTGTCTAACTCTCATTATGACTCAGAACCGTCTGCTGTCCTTTATGTCTTACACAGCAATGGTTGCCGCCATATATGTCCTTTAGAATATTGACGATTTTATGCGATATGCATATAGGATTGTCAAAAGCGATGGATAATGGATGCTGTCGAATGTCTTCTCAAAGTCTAAGAAGTCTATATATAAGGATGAATTCCGTTCCAGTGAGTGTGCTACAATGGTTCGCAAGAGAAAGATGACCTCCCACGTCTAAAGCCTGCCTGCTCTTCTCTCAGCTTTCGCCCCACACTATTCTTTAAGCGTTGGAGAAGTACTCGGTAAAACATCTTCCCATGTACTGACAGCAGGTTTAGACCTCTCCAAATTTCACAGCGACTAAGATCCCCTTTCTTATGAATTTTGACAAAATGTCCCTTTCCCATGCTTGTGGAACTTTTCCATCTTCCTACATTTTATTGAATAATTTTTCTAGACCTTTGCACTCAGCCCCTGGATCTGCCATGTCTGCAGACATTCTATCTTCACCCGGTGTTTTGTTACTTTTGGTCTGTTTGATAGTAGTTTAAATGTCATGGCATGTAATCTTCTCTTTTCTTCATTTCAAACTGGGCAGGTACCGGGGAAACTTCATCAACTGGTTCTAGTCTGTTGAGAATGTTTTAAAGCATTCTTCCTGCCTTTTCAGTTTTTAATTTTCTGAAACTAATGGTTCTTAGAGCAGAAGATGTCATCAAACAGGTCTGTGGGCTTACTAATGATATCAACGCTGGCGAGGAGTGGATACCGGTGCCTACGTCATTCAAGGGAACATTCTCGTGTGTTGTCACACTCGACAGGAAATGTAGGGAACAGAACTCAGTAGATGGTCAACGCTGAGGTTCACAATCTCATCTGAGATAACACAAATGAGAAAGATGGAGTAATCTATACAGACGGATCTGTAATACCACACCAAAGGAGTGCATGAGCATTTACAACATGCTTTGCAGGCAGAATAGTCAAGGAAGACAGTGGTGCATATGTTATGACCAAGAGTAGCATGACGATGGAGGTGATGGCAGTGACCAGGGCACTAATCTGGTTACAGCCACAAGACTACACCCACGCCTGCATACTAATTGATTCTTTGAGCAAGATAAGAAAAGTGGAGGCGGGTTCTGTACGCAGGCAGTGGGTAGAGTCATCGCAGAAGTCAAAAATACGTAAGGTCACCTTCGTCTACGTCTCCGGACATGCTGGAGTAAGGGGAAATGAAAGAGCGGAAAGGCTGGCTAGCTGTTCTGTCGTCGAAGACGGTCAACCAATTGGTCGGGTGGACGTCATCAATGCCCTCCAAGATATTGGAAGAGTCAACGTCATTCCTTCGGACATGGCAGGTGGGGGTTAGGGGCGGGGGGACACAGCAACAAACTATAAGGGAGGGGGGCAGAGCACCAGACGTGGGGGGAGGGTGTCACAGCACGAGACTGTGGGAGAGTGGGCACAGTACGAGACTGGGGGTCACGGCACGAGACTTGTGGGTGGTCTGACGGCAAGAGACTGGGGAGGGGGGGGCACAGTACGAGACGGGGGGGGGGGGGGGAAGCGCACAGCACTAGACGGGTGGGGCACAGCACAAGACTGGGGAGGACAGCACGAGATTTGGGAGGTGGGGGGGGGGCACATCACGAGACTGGGGGCCACAGCACACATATGCTGTTATAAAATGCAGTAAGTAATAATATAAAATATAAGTTTTGCAATAACATAGTCTTTCATTTGTCTTTGTTTTGGAAGTTCTCAAGCTGTTTTATTTATGAAAAGTGATCTTTATTATTTTGTAGCTTCCAGAACGTTTACAATTCACCTCCATAATTCGAATATTTTCCAATTTCCAGTTGATATTTTACTGAGTATATCATGGCAACCTTGACAAAAAAGAAATGTCGACAAAACTCAGTCGAGTATCTCGGTTTTATCCCGTCACAGCAAGACCATACAAAACATGGGTACCTAATTTGCGATATTACACTTTACAATCAAAGTTTACAAACATAAAAATGCGACCAGGAGGATTTGGAAAAGTAAACAAAAACAAACAGAATAAACCAATGGATTACTGTCGACGTGACCAGATAATTCTGATGAAAGACTTGCTGTGAAAAAAAAATTGTTTCTTCAGAAATCTACAAAATAAAATAACAGGCTTAATCGCCTCTTATAAAATGTACATAATCGATAGCCAAAGAAGGAAAACCAAGCACAATTGGGGAATCCTTGATGTTACCATCTGAGTCTAGACACAGGCGTCGTATTTAAAACCATTTAGTTGTTCTTGTCGTGAAAGGATTGGGGCCAATGGGGAGAGAACAGGGTGGGAAGGAGGCTGCGATTTTAAAAAAATGGCTGAGAACATAAACAAAGGTTGACAAGAATTAGATCGTGTAAAGAGCATATCAGATACTGCTCATCATCATGTGCGGTACCGGTTGACGTTGGCGATCATGTCCTTCCACAATCTTCTATCCACAGTGCATCGTATGAGTTCTGATGTTGACTGTTTTCCATGCCATGACACAAAGCTATCTAGTATTTTTTTCTCTTTGTCGTCCGCCATCTCTCTTTCCATTAATTTTGCCAGTTGTAACCAAGTATTCCAACTTTCCTCTTCTCATGATGTGCCCAATAAATGTTGATTGCTTCTTTCTGATGTTTTTTAAGAGCTCCATTTTTGTGTTGGCCTCCTTGAGAACTTCCTCATTGGTCTTTTTATCTGTCCAGGGAACTTTCAACATTCTTCTGAGAAATCCCATCTCTGTGGCCTCTAATCGTCTTTTCATTTGTTTGTCTATTGTCCATGATTCGCTTCCATTGGTCAGAATTGTTTCTATATAGCATCGATGAACTCTCTTTCTCATTTCTATTGACATAGATTTATTGCATAAAATATTTTTTTCATTTTCTGAAATGTTATTTTGGCCTGAGCTATTCTGCTTTTTATTTCTGTGGTGCATCTTCCATCTGATGTTATCACTGTGCCCAAGTATTTCAAACGTTGCACTTGTTTCAGATTTGTCTTGTTTATGTTTATGCCGCATGATGGTGATGATTGTTTCTTCGATATAACAATTACAGAGACTATTAGATCGTGTAAAGAGCATATCAGAGACTATTAGATTATGTAAAGAGCATATCAGAGACTATTAGATTATGTAAAGAGCATATCAGAGACTATTAGTTTATGTAAATAGCATATCAGAGACTATTAGTTTATGTAAAGAGCATATCAGAGACTATTAGTTTATGTAAAGAGCATATCAGAGACTATTAGTTTATGTAAAGAGCATATACAAAACCGCTAATGGTGTAAAGAGTATATATAACATTTTTAGTTCGAGTGAAAATCATATCAAATGCTTTAGTTAGAGTGAAGAGCACTTTGTTGGGGCACTACTGACAGACTTGGCCAACCTCTTCCATGTTTCTACATCTTCTCTCATTCTTTGGGACTATTCAGACTCGGGACATGTTCCATTATGATGTTACCTTCCAGTAAAATTGTTTTGTCTTATCTTGATGAAGGTTTCTGCCGAAACGTCGTAGTTTGTCTTGTCTTTCTATTAGTTTAGTTGCTCCAATCCGTTTTCTGCTTATTTTACGTGTTCTCTGATGCTTTACTCGCGGCCCGGCTTTTCATTTAATATTTTATATATTTGTGCTTCTAAAATTGTCCCTTCTAGTTCACATACACAAGCTGAATTGCCATTGTCGGGATCAGACGATCGAAATACGTGGCTAAATCATTTTATTGCACGTTTCTTCACAATAGTCCACAAGCATTGCAATCAGCACTCAAACTCATTGTATCCTTCTGCAAACTTTTATCATTGGTGATACGATCTACGTAAGAGATGTCCAAAATTTGGGGTAACATTAGAGATACGATCTAAGTGAGACATGCCAAAAACCTTACGGTAACATTAGAGATACGATCTAAGTGAGACATGCCCAAAACCTTACGGTAACATTAGAGATACGATCTAAGTGAGACATGCCCAAAACCTTACGGTAACATTAGAGATACGATCTAAGTGAGACAAGCCCAAAAGCTTACGGTAACATTAGAGATACGATCTAAGTGAGACATGCCCAAAACCTTACGGTAACATTAGAGATACGATCTAAGTGAGACATGCCCAAAACATTAGGGTAACATTAGAGAAACGATCTAAGTGAGACATGCCCAAAACCTTACGGTAACATTAGAGATACGATCTAAGTGAGACATGCCCAAAACATTAGGGTAACATTAGAGATACGATCTAAGTGAGACAAGCCCAAAACCTTACGGTAACATTAGAGATACGATCTAAGTGAGACATGCCCAAAACATTAGGGTAACATTAGAGATACGATCTAAGTGAGGCATGCCCAAAACATTAGGGTAACATTAGAGATACGATCTAAGTGAAACATGCCCAAAACATTAGGGTAACATTAGAGATACGATCTAAGTGAGACAAGCCCAAAACCTTACGGTAACATTAGAGATACGATCTAAGTGAGACATGCCCAAAACATTAGGGTAACATTAGAGATACGATCTAAGTGAGGCATGCCCAAAACATTAGGGTAACATTAGAGATACGATCTAAGTGAAACATGCCCAAAACATTAGGGTAACATTAGAGATACGATCTAAGTGAGACATGCCCAAAACATTAGGGTAACATTAGAGATACGATCTAAGTGAGACAAGCCCAAAAGCTTACGGTAACATTAGAGATACGATCTAAGTGAGACATGCCCAAAACATTAGGGTAACATTAGAGATACGATCTAAGTGAGACATGCCCAAAACATTAGGGTAACATTTGTGATACGAGATAAGTTTTAGCCTTGCAGGGGTTACATTAGTTTGTGCTAATTTTACCAAGGGTTACATTAGTTTGTGCTAATTTTACCAAGGGTTACATTAGTTTGTGCTAATTTTACCAAGGGTTACATTAGTTTGTGCTAATTTTACCAGAGGTTACATTAGTTTGTGCTAATTTTACCAGGGGTTACATTAGTTTGTGCTAATTTTACCAAGGGTTACATTGGTTTGTGATAATTTTACCAGGGGTTACTTTAGTTTGTGCTAATTTTACCAAGGGTTACATTCGTTAGTGCTAATTGTACCAAGGGTTACATTAGTTTGTGCTAATTTTACCAAGGGTTACATTAGTTTGTGCTAATTTTACCAAGGGTTACATTCGTTAGGGCTAATTTTACCAAGGGTTACATTCGTTATTGCTAATTTTACCAAGGGTTACATTAGTTTGTGCTAATTTTACCAAGGGTTACATTAGTTTGTGCTAATTATACCAAGGGTTACATTAGTTTGTGCTAATTTTACCATGGGTTACATTCGTTAGTGCTAATTTTACCAAGGGTTACATTAGTTTGTACTAATTTTACCAAGGGTTACATTAGTTTGTGCTAATTTTACCAAGGATTACATTAGTTTGTGCTAATTTTGCCAGGGGTTACATTAGTTTGTGCTAATTTTGCTGATATTTCAGGTTTCTTGCTCCATTGCTGAAAATTGATGCCAGGAGCTTAGATTATTTATCAATTGTTTATAGTTCTTGTCCATTTATTTATATTTTTGTAATAATAACCCTAGGGCTGTTAGTCAACAATATTTTGTCAGCAATAAATCTCCATGCCATATGTACCTATTTTTAAAATAAATCATCATATCAGTTGAGTTCTTGTTCTGTTACTACTAAATCATGGATGCCATCAACAAATCTCATGTTATCAATTGTTCTGTTACTACTAAATCATTGATGCCATCAACAAATCTTATGTTATCAATTGTTCTGTTACTACTAAATCATGGATGCCATCAACAAATCTCATGTTATTAATTGTTCTGTTACTACTAAATCATGGATGCCATCAACAAATCTCATGTTATTAATTGTTCTGTTACTACTAAATCATGGATGCCATCAACAAATTTCATGTTATCAATTGTTCTGTTACTACTAAATCATGGATGCCATCAACAAATCTCATGTTATTAATTGTTCTGTTACTACTAAATCATGGATGCCATCAACAAATCTCATGTTATTAATTGTTCTGTTACTACTAAATCATGGATGCCATCAACAAATCTCATGTTATCAATTGGTCTGTTACTTCTAAATCATGGATGCCATCAACAAATTTCATGTTATTAATTGTTCTGTTACTACTAAATCATGGATGCCACGAACAAATCTCATGTTATCAATTGGTCTGTTACTACTAAATCATGGATGCCATCAACAAATCTCATGTTATCAATTGTTCTGTTACTACTAAATCATGAATGCCATCAACAAATCTCATGTTATTAATTGTTCTGTTACTACTAAATCATGGATGCCATCAACAAATCTCATGTTATTAATTGTTCTGTTACTACTAAATCATGGATGCCATCAACAAATCTCATGTTATTAATTGTTCTGTTACTACTAAATCATGGATGCCATCAACAAATCTCATGTTATTAATTGTTCTGTCACCAATGCGGAAAGTACTTTCATGGTCTTCTAATGAATCTGTTATGAACCTTGTCCAGAATAGAAGTTCCTGTCCTGATGAGGTGTTCTTGTTCAGATTAGATGTTCTTGTCCAGATTAGATGTTCTTGTCCAGATGAGGTGTTCTTGTCAA
The DNA here is from genome assembly GCA_032433765.1 of Megaustenia siamemsis. Taxonomy (NCBI): domain Eukaryota; kingdom Metazoa; phylum Mollusca; class Gastropoda; order Stylommatophora; family Ariophantidae; genus Megaustenia; species Megaustenia siamemsis. Next base: position 83,846,433 of record JAVIAB010000125.1, on the reverse strand, counting down.
GATTAAATGTTCTTGCCCAGATTAAATGCTCTTGCCCAGATTAAATGTTCTTGTCCAGATTAGATGCTCTTGTCCAGATTAAATGTTTTTGTCCAGAAAGAAGAAAGTAAGCAACCCGCCAACAAAAGGAAACCTTTTCTTGGTTGACACTGGGAACAATGTTGGGATCGGAGTTGTAGATTCTCATCGTCGCCCATAAGGCTCCATGTCAGAGACTATCAATTACTTTTTGAAGCTGATGAAGACATGAAGTAGGTATGGAGATCACTCAACTTACAGAAGGTACCATATGGGAACCAACAAAGAGAGATTTGACATGAAAGTGGTCATGCTCTTTGGACATACATTAAGGAAATTATAAAGCATTGGAAAATAGGTACTGTGGAGACTATAAGAAGATTTAAATAGTATAAAACAATCAGAATGAAATTACATTTGGATGCAGATAACAGGAGACAACATCGAACTTAAGAGTGTGTCTCAAACAATGAAATTGTGAAAAGGCTGGGTTGCTGTAGCGATGAAGTTCAGGCCATCGCTTCAAGTTGTACCCTGGTCACATCCCGCGTGAAGCGACGACGGAGAGTTTTTATGCAAACAACCCACGTATATTAGGTTAAGTGAAATATACCGCCTAGTCCTAAAGATAACAATGTTTAAGATGAACCTGTGAAAGATTTCCGTGACCACAGGAAATGGATACCAGATGTAACGATAAATGTTCTGTACAAGAATACGCAACACAATGTCAGTACTTGAAGGAGGAATCTTCTGACCGAATGAAACATAAAATCATCGTGAAGTCACGTGGCAGCTGCCATGCAAGAGAATGTCATTCTACAACTTTCTGTCTCTGAAATGTTCTTTATAAATTCTATTGTTGACTTTTTCCTAACCATTCGCTTCAACTGTCCTGTATTTTTTATTTGCTTCCCTTTACAAAATGTTTCCACTTGTCACTAAATGTTTCCACTTGTCACTAAATGTTTCCACTTGTCACTAAATGTTTCCACTTGTCACCACATGTTTCCACTTGTCACTAAATGTTTCCACTTGTCACTAAATATTTCCACTTCTCAAAATTTCACACAAAATTATGATCGTTTCCTGCTGTTGTTTGCAGCAAGCAGGCTTTCTTCTTTGTTCTGCCTTATCTAGAACGCCCTTGTTGCTCTAGCTATAGTATTTGTAAAATTTTTCTGTAAAACCGCATTTTGGGGGCTTCCGAAGACTTTCTCTTCGGCGTCTTGTTAGGCATAATTTACCGATAATTACTGATCTCAAAGGAGCCGCGATAGCTCAGTTGTTAGTTAACTGGACTACAAAGGACAAGGGGTTGGGTTCGATCCCAACCGACGGCTTCCGGGTTCACCCACCCTTAAATGGGTACCGGATTTTTTCTGGGAAAGTAAAGTCGTACGGGCGTAATACCGACCACATTACTCCAAAAATCATGTGCTGAAGGTCTGTAAAATATAGGGTCACTAACACTAGATTTCCCTATACGCCACTTGGCGTGACGGGGGTACTTTACTTTTTTTTTACTTATTGAGCTCAATATTGAACCGTCGCTTGTCAATCAGTTGTACGGAGCTTACATTCCCAATATGGCAATAAATGTTTTCAAAATATAGACTGTGTACAACATGTTGCAACTGCAACGACAGTAATAGTAATTGTATGTGTGCTAGTGTTGTAGTTGTAAATGTGCTAGTGTTGTAGTTGTATATGTACTAGTGTTGTTGTTGTATATGTGCTAGAGTTGTTGTATATGTGCTAGTGTTGTAGTTGTATATGTGCTAGTGTTGTAGTTGTATATGTACTAGTGTTATAGTTGCATATATGCTAGTGTTGCTGTTGTATATGTCCTAGTGTTGTAGTTGTATATGTGCTAGTAATGTAGTTGTATATGTGCTAGTGTTGTAATTGTATATGTGTTGTTGTATATGTGTTAGCATTGTAGTTGTATATATGTTAATATTGTAGTTGCATATGTGCTGGTGATGCTGTATATTTTCTAGTGGTGTATATGTGTTAGTGCTGATGTTGTATATGTGTTAGTGTTGTTGTATATTTGCTAGTGTTGTATATGTGATAGTGTTGTATATGTGCTAGTGTTAATGTTGTATATGTTTTAATGTTGTTGTTTTATATATTAATTGGGCAGGTGAAGACTGCTATCTGACTTGTTAACATGGGTTTAAAAGGGCACCTCACCTGAATTAGCTGAAGAGGAGCTACTTATATCAGTCAATCTTCTAGAAGTCACATTTTAAAACGCTTAATTGTTCAGCTGTAAATGTGTACCTGACTGGAGAAATGCCCTACAAATGGCATGTGACTAGCAATGGTCTAAATGGATGCTTACCATCGTGCACGTCACTTACACCTGTTATGTGGCTACATTTATCTCTCAAATTATTATCTAGTAACTGTAACAGTCATCGGTCACAACATAAACAATTTGCAATATCCGGATGGCACAGTCTTATAGCAGAGACACAGAATGAACTACAAAAAATGATAGACATAGCAGCAAAAGAAATCAACACGAGAAAGGTATCATTTTGAATACCAAGAAAACAAAAGTAATGGTCCTATCGAAGAAACAATCATCACCATCATGCAGCATAAAATAAACAAGACAAATCTGAAACAAGTGCAACTCGTCCATAGCCTGGACACAATAATAAGATGGAAGATGCATCACAGAAATAAAAAGCAGAATAGATCAGGCCAAAATAGCATTTCAGAAAATGAAAAACGTCTTATGCAACGAGTCTATGTCAATAGAAGTGAGAAAGAGAGTTCATCCGTGTAATATATAGCCAATTCCGACCTATGGAATCAAATCATGGACAATAGAGAAACAAATGAAAAGACGATTAGATGCCACAGAGATGGGATTTCTCAGAAGAATGTTGAAAGTTCCCTGGACAGTTAAAAAGACCAACGAGGAAATTCTCAAAAAGGCCAACACAAAAAGGGAGCTCATAAGAAACATCAGAAAGAAACAATGAACATTTATCTGGGACATTATGAGAAGAGGAAAGTTGGAATACTTGGTTACAACTGGTAAAATAGAGGGAAAGAGAGATCGCGGACGACAAAGAAAGAAAATTCTAGATAGCTTGGTGTCATGGCATGGAAAACAGTCAACAATAGAACTGATACGATGCACTGTAGATAGAAGATTGTGGAGGGACATGATCACCTACGCCAACCGGCATGGCACATGATGATAATGATGATGATCTGTAAAAGTGTGTGTTAATGGGCAAACATGTTTCCAGAACATATATATGGTTGGTTATATATGTTCTTGTCACTACATTATGTGTGTCTGTTTCTTAGTCTGCTTCTCGTTATTTCGTCGTCTAATTTTTCTTTCGGATTTTCATTCTTTTACCCTGTTTGTAATGGTCTTCTTTTTATTTTACCTTTTCCCGTCTTCTTTCTGCCTTTCTTTCATGTTTCTACTCTGTATCTGGCAGTTGTGGTTCTAAATATAGAACGTTCTGGAACTGATCTTCAATTTATCGAAACGGACCCCATGTATCTGACTTCGACGACGATACAAAAATGCTGCGTCTACCACGCCTACGCCAGCTGGATATCTCAACAGTATTCTTATGCTGTCCTTACATATACGTAAAACATATATTTTCTATTCTATTGACCTTTCGAGCCGTAACCGGCCCATAGGGCGTAGACCAAGATACACCTTCTCCTATATGAATTTTTGTTCTAGCAGTTTTCTTTTAAAGATATTTTATCAAATCTCGCCATCTGTCTCTGTTCTGTGCAAGCAGTTCTATCTCATTGAGGGAGCCGATTCCTGCTGCTCTTGCCTCTCTCATCAATGTTCTTCTCAGTGTCTCCCTGGGTCTTCCTCTTTTTCTTTTACCTGTTGTTTCCCATATGAGGGCTTGCTTTGCTATTCGATTATTATCTCTTCTCATCACATGTCCAACGTATGACCATCGTCTTTTCTTTATTACTGAAGATATTAGTGGTTGATTGGCGATTTCTCTAATTTCCTCGTTTGTTTTGAATTCGTTCCATTCTATACCAAGTATTTTCCTTAGACATTTATTTTCGAATGCGTTCAACTTTGTTTCTATATCTCTTGTTGTTTTCCAGCTTTCACACGCATATGTAAGGGTTGATAGTACATTTGATTTGAATAGCCTAAGTTTTGTGTTTGTGCTAATGAGTTTTGATTTCCACAACTTTTCAAGGCTTCTGAAAGACATTGCTGCTTTAGCCAGTCTGATTCTAATTTCTTTGCTCGTATCCCCTTCTCGATCAATGTGACTTCCAAGATAGATGAAGTGATCGATCTCTTCTACTGGTTTGTTTTCCATGTATATTTTGTCACTTGTTGGAATTAAACTTTTCATGACTTTAGTCTTTTCATGATTGACCTCAAGCCCAATTTTGCTGGCTATTGATGATAGTTCATTTGTGTTTTCCTGCATCGTTTTTATCTGATTGCTGATGAGAACTATGTCATCAGCAAAGTCCAGGTCCTCCAAATGGTCTCCTTGTATCCATTCGATGCCTTTATTACCAGTGCAGCATTTCTTCATTATGAAGTCCATAACAATTCCAAATAACAAGGGCGATAAAATACATCCTTGTTTAACCCCAGTTTCTATTGGGAAACATTCGCTCAGTCCTTCCTCTGTTCGAACTGCACATGTGTAACCATCATACATGTCTTTGATAATATTTATGATTTTTGATGGTAAGCCATATTGCTTCAGAATTTTCCACAAAGAATCTCTATGAATACTATCAAATGCTTTTTTGAAGTCGATGAAGTTAAGTACAAAAGGTTTTTGCTTTTCAATGTGTTCCTCCAATATAAGTCGTAGAGTGAAAATGTGGTCAAGACAGCTTCTCCCTTTTCTAAACCCAGCCTGTTCTTCACGCATTACTGTATCTATTGAATCCTTTATTCTATTTAGGATGATTTTACAGAATAATTTTGAGGCAACTGACAAAAGTGTCACGCCTCTCCAATTGTTACAATCTCTAAGATTGCCCTTTTTTGGGATCTTAACAATGATTCCTTTTTTCCATTTATGAGGCGTCTTCTCTGTTTTCCAAATGATGTTGAACATTTTTTGGAGATGTATTAAATTATGGCTATCAATTGCCTTGAGGATCTCAGCTGTTAACTTATCCTCTCCAGCAGCCTTGTTATTGGTCATTAGCTTTAAGGTGGTTTCTATTTCACTCAAGGTGAAGTCATCTAAATTTACATCTAATTCTGCTGCTGGTGTTTCAGCTTCAAAATCTATTAAACTGTGAGGTAGTGGACGGTTAAGAATTTCTTTGAAGTGTTCCGCCCAACGGGCTTTTATGTCTGCGCTTGTTGTTAGCATTAATCCAGATTTGTCTAGAATTGGTGTTCCACTGGATGTATAGGTGTTTGTCAGCATCTTTTGTACAGTATAAAGAGTTCTGCTGTCTCCTGTAATTGCAGCTGTCTCTGCTTTCTCTGCCAAGTTGTCTATATAAGCTCTTGTATCTCTTCTTGCCGAACTTTTCACTTTGTTGTCTAATTCTTTGTATGTTGCTTTTGCCAGAACCTTTCCAAGATCTGTCTTTACATTAGTCATGGCTCTCTTCGCTTCTCTTCTTTCTTTGATGTATTTCCATGTGGTGTCTGAGATCCAAGCTCGTTTTCCATTTTCTTCAGTCCAGCACTTGCTTCTGCTGCTGTCATTAGTATTTTGCTCTGTGAGTCCCACATTTCATTGATATCTAAGTCTATTTCACCAAGTGCTGAATAACAATTACTTAGCTCTATGTTAAACTTTTCCTTTATTGCTTCATCTTTCAGTTTATGACTATCAATTTTATGTGTAATTGACCTCTTCTGTTGGTTTCTAAATTTTAATCTTATTTTCCCAATGCACAGGTTGTGGTCACTATTAACATCAGCACCTCTGTATGCTCTTACATCTATTAATGATGATCTGAATTGTTGTTTAATACATAGGTGGTCAATTTGATTTGATGTTCTATCATCAGGAGATATCCATGTTGTTTTGTGGATATTTTTATGTGGAAATAATGTCCCACCTATAACTAAATTTTCTATTAAACATAATTCTATTAATCTTTCTCCATTCTGACTTGTTGTATTACAGCCTTCTCTCCCCATCACATGTTCCACTCCTGCGTTATCTTGTCCTACTTTGGCGTTGAAGTCTCCCATTACAATTAAAAGATCGTGTTTTGGTATTTTGTTTATAAGTTGTTGCAGTTGGTTATAAAAATCATCCTTAACTTCATCATCAGCTTCGTTAGTAGGCGCATAACATTGAATAATTGAAAGTATTCCATGTTTTGTTTTGTATCGTGTTAAACATATATTCCATGCATGATATTCCTAATTCAACTCATGTACACACATGATAATATATGGAACTCTGATTTTTGTTATGAGAAATGTATTATATCTTTCTAAATGTGCTACAGAATTGGTCTATTTGGGCATCTCTTAATGTTTCTGTAAAAACACAAGTTCATCATATGTAAATACACAGCTGCTCATGTTCCAAATACGTGCACGGTTGTTAATGTTTTGTAAATATGCACACATGTTCACACTTGTGTTTGTATTTTTGTTCATGAATTGTTTCGTTGATGAATTTGCAAATTTGTATGAGAATTAAACAGTAAAACAGTTCACCGTGTGTGTGTGTGTGTGTGTTCTTGTTACCTAGCAACAGCGTTCAACAATGCTGCAAGTGGCTACAACAACAACTGTTTTTTACTCAGTTATCTGTCACGCTGCACGTGGCTACAACAACAACAACAACTGTTTTTGACTCAGTCATCTGTTACGCTGCACGTGGCTACAACAACAACTGTTTTTGACTCAGTCATCTGTCACGCCGTGACTACAACAACAACAACTGTTTTTGACTCAGTCATCTGTCACACTGCACGTGGCTACAACAACACCTATTCCTGACTCAGTCATCTGTCACACTGCACGTGGCTACAACAACACATATTCCTGACTCAGTCATCTGTCACACTGCACGTGGCTACAACAACACATATTCCTGACTCCGTCATCTGTCACACTGCACGTGGCTACAACAACAACTATTCCTGACTCAGTCATCTGTCACACTGCACGTGGCTACAACAACACTTATTCCTGACTCAGTCATCTGTCACACTGCACGTGGCTACAACAACAACTATTCCTGACTCAGTCATCTGTCACACTGCACGTGGCTACAACAAATATTCCTGACTCAGTCATCTGTCACGCCGTGGCTACAACAACAACTGTTTTTATCTCAGTCATGCTGCACCCTCTCCGAGCCGAAAGTTGACATGCGTCACTCTCCTTGACTGTAACCTATGATTTCTCAATTCATCTTTAGATGCTATCATTTTATTTGTCCTTTTCCTGTGCTTCTTTTACAGCATATTTGTTCTTCCAATTGACTGTCAGCATGTCACTATGTCTCCTATCGAACGACTGTCAGCATGTCTCCAATTGAACGACTCTCAGCATTTCTCTTTATAACGACTCTCAGCATTTCTCTTATTGAATGACTCTCAGCATTTCTCTTATTGAATGACTCTCAGAATTTCTCTTATTGAATGACTTTCAGCATTTCTCTTATTGAATGACTCTCATCATTTCTCTTATTGAATGACTCAGCATTTCTCTTATTGAATGCCTCTCAGCATGTCTCTTATTGAACGACTGTCAGCATGTCTCCTATTGAACGACTGTCAGCATGCCTCCTATTGAACGACTGTCAGCATGCCTCCTATTGAACGACTGTCAGCATGCCTCCTATTGAACGACTGTCAGCATGCCTCCTATTGAACGACTGTCAGCATGCCTCCTATTGAACGACTGTCAGCATGCCTCCTATTGAACGACTGTCAGCATGTCTCCTATTGAACGACTGTCAGCATGTCTCCTATTGAACGACTGTCAGCATGCCTCCTATTGAACGACTGTCAGCATGCCTCCTATTGAACGACTGTCAGCATGTCTCCTATTGAACGACTGTCAGCATGTCTCCTATTGAACGACTGTCAGCATGCCTCCTATTGAACGACTGTCAGCATGTCTCCTATTGAACGACTGTCAGCATGTCTCCTATTGAACGACTGTCAGCATGTCTCCCGGTATCTTTGCCATGTCAGATTACCGACAAAGGTAGATAACTCTATAGAACAAAATATGACATTTCAGTTATAGATTTGTCTAGCAAGCCATTTTAATAGAGAATGTTAACAACATCGACAATAGTAATCCGACAACTGCAACATAAATGATAACAGTTGTTTGACAACAATGTTTGAAACATCGCAGTTACGAAACAACAAGGATGTAGAAAAGAGAAGGACAACTCTGATCTGAAATTTCTAATTTTCTTTATTCATTCCCAAGTGACCAAACAAATGAAAAGATGACGTCACAGGTCATCCACGAAACTCTCCTCCGCCATTTGTGGCAGAACTGTGTACCGGACATCTGCGTGGTCATTCCTTGGGCTCCGCTTTGCTGTCCAGCGTCTGACACGGTCTCTTCCATGGAAAAACCACGATTTCACACCAGCTGAACAAGCTACAGACATCCTCCATGGGCTCGCGACTCTAGCATGTGGATATTGGCTGTTTGTGCCACAAGCTAGTTCGTGGTTCCTCTCATTACGTGGAACCAATAGAGGCGCACTATGGGCAGAATGTAAAGTGCATGACCTAGATGCGTATGCGGCATCGTTACGTGTTAAACCCTTACCTCTCAGAACAAGAGACTCAGAGCCCAAACGTTGCCTGGAATGACGTTCAGTATCTGTGTCCACGATAGGCTGAAATGACGTCATATGTAGGTCCCATAAATCCTTGCTCAACTTGTTGGAATTATAAAGTGACAACTGCAAGGTCTTATTTTGGTTTGACTTTATGTTAATTTCTTTTAAGATGGTATCCATTTTTTTAAAACTTGGTGAATTTGTGAGCAGCCAATGGCTAGCTTGCTCCTTACTGACTTCCGGACAAATCACGCTGCGTTTTTGCCGGCTCATTCTACTTCTTCTATTGGGATATCTAGGGTAATATGACCTGAACGCTTCCTCACGACTCATACGTTTTTCCCCACGGCCCCCATGAATTCGTCTATTTGACGTTTCGTTTCTGTTAATTGGTACCTCACTCTCACCAGCACTGAGACCTCCAGCCATGCCTTTCACTTCTTCCCATCCCTTGGACTGAAACCTAGAAATACTCCTGTTTTTATCCCTGCGATACCTGTTATCAGTTATGTTTTCTTCACTGCGATACCTGTTATCAGTTATGTTTTTATTATTCTCTGAAATTTTATCTTCAGCAAGATCAGGATCATTGCCTTGTTTTCCTTTATCTTTTGATTCCTTCTTTCTGCTTTTCTGTTTGTTATCTGCTCCCATTTCAGCAGAATGTTCCTTGTTATCATACTCGTTCTTTGTAGCTTTACCATCATTTGTTTTTTTGCTCAAACTTCCATCCTCGCTGGAATTTTCCTTATCAATTTTCTCGTTTGTTATCTTGTTATCCAAATTTTCACCATCTTCATAAAAATCATCCTCTTCTTTATTTTCACCTTTATCTTTCTTCTCAGGTAGGTCATCGTCATTTACTTTTACCTTTCCGTTGTCAGCAAATTTGTTGAGAGTTTCTTGCCACCCGTTGCGTGTTTCGATAAACTCATCGTCCGTCTCGTCTTCATCTTTCTTCATCCTGTAGACAGCGTAGCCAAAACAGAGGCAGCAGATAAGCAATAATATAGAAGCCAGGATAGTCACAAGAATGAGGTGGTCTAGCATGAATCGATACACTCTGGCTATGAATGATGGTTGGTCTTGGACTGCTACACGGTACCTGTGGACAACAAGAAGGGAGCAAGAATATTGTTTTCCCATTTTCAGACGTTTAATTTTAGCAGCGTTCAGATATCTACCTGGCGTTTATCCATGACTCCTAAAAGAATGAAATTCATCATCAGTAGAACTGTGATATTTTCGCCTTTCAACCCACCATATCCGACTTCGGCACGGCATTTTTTGGTACCGTGTTGCCTTCTCCCGTCAATCCCTACTCACTTGACAAGACTAGACTGATTACATTGTTTCTAGAGGCACCGCGAAAAGGTGGAGTAGGGTCTGTATGGCCCTGGTTCACCGATCCTGGCGCAACCCATCAGCTAATGATCTCTGACAGCTTCCAGCGCTGTTGCTGTATCAGTTCAGTTCAAATATGATTTACATTTTTATAATTAACGAGTTGTGGTTAGTCGATTATTCAGCAGAGATGATCTATATATGAATGGCAAAAAGTGATTTTAATATCATAAAAAAAATATACTAACATCAAAACAAATGACATCAGGGCTAAAACTTAGAATAACAAAATGTTATATCTTCTCAACATTCCTGTATGGTGCAGAAAAATTGACATTAGACAAGAAAACAGAACAGAAAATTGAAGTCTTTGTAAGGTGGATTTATAGAAGAATAGAAAGAATTTGATGGAAAGAAAACTAGAAATGAAATCTTAAAACAACTTACAATGAAAAGATAACTACCACACACAATTCAAACAGGACAAATGAGATATTTAAAGTACGTTAGAAGACACAACAACCTACTAAAAGTAATCTTGGAAAAGAAAATACAAGGTAAATGAAGCAGCGGCAAACCAAGACTAACGTGGACGAGTAACATCAAAAGATGGACAAGTCAGTCTATGACAATCTACACCATCACAGCAAGAGACCGGACGGAATGGCGCTCCATGGTAGCCAACATTCGATGCGGAGACGGCACTCAATGATGATGATGATGATAATTTAATAATAGAGTTATAAATAGCAATATCCGGTTGCTGGAACAGGCAGGCTTAACTTTCGCTTAACTGAAATATTAAACTTGGGGTATTTAAGTGGGGGGGGGGGGGAAGAGATAATACTTTAATGCATTTATAGACTTGTAGATGAGGACGGAATATTAGTAGATAAATCTCTCTCTATATAACGATACATATTGAGGAATATCAGGAGAGAGTAACCTGAACATAACGGTACATATTGAGGAATATCAGGAGAGAGTAACCTGAACATAACGGTACATATTGAGGAATATCAGGAGAGAGTAACCTGAACATAACGGTACATATTGAGGAATATCAGGAGAGAGTAACCTGAACATAACGATACATATTGAGGAATATCAGGAGAGAGTAACCTGAACATAACGATACATATTGAGGAATATCAGGAGAGAGTAACCTAAACATAACGGTACATATTGAGGAATATCAGGAGAGAGTAACCTGAACATAACGATACACATTGTGGAATCAACAAAGCTCTGTGTACAGTTATATCGACGTTCCCTTTCTTTAAGTCACATCGAAGTTCTATTTGTTACAGTTATACAAAGTTCCCTTCGTTACAGTTATACAAAGTTCCCTTTGTTACAGTTATACAAAGTTCCCTTTGTTCAGTTATACAAAGTCCCCTTTGTTACAGTTATACAAAGTCCCCTTTGTTACAGCTATACAAAGTCCCCTTTGTTACAGTTATACAAAGTTCCCTTTGTTACAGTTATACAAAGTTCCCTTCGTTACAGTTATACAAAGTTCCCTTTGTTACAGTTATACAAAGTTCCCTTCGTTACAGTTATACAAAGTTCCCTTTGGTACAGTTATACAAAGTTCCCTTCGTGACAGTTATACAAAGTTCCCTTTGTTACAGTTATACAAAGTTCCCTTCGTTACAGTTATACAAAGTCCCCTTTGTTACCGTTATACAAAGTCCCCTTTGTTACAGTTATACAAAGTCCCCTTTGTTACAGTTATACTAAGTCCTCTTTATTACAGTTATACAAATTTCCCTTTGTTACAGTCAAATCGAAGTCCCCTTTGTTACAGTTATATAAAGTCCCCTTTGTTACAGTTATACTAAGTCCTCTTTGTTACAGTTATACAAAGTTCCCTTTGTTCAGTTATACAAAGTTCCCTTTGTTAAAGTTAAACAAAGTTCCCTTTGTTACAGCTATACAAAGTCCCCTTTGTTACAGCTATACAAAGTCCCCTTTGTTACAGTTATACTAAGTCCTCTTTGTTAAAGTTATACAAAGTTTCCTTTGTTACAGTTATACAAAGTCCCCTTTGTTACAGTTATACAAAGTCCCCTTTGTTACAGTTATACAAAGTTCCCTTCGGTACAGTTATACAAAGTTCCCTTCGTTACAGTTATACATAGTTCCCTTTGTTACAGCTATACAAAGTCCCCTTTGTTACAGCTATACAAAGTCCCCTTTGTTACAGTTAAACTAAGTCCTCTTTGTTAAAGTTATACAAATTTCCCTTTGTTACAGTTATACAAAGTCCCCTTTGTTACAGTTATACAAAGTCCCCTTTGTTACAGTTATACAAAGTTCCCTTCGTTACAGTTATACAAAGTTCCCTTCGTTACAGTTATACAAAGTTCCCTTTGTTACCGTTATACAAAGTCCCCTTTGTTACAGTTATACTAAGTCCTCTTTGTTAAAGTTATACAAAGTTCCCTTTGTTACAGTTATACAAAGTCCCCTTTGTTACAGTTATACAAAGTCCCCTTTGTTACAGTTATACAAAGTTCCCTTCGTTACAGTTATACAAAGTTCCCTTTGCTACAGTTATACAAAGTTCCCTTCGTTACAGTTATACAAAGTCCCCTTTGTTACCGTTATACAAAGTCCCCTTTGTTACAGTTATACAACGTCCCCTTTGTTACAGTTATACAAAGTTCCCTTCGTTACAGTTATACAAAGTTCCCTTTGTTAAAGTTATACAAAGTCCCCTTTGTTACAGTTATACAAAGTCCCCTTTGTTACAATTATACAAAGTCCCCTTTGTTACAGTTATACTAAGTCCTCTTTATTACAGTTATACAAATTTCCCTTTGTTACTGTCAAATCGAAGTCCCCTTTGTTACAGTTATACAAAGTCCCCTTTGTTACAGTTATACTAAGTCCTCTTTGTTACAATTATACAAAGTTCCCTTTGTTCAGTTATACAAAGTTCCCTTTGTTAAAGTTATACAAAGTCCCCTTTGTTACTGCTATACAAAGTCCCCTTTGTTACAGTTATACAAATTTCCCTTAGTTACAGTCAAATCGAAGTCCCCTTTGTTACAGTTATACTAAGTCCTCATTGTGACAGTTATACAAATTTCCCTCTGTTACAGTCATATCGAAGTTCCCTTTGTTACAGTTATATCGAAGTTCCCTATCGTGTACAGTTAGTTTAAGTTATAGAAGTTAACAGATGTCCGTCTCTGCTAACACTTCATGCAGAACTTAAAACCTGCACTGAATACGACCTCTGTTGAACGCTACATTTCGATGTGTCTTCTCTCCTTTTCTAATGTCTACACCTCTCTTACTGGACCATTTGGAGGCTATCGCCGTTCGTGATTTAACTGTCTTTGGACATTAAGCTATTTAAATTCCCGACTATGACATTAATATGGTTCAGCTGTCATCTCATTTTGTGACTATCAATACTTGTTCCAACTTTACTATCCTACACTTGTCTCAACATTTATCCACATTTTTGTCCCATTCAAAGATTACTTACAATCAAATGTGTCTCTGCGTCCTCTTCACCAAGTCTTCACATCTCTATCCTGTGGCTGGGTCTCATTATCTCTCTGTCTCTAACTCTATCTCTCTCATTAATTCTCTCTCTGTCTCTAACTCTATCTCTCTCATTAATTCCCTCTCTGTCTCTAGCTCTATCTCTCTCATTAATTCCCTCTCTGTCTCTAACTCTATCTCTCTCATTAATTCTCTTTCTGTCTCTAACTATATTACTCTCATTAATTCGCTCTCTGTCTCTAATTATATCTCTCTCACTAACTCTCTTTTGTCTCCAATTCTATTTCTCTCACTAACTGTGTCTCTCTATCTCTAACTCTTTCTCTCTCTAATCCTATCTCTTTCACTAACTCGCTCTCTAATTCTAAATCTCTCACTAACTCTCTGTCTCTAAATCTCTCTCATTAAATCTCTCTCTAATTCTATATCTCTTTCACTAACTCTCTCTCTCTTTGCCTCTAATTCTATCTCTCTCACTAACTCTCTCTCTCTCTCATTATATTTCTCTCGCTATCTCTCTGTCTCTAATTCTATCTTTCTCACTTACTCTCTGTCTCCAATTCTATCTCTCTCACTAACTCTTTCTGTCTCTAACACTATCTCTCACTAACTCTCTCTGTCTCTAATTCTATTTCTCTCACTAACTCTCTCTCTAACTCTCTCTCTCTATCTCTCTATCTCTCTCTATCTCTCTCACTATCTCTCTCACTAACTCTCTCTCTATCTCTCTAACTCTATATCTCTCAGTGACTCTCTCTCTCTGTCTCTCTGTGTCTAACTCTATCTCTCTCACTAAAACTCTCTATCTATAACTCTATCTCTCTCACTAACTCTCTCTGCTTCTAACTATCTCTTATTATCTTTTTTAACTCTATCTCTCCCTGTTTCTAACTCTATCACTCTCTATCTCTGACTCTATCTCTCTCACTAACTCTCTCTCTCTTTAACTCTGTCTCTAATTCTATCTCTCTCTGTTTCTAATTATATATCATTCTGTCTCTAACTCTCCTTCTAACTCTCTCTCTAACTTTATCTCTCCCTATTTCTAACCCTATCTCTCTCTTTAACTCTATTTCTCTCTGTCTCAAACTCTCTGTCTCGAACTCTCTGTCTCTAACTGTATCTTTCTCTGTCTTTATCTCTCTCTCTCTCTCTCTAACTCTATTTCGCTATTACTCTGTTTATAACTCTCTCTAACTCTATCTCTCTCTGTTTCTCTCTCTAAATCTACCTCTCTCTGTCTCTAACTCTATCTCTCTCTCTAAAACTCTCTCTCTCTCTCTAAACTCTGTTTTATCTCTCTCTAATTTTATATTTTTCTAACACTACCTCTCACTAACTATATCTCTCTCCATCTCGAGCTCTCCCTAACTCTATCTCTCTCTAACTACCTCGACTTCTATCTCTCTAACTAAATATATCTCTAACTATATGTCTCTCTAACTCTATTTCTCTCTCTCCTAACACCCTCTCTCTCTAAATCTCTCTCTCTCTCTAAATGTATATCACTCTAAATCCATCTCTCTCTAACTCTCTCTCTCTCTCTCTAACTTTCTCTTTAACTCTGTCTCTAAGTCATATTTCTCTATAAATCAATCTCTCTCTCTAACTTTCTCTTTAACTCTATCTGTCTCTAAGTCATATTTCTCTATAAATCAATCTCTCTCTCTAACTTTCTCTTTAATTCTATCTGTCTCTAAGTCATATTTCTCTATAAATCAATCTCTCTCTCTCTAACTTTCTCTTTAATTCTATCTGTCTCTAAGTCATATTTCTCTATAAATCAATCTCTCTCTCTCACAGTCTCTTTAACTCTATCTGTCTCTTAGCCATATTTCTCTATAAAACAACCTCTCTCTCTCTCTCTCTCTAACTCTGTCTGTCTAACTCAATTGATCTCTCATCCTATCTCTCTCTAATTCAATTTCTCTCTAACTCTATTTCTTTCAAACTCTCTCTCTCTCTCTCTAACTCTTTCTTTCTCTATAACTATCTCTCTAACTCAGTCTATGTCTAATTCAATCTCTCTCTAACTCTTTATCTAACACTCTCTTTCTAACTTTTTTCACTACTTCTCTCTCAAACTATCTCTCTCTCTAAATCTCTCTAACTCTCTCTCTCTCTCTAACTCTCACTTTAACTCTCTCTCTCTCTCTCTCTATCTCTAAATATCTCTCTCACTATCTTCTACACAGTCTGGACACATCTTCCTCCAGTCACAACCCAAAAGTCTCTACCTTCTACACAGTCTGGACATATCTTCCAGTTAGAACCCAAAAGTCTCTATCTTCTACACAGTCTGGATACATCTTCCTGCAGTCACAACCCAAAAGTCTCTATCTTCTACACAGTCTGGACACATCTTCCTACAGTCACAACCCAAAAGTCTCTATCTTCTACACAGTCTGGATACATCTTCCTCCAGTCACAACTCAAAAGTCTCTATCTTCTACACAGTCTGGATACATCTTCCTGCAGTCACAACCCAAAAGTCTCTATCTTCTACACAGTCTGGACACATCTTCCTCCAGTCACAACCCAAAAGTCTCTATCTTCTACACAGTCTGGACACATCTTCCTACAGTCACAACCCAAAAGTCTCTATCTTCTACACAGTCTGGACACATCTTCCTACAGTCACAACTCAAAAGTCTCTATCTTCTACACAGTCTGGATACATCTTCCTCCAGTCACAACCCAAAAGTCTCTATCTTCTACACAGTCTGGATACATCTTCCTGCAGTCACAACCCAAAAGTCTCTATCTTCTACACAGTCTGGACACATCTTCCTACAGTCACAACCCAAAAGTCTCCATCTTCTACACTGTCTGGATACATCTTCCTACAGTCACAACCCAAAAGTCTCTATCTTCTACACAGTCTGGACACATCTTCCTACAGTCACAACCCAAAAGTTTCTATTTTCTACACAGTCTGGACACATCTTCCTCCAGTCACAACCCAAAAGTCTCTATCTTCTACACAGTCTGGACACATCTTCCTCCAGTCACAAACCAAAAGTCTCTATCTTCTACACAGTCTGGACACATCTTCCTCCAGTCACAACCCAAAAGTCTCTATCTTCTACACAGTCTGGACACATCTTCCTCCAGTCACAACCCAAAAGTCTCTACCTTCTACACAGTCTGGACACATCTTCCTCCAGTCACAACTCAAAAGTCTCTATCTTCTACACAGTTTGGACACATCTTCCTCCAGTCACAACCCAAAAGTCTCTACCTTCTACACAGTCTGGACACATCTTCCTCCAGTCACAACCCAAAAGTCTCTATCTTCTACACAGTCTGGACACATCTTCCTCCAGTCACAACCCAAAAGTCTCTATCTTCTACACAGTCTGGACACATCTTCCTCCAGTCACAACCCAAAAGTCTCTATCTTCTACACAGTCTGGACACATCTTCCTCCAGTCACAACTCAAAAGTCTCTATCTTCTACACAGTCTGGACACATCTTCCTCCAGTCACAACTCAAAAGTCTCTATCTTCTACACAGTCTGGACACATCTTCCTTCAGTCACAACTCAAAAGTCTCTATCTTCTACACAGTCTGGACACATCTTCCTGCAGTCACAACCCAAAAGTCTCTATCTTCTACACAGTCTGAACACATCTTCCTCCAGTCACAACCCAAAAGTCTCTATCTTCTACACAGTCTGGACACATCTTCCTCCAGTCACAACCCAAAAGTCTCTATCTTCTACACAGTCTGGACACATCTTCCTCCAGTCACAACTCAAAAGTCTCTATCTTCTACACAGTCTGAACACATCTTCCTCCAGTCACAACCCAAAAGTCTCTATCTTCTACACAGTCTGAACACATCTTCCTCCAGTCACAACTCAAAAGTCT